>CAJQZJ010000102.1:1091007-1207909 GCA_907164525.1 Lophiomys imhausi | reverse complement strand
CCCCCCCCCCAAAAAAAAAGAGGGTGATTGTCCCTGAGTAAGGATTAGGGCAGGGCTCTGTTCTTATCTTTCCAGGAGAATCAAAGCATCCATTCAAGGAACCCAGGGACAACTGGACAACGGAAACCTCAGCAGAAAACAGAATCAGACACCAAAAGAAGACGAGTGACCCAGATGATTCAGCCTGACAGACTCCCTCAATAGCTGTCTCCATCAAAAGCCTACAACCACAACAATTCAATATCGCTAAGACCGTTCAGCTCTACACAATGCCCCAGCCAGAACCTCAGTAAAGCCTGGAAGTTCAGCTTCTGCCTACAAACTCCTTAGGACATCTAAACAGCTGAGAACAGAAGGACTGAACATAAAAGGATTGTACTAACATTTTTAACCATTTTTCCATTTTGGTTCAGGCCCCAAACAGGTTTACTACGACCCAAATCAGCAGGAAGTCATTTTAAGAGAGCAACGTCCCATACCCAGAGGGTGGGGAGGGTGTTTCTCCACCCCCCCCCTTTTTGGTTATTTGAAGGACAACTGAAAACTCTGTTATTTAGGGGAAGAGATTACAAGTTGTTAAATGGTCCTGTTTAATGGGTTTTGGAGGTTAGATCCAGGGTATTCCTTCATTCCCTTTTCTATATCCTTCTTTATCTCCTATGTAGGAATGCACGGACTTGAGAAAACTTGAGACATAGACATAGCACAGGAAGGACCAAGAAGAAGGGTCAGATTATTGAATATGCCCTTATACCTTTGTATATTGATACAAAATTAGTAGTATATTTGGCTAAAGTGGTATTGACCATTGTTTATTGTGCAAAAATAAGATTGTATTGGACTACGTTGGTATTGATATTTGTATATTGATACAAAATTAAGATTATAGTTGGCCACAATGGTATTGACCCTTGTATATGGACGCAATATTAAGATTGTATTGGGCCACATAGGCATTGATCTTTGTATATTGATACAAAATTAAGAGTATATTTAGCCACATTTGAATAGATCTTTGTATATTGATACAAAATTAAAGGTAATGCTTCCTAATGGTATGGTACCTAGAGATACTTAAAAATGAAATGTGAAGCTCTGGCCTCTTGATACCAACCGTCTTAAACTGTTTAGGATAGTTAAGAAAAACAAACTCTTAGTCATGCATGCATGTCACCTTGTTAGCTACTATGACAGTCTATCACAGATATTCTCTAAGCTACTCAGTAATCACGTTGTTAAGAGACAAGCAACATTTGCTTATCTAAATACAAGAGATAGATAGGGCATCTTCAAAAACCCCAAGAGATCTGCAGAATATGGCATTCAAAGATGTTGTCTTAAATTAAGATTTTTTTTTGATATCGTGACATATCAGCTCCTGACAGCACTCCCTATTCTACTCCAAGTAGAAGATAAGCATCGAAGAATCTCCAGTGTGAGATGGTTGAATTAGTGGCAAGCCTATCTCTTGGCATGTAAAAACTCCTTGCTTCAACTGCAGACAGACTGCTGTCCAAAAAGGACAAAACTTGGTAGCAGGGAAGTCAACAGCCTAGCTCTGCCAAGACAGGGTAGGCAAGTCCTTCATAATCCCTGTTCTACAATAAATGTCTGTCAGAGAAACAGGACCAAAAGGCTGAAGACTGATGCTGGAATGTATGGAGAGAAAATGGGAACTGTCCAGGTAGTCACTGGTTTGTCATTTCTTAGTATTGGAAACTGCAGGCCCTGCACTTCCTATATAATCAGATATATTTATCCTTCTCAGCTCTCTGAGGTGGTTGAAGAATAGACAGCTTGAGTCTCATAGCTAAATTTTGAGTTGTTTAGGAATCAAGAGGGCGTTCTAGATCTAAGAAGATGGTTATAATAGTGATGCAAGTTAGTATGAAAGCTAAGTCAGTTATAGAACTTTAAACTCATGGAGATGGTTAGAAGTTAGAAGGTTAAAGTCAGGGGCCAAATAGGTATGAACTGGATATTGGGAAGGTATACTGGGCCATTTAACTCTCATAAATGTGGCATATTTAATTCTGCTGTTTTGTATAGAATTTACTGTTATAAGAGAAAGAACCATTTGTTGGATTGAAAAGGGAAGCTGTTGGGGGGGAAGAGGGTGGAAGGGTGGGATAGGAAGGGGGAATAGGGAAGGGTTTGTGACTGAGATGTAACTTGAAGAAAAAAAAATAAAGTAGTTATATATTAAAAAAAAACTTTCTCTCCATCTACCTCCAAAAACTCCAGAACACAAATCCATATAGCTTGACACATTCTTCATGTCTAAGGCCACAAAGCTACATACACACAAGTACACAAAGGGGGACATATTACAGAATTCCTGCTTTCTGATGGAAAATCCTCCAGAAAACAGGGTAAATTCTGATTTGTACAGCCCCAAATAAATCTGCACACAATCCCATTTTCAGCTAATGCAAAAAGTCTTCCAATCTAACCTAGGTGGACCGTGCTCTTGGATGGATATTACCAAGTATTTCTGCAGACTTCTGAAGAGTCAGGTTCTCCTGAGCCAAAGACTCAGTGGCCTCTGGAACTCTGAATCAATGTCAGAGCCCATAAGCCCATAAGCCAATGAGATGGAGCCCATAAGCCTATAAGATGGAGTCCATAAGCCCCTAGGACAAAGAAGATGGTCAGAGATGGGTATTTCCTCCCATGTGACATTATTCAGCATTTAGTACCATGCAGGCACCCTCTTGCTAGACTGTATCTAGGTAAGACACAAATTGCTGTCATTGTTCTTAGAATAAGGAACACAAGAGATATGTGTCAGATGTCACTGCAGCTCAGAATGTGAGAGCCACAGGCCTAGCTGCACATTGGTTGACCCTGACTGCTTATTGACAGGTGCCACTCACAAACACATTCTAGCCTGAACACTTGAACATAATTTTGAGGCCTTATTTCCCCCTCAATCTGTGCTTTACTTTTTTTTTAAGTTATCAAAACAGTAGGTTTAACTTCTGGATTATGACCTGAGAATTCCTTCCTTGAACACACTCCAATATCAGGATCTTTCTTTCTTTCTTTCTTTCTTTCTTTCTTTCTTTCTTTCTTTCTTTCTTTCTTTCCTTCTTTCTTTCTTTCTTTCTTTCTTTCTCTCTCTCTCTCTCTCTCTCTCTCTTTCTTTCTTTCTTTCTTTTCTTTCTTTTTTTTGAGACAAGGTTTCTCTGTGTATACCTGCCTGGCTGTTCTGGACTCACTTTGTAGACCACACTAGCCTTGAACTCACAGAGATCCACCTGCCTCTGCCTCCCTACTGCTGGGATTAAAGGTGTGTGCCACCACGCCTGGCCAATATCAGGATTTTTGCATTGAGTTTAAGAAAAGACACTACTCATTGGGCCTGAGGGATACTCAGCCTTAATACAAGTTGGAGAAATTCAGAACCCCAGAAATCCTTTCAATGCTTCAGCCTCTAGAACCTCACGAACAGAGTATTGTGAACTCGATTTCTTCATGGATATGGAAAGCAGGAGAAATGACCCCTTTAAAAATCCTACTGAGCAAATACATGGGCTCCATTTCCCACAGCACTTTCTAAAGTCAATTTCTTTCGCTAAAATAGCTAAAGAAATAAGGAGCCCACTTAGAGCCTTTGACACCGCACTGTAAAATGAAACTTCAATTTAAATGGTACGCACTTGGTGTTACATGAAGGACTGGTGTTTTGAAAACATGGCTCTACTTTAAGAGAAGTGGCTCTTGCCTTGCCCTATGTGGCTTCTACTGCCACACTTTGGCAGAAGCCACTCTGCTGAGGTAGCCAGTGGCTGTGAAGCTCCACAGAGATGTCAGTTCTCAGGTCACCATCACCAGTGTTGAACTCTCCCCACTTCTTGAAGAGCTCTGCTTGGATGCTTGGCACTACAGCCCTCTTTCCTCTTGACCTCTCTCCTTGTTTGTCTCCTTCCCTGTCTGACCTATAACTATAGCAGTTCCTAAGACCTTTCCCTAGAGTCCCTTTCTTTCTGTTTTATTCTCGCTCTCAAAATGATCTCATGCATTCTCATGGCTTTAAACACCAAGCCAGCAACACCCAATTTTATGAGTTAATCCCAGACTTCTTTTGTGACTCCAGATTCATACATTTAATTATGTACTTGTCATCCTTAAGGGTGGTTCACAGGCACCTGAAACTTGGGTTTGTAGCTGAAATCTTCATTTCTAGGCAACGGCCCTTTCATGCACCCTACACTGCTAGGGATCTTCAGGGACTCTCAACACTTCCTGGACCACTCAACCCTCTATCCATGCCTGTCCCCACCCATGCTCCAATATAAAGGCCTGCTATCTCTTAATGGACCACTTCTTCAGTTTTGCAATCACTGTGTCATCTCTCACCACCAACAACCTGACAGAATTCCTTGAAGCACATGTGAGAGTGTACAGCTCCCTGTGAGTTTTTAAAACCAAAAGTTTACACCTGAGGAACTGTAACAAAGCTCACAGTCTTAGAAGTAAGGCATAACCTCCAGAGTGAGACTTGTCTTTCTTCACTGAGACATTGTCTCAGTTACAGTTTCTATTGATGTAAAGAGTCACCATGACTAAGGCAACTCTTATAAAGGGAAACCTTTAATTGGGGATGGCTTACAGTTTCAGAGGTTTAGTCCATTATCATCATGGTGGGAAGCATGGTAACATGCAAACAGACATGGTGATGGAGAAGGAGCAGAGTTCTAAATGCAGATCCACAGGCAGCAGGAGAAATGTAAGCGACAGGGCCTGGGTTGAGCTTCTGACACCTCAAAGTTCAGCCCTCATGACACACTTGTTCACAAGTGGAGTAGGCCACACCTACTCCAACAAGGTCACGTGCCATAATCCTTTCAAATAATGCCATTCTCTATGAGCCAATGTGGGCCATTTTCATTGAAACTACACAAGCCTTATGAAATTCTATATCTAGATGCCCTTTGTGATGGTTTGAATATCTGTTACCTCCCAAATTTGTGCTGAAATTTAACTGACAAAGTAACAGTACTGAAAAGTAGATTTCTGACTTCACCATGATGGCTCTGTCCTCTTGAATCGATTAATACAGTTACAATGGGAGATGGTTCATTATCATTAGACTGCGTTCTTCAAAAATGGTCTAATTCAAGTCGCATTTTGTCTCTCTAGCCCTCTGTCCTTTTGTGGTGAAAATGATAAAAGGCTCTTACCAGATGTTAGTTACTTGAGATTGAATTACTCAGACTCCAGAGCTATGAATCAATAAGTTTTTGTTTGAGAGCTAGCAAGACGGATCAGCTGGTAAAGGCACGTACTGCATGATGGCCAAACCCAATCATATAGAACCTATATAATGAAAGAAGAGAATTCCACACACACTCCATGGCACATTCATGCACACACACACACACACACACACACACACACGAAAGATAAATGAATGTACAATTTTTTTCTCTTTATTGCAAATTACCTAGTCTTTGATAGTCTGTCATAGTAGCACAAAAGGGATGAAGACACCCTGTATAACACCAACCGAGAGCAATACATAAATATTCCTAGCATTCTAGAAAGCTTCTGCTCCTGCCCCAGTCACACCTTCTTCATAGGTTATGCTATTGTGGTCTTTATTACAATAGTTTAGTTGTGTCTGCTCTTGACCACCATATGGGTTAGCTCATAGAGATTGAGAATATGTTTTCACTAAAGCAGTTTATTCACAAGCTCCTGCAAGTTAATGATTAGCCCAGGTTTAAGATGTGGGACATTCTGCAGTCACCTGAACCCAAGTACTCAGTTCTAGGGAAATGAAATGCACCCAGAACTCCAGGCTCAGCTGTCCCTTTGACCTGTCCCTAAGTATCTAAGACAACACAGAGGCTCTTCTCCTGGGCTTTCAACCATCTGCTATGGAAATCCAGTCAGAGTTCATTGACACAAATGGACCTCAGATGTGATAAGCTGTGACAAGCAAAGTGCACAGAAAGGCCTCAGCCAAAAAGGTTCCCTCAGTGGCCACCTCTCACCAGGAACACTGTGATTACAAGGGTTAGGGACCGGTGGGATAGATGAAGCCTCTCTTCACTGACTCAACATCCTGTCACCCTGGACACAACTGTCAAGTCTACATTCCAGATATAGCCCACAGTTTTGTCTCTCTAACTAGGATGAGGGTCAATTTCAAAGAACCCAAGGAAGCCATGTCCCTGGAAGGTTCAGGCTCTTAGGAGAGCTTACTGTGTTGCCTGAAGTCCAGACAGCCCTTTCCCCAGGATGTGACATTCCCAGAGTTTCTGCAGGAGAGTCCACAGGAACTTCTTTGTGTCCCCTGGGTGACCCATTACCCATCTCTAAGACAGAAAAAGGGAAACCCTGGGCCTAAAATTCAGTTTGACTAGGAATATTCTAGATGCTTCAGCCTAAGTCTTGAAAAACTGACAAAGGGACCTGACACTACAGTGCCCTGCCCCGTCACCTCACCACAGCAGACATCTGCCGAGCATTGGAGCTCCACAGGCATCCTCACACACGCTAATGCCTGGAGTTCGCTTTACGGCATGATGCCTGGCTTTTGTCCAGCTCTAAAATGATTGGTGACTGTTATCATGAAGGAATCCCCATAATCACAGTTTTTACTTGCTGAAACAAAGAGAAAAATACTTATTTTTAAAACTTCATTCTGAAATGCAGGGTGTAGGGGGTGTTAAGAAAAGAAGGGGTAATAAATATGGGGAAAATCACCATCATCTCAAATTCTTTTTGATGAACTAAACCAGATGACCTGAAGGGGAAAAAAATACTCACTCAGAACATCTAACCACCTTTTAGTGTGCCTTCTCTTCCTTATGATAATGAAAATTCTCTTGAAACTCATGCTAGTAAATCTTACTTAACCTGCTGATGACACAAGTAAGAGAAACTTGTCAGTCTTCTGATGGGTGTGATAGTGAGTCCAGCTATCCTAGTTAGGTTTTATTGTCAACCTAATACAATCTAGAGTCATCTGGGAAGAGAGAATGTTTTTTTTTCCCCAATTATTTTTCTTTCTTTTTTAAAAATTTATTTATTCATTTATACATTTTCTATCCCAATTGTAGCCCCCTCCCTCCTCTCCACCTGTTTCCACCCTCCTACCGTCTCCCCTTTTCCTTCTCCCCTTTTCAGAAAAGGGGACCGCCCCAGCTCTTCAAGTCACATCAGGACTAAGTGTCCTCTTCCACTGAGACCAGACAAGGCAGCCCAGCTAGGATAAAGTGATTCTCAAACAGGCAATATGCCAGGGACTGTCTCCACTCTACTTGCTAGGTAACAGACATGAAGACCGAGCTGCCCATCAGTTACATATGTGCAGTGGCCTAGGTCCAGACCACATATGTTTTTTGGTTGGTGCTTCAGTCTCTGTAAGTCCCTAAGGGCCCAGGTTAGTTGACTCTGTTGTTCTTCTTATGGAGTTCTTGTCCCCTCCTGGTCCTTCTATTCTTCCTCTCACTCTTCTACACAACTTCACAAGCTCCACCTACTGTTTGACTGTGAGTCTCACTATCTGTTTCAATCCACTGCTGGGTGGGGCCTCTCAAAGGATAGTTATGCTAGGTTTCTGTCTGCAGGCATAGCAGAGATCATTGATAGTGTCAGGAGTTGGCTCTCTCCTGCGGAGTAGGTCTCAAGTTGTGCCAGTCATTGGTTGTCCATTTCCTTAATCTCTGCTCCATCTTAATCACTGCACATCTTGTATGCAGGGTAAATTATGGATCGAAGGTTTTGTGGGTGGGTAGGTGTCCCCCTCCCTCCACTGGAGTCTTACCATGCTAGGAGGTGGCCATTTCTGTCTCCATGTCCTCCTTGAAAGTCCAATTCTCAACTTCATATGGGAAAATAAAAAAAACTTAGAATAGCTAAAAAATCCTGTGCAATAAAAGAACCTCTGGAGGGATCACCATCCCTGATTTCAAGCTGTTCTACAGAGCAATAGTAATAAAAACAGCATGCTACTGGCATAGAAACAGACCAGTTGATCAGTGGAATCTAACTGAAGACCCAGAAATGAACCCACACACCTATGGTCAGTTAATTTTTGACAAAGAAGTCAAAACTGTACAATGGCAAAAGGACAGTATCTTCAACAAATTATGCTGGTCTAATTGGATGTCTACATGACACAGAATGCAAATAAACCCATACGTATCACCCTGCACAAAACACAAGTCCAAGTGGATCAAAGACCTCAACATAAAACTGTATACACTAAGTCTAATAGAAGAGAAAGTAGGGAAAAGCCTTGAATTCATTGGCACAGGTGACAACTTCCTCAACAGAACACCAACAGCTCAGGACCTGAGACCAACAATCAATAAATGGGACCTCATGAAACTGAAAAGCTTCTGTAAGGCAAAGGACACTGTCAATAGAACAAAGCAATACCCTACAGATTTGGAAAAGATCTTCACCAGCCATACATCAGACAGAGGGATAATACTCAAAATTTATAAAGAACTCAAGAAACTTAGCACCAACAAGCCAAATAATCTAATCCCAAAAAAAAGGAGTACAGAGCTGAGCCAAGAATTCTCAACAGAGGACTCTCCAATGGCTGAGAAGCACTAAAAGAAATGCTCAACATCCTTAGTCATCAGGGAAAGGCAAATCAAAATGACTCTGACATTCCATCTTACACCTGTCTGAATGGCTAAGATCAAAAACTCAAAAGACAGGGGCTGGAGAGATGGCTCAGCGGTTAAGAGCACTGCCTAGTGCTCTTCCAAAGGTCCTGAGTTCAATTCCCAGCAACCACATGGTGGCTCACAACCATCCACAATGTGATCTGGTGCCCTCTTCTGGAATGCAGGTGTACATGCAGATACAGCACACATATGCATAAAATAAATAAAATAAATCTTTAAAAAAATAAAATAAAAAGGACTTTTAAAAAAAACTCAAAAGACAGCATATGCTGTTCAGGATGTGGAGAAAGAGGAACACTCCACCATTGCTGGTAGGAGTGCAAACTTGTACAACTAATTTAGAAATCAATCTGGCAGTATCTCAGAAAATTGGGAATAGTTCTACCTCAAGACCCAGCTATACCACTCCTGGGCATATACCAAAAAGAAGCTCCACCAAACACAAGTACTTTTGCTCAACAATGTTCATAGCAGCTTCACTATTAATAGCCTGAAACTGGAACCAACCCAGATGCCCCTAAACCGAAGAATGGATAAAGAAACTCTACCCCTAGAGACATTGCAGATGTGGCTGCTGTGTCACATGTGCATCAGTAGGTGGCAGTAAGGAGAGAAGCTATGTCTACATTCAGTGTTCTCACCTATGAATATCTGAATGAATAGTAGCCTAACATTCGCAGATAAAAAGCAAGCTGGATACCAATACCACATCAGCACCCTGTGGTAGCCTGTTATGACTACCAGTCCAGCACCAGGCAAGCACCAGATGGGCTCCCAGGACAGGAAGCAAGCTAGAGACTGGAAGAACATTGCCTTGCCCTGGATGTGGGGGCTGTGGGTGAGCTAGCCCCAAGGGTGTGAGTGTGGGAGAGCCATCCCTGCCTTTTGTCTGATTTGTGGTGGTGTTGGTGAGGAAGAGAGCCCCTCCCCTCCCTTTTGCCCTCACCACCAGTGACAGACAGGAGATCTGGCCTAGAAGGGGTCACAAGAACAGGATAGCTGTCCCCGTCCCTCACATGCTGCAGCACTCAGGAGAGCAGGCCCTGCACCTCTCCTGGACAGCACACTACAGCTGGCCCTGGATGTGGGGGATGTGAGTGAGTTGACCCCGAGGATGTAGCAGGTGGAAGAGTTGGTCCTGATGGGGTCATGAGAGCAGGAGAGCTGGTCCAACCCCTTACCTATTGCAGCACTCGGGAGAGCAGGCTCTGCACCTTACCTTGGTAGCACAATACAAATGGCACTGCAAGTGGGGATTTCAGGCCCATAACCAGGGCTTGAGTTGGCCCACCTCAACATACACCCCATGGATGAACTGCTGGAGTACCTAAAGGAGCCAGTTCCACAGATCCAAAACTAGAGGATCTCCATGACACAGGACAATAACAGGATATCTGAGAGGAGTCCCAGTGAGGTTCCAGTAATGACAAAGTAGCAGAAGCCAGAGGCCTCATATCAGACCAAAGGGTCATTACAATGAACATTTGCAAGCAAAAATGTGTGGACAAAAGGGAATATTGTGGGACACACTGAAACACACTATAGCTTCTACAATGAGATTTTTTTTATGTTCGGAGAGGTTGCAAGGGTGGAGAGTGGGGGATGAGAGGGAACAGGGTATATAATGTGAAATTCACAAAATAAAAAAACCTTTTTAACTATGGTTCATTTACATAATAGAATACTACTCAGCTATTAAAAACAAGGAAGTCATGCAATTTGCAGGCAAGTGGGTGGAACTAGAAAAGATCATCCTGAGTGAGGTAATCCAGATCTAGAAAGATATACATGATATGTACTCATATATAAGTGGGTGTTAGTCATACTATATAGGATTAATATCCTACAATTCACAGACTCAAAAAATATAAGTTCCAAGGAGGGCCCAAGGGAGGGTGCTTGAATCTCACTCAAAGGGGGAATAAAACAGATATAGGAAGTGGACGAAAAAAAGGAACTAAGTCAGAGGGGTATGAGGAGGGAAACGAGGGAAGGATTCCGTGTGGTGAGAGTAGGGGTGAGAGGTGAGAGAACAGGAGAGAAAAAGGAAAGTGATGGGGGGCATCTCTGAAAGAAGAGGGAGACTAGCAAAGGGGTATTCTCCTGGGAGGATGGGGGGCTGATCCTAAGGAAATGTGCAAATTAGACTGGCCTATGGCCATGTCTGTGAGAGTTTATTGACTGATGACTGATGTGGGACGGTCCAATCCACTGTGGGTAGCCCCCTCCCTAGGCAGACGTGTCTGAGCTATGTAAGAAAATGAGTTGAGCATGAGCCAAGGAACAAGCCAATAAACGGTGTTCCTCCATGGTGTCTGCTTCAATGTCAGCACTTACTTTCCTCAATGGCAGAGCTGGAATTTTAAGTTGAAATAAATCCTTTCCTCCCCAAGTTGCTTCTGATCAAGGTGTTTATCATAGCAACAGAAAGCTAACTAGAACACCAGCCATACCAGACGCATCCCCTATATTCTTTCTTCACTAGTGACAATGGAAGTTGGGAGGAAGCCCATCATCTCAGGATCCCAACTTGGAACCACACGTACGCACCAACAGCCAGCCTCAGAGAGAAAAATGATGGCAGACAGGTAAAGAGTTTGTCAGCTGCCACCAACTCTCATCCACTTTTTCACATACTCATGTTTCCTCTCATAGAATAAGCTTGGTCTTGCTCAGGAATTTTGATTTGTTTTGTTTCTGGTATAGCTATAACAAAACACCAGAGGTTGGGTTATTTATAAACAAAAGAAAATCATTGTTTATAATTATTGAAACTGGAAAGTCTAAGTCCAAGGCAATGAAAGATTCAGCATTGAGGGAGGGCTGCTCTCTGTTTCCATGATGGCATCTTGTCACTGCTTCCTTACAAGGACTGGGGTGGGGATGGGGCGGCAAAAGCGGCCTGAAGGCATGAGGACAGACAGCTCCCCTGCACTTATTGGTAGGGTCATTAACTCCAATGATTTAATCTCCTTTTAAAGGCTCCAGCTCTTACTACTTTACTACTATCATACTGGTGATTAAGTTCATGAGGAAGAACACATTCAGACCACCGGATTGATCCAAGGGCTTTTACTTCAGACAAAGAGCCCTGCTCCAACTGGGAGTCCCCACAAGGGGGCCTTCCTGAAGCTCGCCACACCAATGCATGGCATGTGAAATATCTAGTCCCTGTGTTACTAAAGTTAAACAATCTGCAATTTTCAATTTTGTTCAGCGTACTCAGGCACTAGAGAACCTTGGGTTTTGTAAAATGCAAATACTTACTTATATCAAAACCTGATCTCAGACACCACTTCTTCCTTCATCACCAAAATCAGAAACCTCTGTCCCTTCCCCCACACCTTACTGAGAGCCATGGCCCCTTCCTGCCTGTTGATCTCACTTCCTCACCGGTCTCACTCATCCATTACACCACCTCCTTGCAGCTTCATTTTCTACAATTCCAATCTACAGGAATTTCACATTCTTCCACCACAGAGAAGCACCTTCTGCATTTCCTATCTAGGCAAAAAGCAATAATTTCCCTCTTAAACTCACAGTCCCAGCTACTCAATGCATCAACTCAGATGTGATAAATAACCATGTGATATGCATGGGTCTGGTGGACCATTATGTATTATCGTGTACATAAAGGCTCACTAGCCGGGTAAATATGTGAGCCTAAATAAGAGCTACGGCAAACTCTAAAATAGTTAAAATAGTGAGAAGAATTAAGATGATGAAGGTGATTATAGAGGCTGGCGGACTGATGTTTGTGAGCACTCGTGTAGCTCCTCTGATTAAGTGTATAAGCAGGTGGCCTGCAGTAATGTTGGCTGTTAGTTGGACTGCTAGGGCTACTGGTTGAATGAACAGGCTACTAGCTTCAATAATGATAAGTATAGGGTTTAATGAAAGTGGGTCTTCCTCTTCTCCCAACTGGACCTTCCTATGGGATCAGTAGCATCTAAAACTGTGGCCACTTCCTACTCCTTAAAGTTCTCTCAGCTAGCTTTGCTGAACTGTGCCCACAACACACATGTACGTGTGCACACACACACACACACACACACACACACACACACACACAGAGAGAGAGAGAGAGAGAGAGAGAGAATGTGTGTGTGTCTTTTGAGCAGTTCACAGCAGACAGACCATATGACATTCCCCTTTCTCTAAGGCTGACTCTAGCTCAGGTGGTTCTTAACAGCCATATTTAGCCATACTTGTACAACATGCCCCCACAGCCACCTTCCAAGGCTTAAAAACAATGACTAGAATGTCTCTCCCAAGAAATGACATTTGGGGCTCCAGGAAGGCCAACGGGATGCTGACCTCAGCTGAAAACTGTGAAGAGTGACAGACAGAACAGCAGAGGAAGAGGATGATTAAACAGGAAAAGGACAGAGCTTTGCTAAGACGTGAGAAACATGTTATGTCCTTACAGCTTTACAGACTTTTAGGTTCCTAGTTCCAGAACCCTGGCTGCCTCACTACCCCATTACCCTTGCCACCCCCATAACTTCCCTCAAAGTATGTTCGTTCCTGAGATGGCCTGCCTCAGCTCCTGTGGCCTGGAGCCCAAGGAAGCGTGATTACCCCAGCACTTCCTTCCCCTATTTCTTCTCCCTTTGCTACGAGGATTGCAGAGTCCCATCCTTCAGCTCCTATTCTCTTCTGGTAACTTCTTTTGGTGATCTCTATGTTTAAACTACAACTCTGAGTAGATAACACCATAATGTGACCAGACCTAATCTTCAGGCTCTCAATTTCTAAATGCTGGTCACCTTCACCCACGTGTCCCCCCAAACTCTACAACGAAAAAAAACCCCAATGCAGAACTCAAAGCCCTGGCTTTCTTGATACTTTGTAGAATCAAACCACCAATCACTCCACGTGAGAACTGAGTCCTGTTTCACTTCTCCGTCTTCCTCTCTCCAGAGCCAGGACAACCTGTGTCTCCAGAGTACAACACCTGTGTGCATCCTGAAGGTGATCTCTCTGTTCATTTCGTCATTTCATCATCAGCATCTTACGTGGCCTCTGCATCTCCTAACACTTCAATGCCCTCTTCCTAAAATCCAATCTAATCTGGCTGGGTGCAGTTCAGGCTTCTCAGAGCACTCGCCTGTCGATTTCATCCCTAAGTGTTTTTCCAGGGGCATCTTTTACCAATTCCTGAGTAAGTCCTGAGATCCATCCAGACTGAACAACTTTCAATGTCTTGAGGTACCAAACTTACCCTGACCTCACATCTCATCTTACCTTGACCTCCCTCCAAGCCCTCCCTTCAAAGGCTGACACCAACTGACCCAGCTCAGCCTCCCATGTTCCAGGTAGCCATCTCTGGGTGTCATCTATCAATCCTAAGTGAGATTAGGGTAATGCTTCTGAGCTTCCACATGCCTTTCACAAAACACTGCCACGTCCTTTCTGACGGCATTTGGTCACTAATCCACCTCTGTGTCTCCTCTGCATGGCCACAGGCCGTAAGGAAAAGCTGGTATCTCTCTAATGTAGCCATACAAAGCTTAGGGGTGGGGCTATGTTCTGAGAAATGCCTCATGAGATGATGTTATGGGACAGCACCACGGGTGCGTTTACACAAACTAAGGCGGCAGCTATGATGCTACTAGGCAATAAAATTTTATGGGACCACTGCTGTAGATGTCCCTTGTCATTTACTGAAATGTCACTATGTGCTGCATGAAAAAAAAAAAAAAGCTTTTTTGGATATATCATACTGAACCATCTACAGAGACCCAGTGAAAGAAAACACTCAAGGAAATCTCTCAGATCAGAACATCCTTCGCTTCTACTGCCAAATGAAAAATGACAAGCTGGGTGATTTCTGACATTGGTATGGCCTTTCTTGTTCTTGCATAAGACTGCTCAAGGAGGTACTTTTCTAGGAGTCTGAAGAGAACGCTTGCCTTGCATGTGCTGACTCAGGGCTTCAGAACTCCGGTAAAGGTGCTGGCCACCACCCAGCCAAGTCTACATAGGTATCCTGACTCAGAAAAAACACAAAGGGTGTTTGTGAGGGTGTCAGCCCTCACAAAACCTGAGGTGTTAAAGGCTTAATGGCAAGGAGTCCTCTAGCTCCTTGTAAGGAATTCTGAGGTGATCCCCACCCAGACAGTGACATTCTGTGTCATCTTCTGATCTTCTGATGGGCTTTCTGGTGACTTTCTTTTTTTTTTTTTTTTTGGTTTTTCGAGACAGGGTTTCTCTGAATATCTCTGGCTGTCCTGGACTCGCTTTGTAGACCAGGCTGGCCTCGAACTCACAAAGATCCGCCTGCCTCTGCCTCCCAAGTGCTGGGATTAAAGGCGTGCGCCACCACTGCCCGGCTCTGGTGACTTTCTAATCAGTAGCACTTAATAAACGTGAAGGGGTATCTTGCCAGCTGACCATGACTAACTTTGACCAATCCTACTGGAGTGTTGCCAAGCAAGGCCCAAGTAACAAGGCTCTGAGGATGTCCTCCTAAGCACCACAGAATGGAAGTTCTTGGGCCCAAGGCCAATGAGAAACTGAACAAATAAGCCACCATGTGAACCTGGTTGTAGACCTTTCCCTGGCTGATCTGTGGATAAGACCCCAAAGCCTTAGGGCAACTGACTGCAGCCTCACCTCCCGGGACTCCCAGAGCACACCCAGCCACAGTGCATCTGACAGAAAGCTCAAGAAAAAAAGCATTTATTTTAATTACAGCAGCTTGCTCTGCAACAGTAACTAATACTGTTCCTTTTAAACCTACTGGAAGTCTAACAACTGAAGAAAACGAAAAGGAAAAAAGTAAGTCTCTGTTCTATTTTCCGAAGATTGACAGGACCACATCCTCAACTACTTTTCCAACAACTGAGCAGTCTCATGCTAAAACTAATGAAAACAAAACAAAAAACAAAAACGCACATGAGACACAGCATTAAAAGAAGGGAATAAAGAGAAAGAGAGCTGACCCCGTAGAGAGGCCCTGGGGAAAATGTGCAGGCTCCACCACTTTATTTAACTTTTAAATCTTGTTGGATTTGCTGGATGCATGTTAGCATTCCTGGTTCATTTGCTTTTATTCTGACTTCTATATGCAGGTGCCCTGTGAGCCCTGATAAATGACTTAAAGTCCTGCTTGACTCCAATAAAGAAATTAGCATGTTAATCTTAAAACTCTACCCATAGAAACAAATGGAAGCCTGCCTTCAAGGCCAGCCTCTACTCCCCAAGGAGAGCCCTTCCCAGTCCCTGCATCCTCCCTCCCACTAGGCTCCTCTGCTCTGGCTGGGTTTATTACACCGGGCATCCTCTTCTGTAGTTCAGATCTGGCTCCCTTGTGAAAGCAAACAGAAGCGGGCCCGGGGCTCTTTATGTTCACTCATTTATACTCCTGGACAAGGGTCAGGGCTGTCAGAGTAGGTGGCAGCCAGTCAAGCTCAGCACCGCATGCCCTTATCTACCCACCCAGTGTTTTCCTGCCGAGAAACAAGCCAGCACGCATTTCTTTAAAATTGCAGATGGAAACACATGTGCCTGGCACAAACCCAAAACATTAAAAATTAAGTCTGAGAGTTCAACAGAGAACTTTGACAGTGAGAGCACAAGACCCCACAAAGCTCACAAAGAGGCTATTGGTGTGGGGACAGTGACTATGCAACCTATGGGATTCATGAAAGGAAGGGCAAATGAGATCGTCTGTGTGAGGTAGTCAGCAAGAAGCCAACTCAAGTAATAGTTTGTAGTAGACTATGCTTTCTCTGAAAGTAGTTAACATGTAGCTTGCTACCATCCTTCAGCTAAGAGAAAATTCAGTTTCATATGTCAAACAGCAGCTCTATCATCTACATATTTATGCCCGAACCATCTGTAAGGCAAAAACAAAAAAACAAAAACCCTACTCTGTCCCAACAACAGGATGAGGATCATCTAAATTGTTTTGCCTGCTAACGTGTTTGAGCCTACAAGTACATTAAAATTTCTCATGGGGGTGGCTTATCCTTATCTTTTCTCTCCTCCTCCCCCTCTTCCTCCTCCTTTTACAGTTCTGGCTTTCTATCTGGTGGCATGATATCTTTCTCTTACTATAAACCTGATGCTGTGAGTTCACCCAAGAAAAGTATTCCATCAAAGCAAAGAAGAGTCAATGCCTATTCCATATACTTTAACTGCCAGAACTATGAGTGGGCTACCTAAACTTTTTTTCTCTATAAAGTTACCAGTCTCAGGTATTATGCTATAGTAACAGAACATTACCTAATAGGGAAGACCAAGAAAGGAGGTAGCAAAACTTTAGATGTGCCAATATTTTGTGGTCATCTAAAGCTCAACTCTGCCCATAAGATATATTCCCCAGTAGTTTATTTCTCTCATTAGGAATAATTTAAATTTAATTTCATTTTTCTACTGGGGAAGAACAGGCAATAATGAAAAAATAAAAGAAGCTCAGAAACAGTACTTTAGATGTTTGGAACTCTGGATGAGTACTCAGTAGGAATAAAATAAGTACAAGAAGGGCACATAAAAACCCTGAAGGCACTAAGCAAAATCTCCCTAGCAACAGCCTAAGAGTTGGGTCCATTCATGTACAGCAGGAGCAGAAGCGGAGACAGCACTGGGAACTCTGAATGTGAGGTAAGGGGGCTGGCGAGTCAGCTCCTAGCACATAGCCAGTAGCCATGCAGCCTCAGAGAATGCTACTCACTAGGTGAATCTCTTTCCTATACTGTAAGACAAGGTTGAAAATGTCTGCTTCACAACATCACTGTAATAATTAATAAGTTGTATTATTAGTGAGGAGCTTTGTAACAGTAAAATATTGTCCAGCTTACCAGGACAGCTGGGACACATTTGTAATCACAGAACTTCAGAAACAGAGGCAGGAGGATCAGGAATTCATCTGTCTCAAAAGTAAAGAGATAACAGAGGAAAAGGATGAGAAGGGAGGAAAGAGAATAGAAGAAGCAGGAGGAGGAGAAAGAGGAGAGAGGAGGAGGCTGCTATGCCTCTGCCCAATGGAAGATACATCACCCTGCATGGGCCAGTGATCCTATCTCCAAGCCTGGAATAGATGCTGCCGAGAATTTGCTTTCAGATGGTGTTTAGAGCCAAGCCTCCAGTCTCCTGGTCAGTATAATGAGATTGCTCATCAGAAACTGCATGTCCTGCATAGAATAAAAGAGGGAATGATTCAGCAAGATGGCTCTGCTTTCTGGGAAGCAGAGACACAGTGGGGAAATTTTCCTTTATTCCCTAACATTCTCCTATCAGGTAAGCCTACACCCAGAATCAACTGGTGTCTGAACCTGGAAGACTGTACAAACTCCAAAAATGTTTGCAGACACACTCCGTGACACACTCTGCTATGTTTACAGAATACATAGCTCTCTGCTTTGAGCTGGGCACTCTTACAATCTGTGGGAGGAGAATGAATTAGCATAGTCTTTATAGCGAGAAGTCTATGAACATGAATCCAAATGTTTGCTTCCTTCAGTTTAATTTTTTTTTCTGAGTTCAAGGTTTCAATTTAGTAATATCATGTCTAAGAATCAATCTTGAGGAAACAAAATGAACAAGCAAGCACACAGAAGCGTGCTTGTCAGCCTCAATTTTTGCCTAGACGAAGGCGGCACCGATCAGACCTGCTTTGAACAAAAGGATTCCTAAAACACTTGGACTCTACAGCCCTATGCTATAAGTGGAATATTTGACCCATAAAAAAAATGAACAGTAAATCAAACTAGATGATACAACCGGTCAGGAAAGTTCAGAAAAATTGAGAACCTGCCAAAGGGTTCAGAACCAGGCAGGCAGGACCTCTCCTTCCATTTTCCCAGGGATCTCAGAATCAAACAGAATGCCTTGGATGTGGGCATATCTTGTATCCTTGTGCCCAGACAGCCTATAGTATCCCAGGTGTGTACAGAATGGATTCACAAACTATGAACTAAAACAGACAATCAATAAGGGAAGCATCTGGAAGGAACTAGGAACTTTACAGACAGGCAGAGCTGGGAGGAGGAAGAAGGCTAAGTCTGGTCGTCTTCTTTTAAGCACTCTATCTCAAGTCAGAGCACCCAGGATTTGCAGCTCATCATTGGCCTAAGATTTTCCACCTCAAAGGATGACAATCCTCAAGAGATCAATTGTTCTCTTCAGATGCCACTGAAAAGCTGCCGAAATCACCAGAGGTCTGCCTTCCTGTGGGTGGGAAGATAAATGTTCTCAAGGATGCACTATGAAGTGCTGGGTTTAAAAGAGAGAGGAATGAGTCTCTAGGCAGGAGACTAAATTCTGAGTTCCCATGTTGAGAGTGATCATTGCTTTAAAATAGAAGAATGAAAACCAGAAGAAAAAAAAAGTACTTATCAAATGTATTTATCAAATACTAGTAAGCCCCTTGCTCAGCAAGTAACTCAGCCATCATACACAGCTAATCATTCAACATAAAGGATCTGTGGAAATATGCAAACCACCAAATATACACAGCACACACACAGTGCCGATATCTTAAAGTATGTTCTCATATGACTTATCATTTGATCCTCTACCAACCCCATTAGTCAAGCAGAAAAGGAAAGACATGACAAAGGCAGCCACAGAGATCTACGTTAGCTGACTTGCGCACTTTTACAGAGCCAACTCAACGTTACCTAAAACACTGATGCTCTAATCTGCCTCTTCCTGTGTCTTTACACCTTAGAGCACACTAGGGATACCTACCTGTAAATTCTATGCATGTGATGTGACAACAGATTAAGCAGAGTCTGTAGCCATAGGGCACAGGCCAACCTTCTCATTTCTTGCAGGACCACCTCTTCTGGGTGAAGGTGAGCTGGAGATTATTAAGTTACAATGTGCATCGGTTTCTTCATTTGCCAAGTGGGGATGTTGTTGGAACCACAGGGGTAGCGTGAGGATCAAAAATAAGGCTTTGACCACATGGGACTAAGGCGGGCAGAGGGAAAGTTTTCTTCTCCTACACTATATGAGTTTCCAATTGCTACTGCAACCAATTGCCATAATTTAGTGGCTCCAAAAAGGCACAGATGTCACCTTGCTGTTCTGGAGATCAGAGGTCTAAAGGGGTCTGGCCGGGCTGACATCAAGCATTGGCAGCACTGGCAGCATTACCTTCCTTCTGGAGCTTGCAAGAGTCTGATGGCCACACTTCTGAGCTCCTCCGTTCTTGGCTCTGGCTCCTTCCACTGTCCTGGAAGCGAATCATTCCAATTTCTGCTCCCTTAGCTCCCTCCTCCCCCTGCTTCCCTCAGCAGTCACATTCCCTGGGTCGAGTGCCTCTCTCTTACAATGATGATGACCCTGAACTCCACAGGATAACTCCTGGGATGACTATTCTTGTTTGTCAACTTGACTACATCTGGAATTCACTAACAGCTCCACCACCAAAAAAGAAAAAGTGGGCACACTTGTGTGCCAGGGATTTTGGCTTAACCATTTGAATTGGGCAGACCCACTTCTAATCCAGATCTTTGAAGGTGGGAAGACCCACTTCTAATTTGGGCCACACCTTCTGCTGGAAGGCTATATGAAGGACATGGAAGTTGGAAGTTCCCTCTCTTTGTCTGCTTGCTCTTGCCTTCACCAGCAAGCCCCTTCCTTCATTGGCATTAAATCCTCCTATACTGAAGACCACCTGAGACATCCAGCCTTATGGACTGAACAACTCCAGGATTCCTGGACCTTCCATCGATAGGCAGCCATTGTCGTATTATCTGGATCACAGACTATAATTCATTCTAATAAGTGACCTTTCTATATAAAGAGATCCATTCTATAAGTTCTGTCACTGTAGAGACCCCTGATTAATACCTTGCTCCTGTGTCAGGATCCATATCATTATCATATCTGTTAAACCTTCTTCTGTAGGTAACATAATCTCACACATTCCAAAGACTGAGAAATGAATACCTTTGAGGGATCCTGATCAGTCTACCAAGAGGATAACCCCTGACTTCAAAGAGTATATAACAGAAGCAAGCAGCTTGGAGGGGATAAACACACTAATGCCTTGGATGTGGGCATATCTTGTGTCCTTGTGCCCAGACAGCTTATGGTATCCCAGGTGTATACAGAATGGATTCACAAACTATGAAGTAAAACAGCCATTCAAAAAGATTAGCAATTCTAGTCTATTGCTTGAGGCCCAAAGACAGGACAAAGAGGGGAGGGAGGTCCACAGAAGTGGGACATTTATCTCAACTAAGCAAGAATGAGAAATCTCACAAAGTGTCACACAATGTATGACTAGAGTGCCAAGCCATGTCACCCCC
The DNA here is from genome assembly GCA_907164525.1 of Lophiomys imhausi. Taxonomy (NCBI): domain Eukaryota; kingdom Metazoa; phylum Chordata; class Mammalia; order Rodentia; family Muridae; genus Lophiomys; species Lophiomys imhausi. The sequence continues at coordinate 1,186,983 of CAJQZJ010000102.1, read as the reverse complement.
AAGTGTGTTTCTTCGACATAAAGGTTATCTTGAGAAACTGCAGGCACAGGAGAGGCTCTGGAACAGGAATTCTCTTTATTGAGGGAATTTTACATCTCTAAAGGAAGTCTCCCATCTAGATTCCAGAGAAGACCAGCCAGGGCTGTGGAAATCAAAGACACAAAGCTATAAAAAAAAAAAAAAAAAGAAAGAAAGAAAGAAAGAAAGAAAGAAAGAAAGAAAGAAAAGAAAAAAAGCTTTCATGTTTGCTTCCTCCTTTTGTTCTCTCAACAATGAGAAGGGGATCTAAAAATCACCTGAAACTCCTACCAAAGGTGAAGGCACTGGCTTAAATCTGCATAGCAAACCTATGCCTCTACTGTGTTTTTCCAGGCCTCTCCCCACAATAGCACCATCAGCACCCATTTTTTCTGTGTTTCACTTGAAAATGTTACTTAAACTTGAATAGAAAATTATGCTTCTAGGAACTGTTCATTTCTTTGGGTCTATCCCATGTATGTATAAGGCGTACACATAACAAACTTCTGTTGGATTTTTTTCCTTGTTAATCTGCCTTGTCTTTTTCAGTACTGGAAGCTGAAAGCTGAGTTAGATATAGAACTTTAAACTCATGGAGATGGTTAGATAGTAGAATGTTAAAGTCAGGTGCCAAATACATATGGACTGGTCATTGGGAATGTATGCTAAGCCATATAACTCTCATAATTGTGGCCTATTTATTTCTGTTGTTTTGGATTGTATTTATTGTTATAAGAGAAAGAACAATTTGTTGGACTGAAAGGGGGAGGTGTTGGGGGGGAAAATATACCTTAAACTAAAAAAAAAAAAAAGTAGAGGATGGGGGGTTGAGGGACAAGAGTGTGGAAGGGTGGGACAGGAGGGGGAAGTAGGGAGGGGATTGTGATTGAGATGTAACTTGAAGAAATAAAAAGTAAATTATAAAAAAAAAGAAAATAGGTAAATAAAAAAAAAAAAAGAATTGGGCAAGGCAGAAAGAAGCTTATCCCACTCCCTGCACTACACTGGCCACCGGCATGTGCTTCATATACAATGAAAAAGGGCATTTTTGGAAAGAGCACAAAAAAAGTAGGAATACTGATGGACCACCAGGATTAGTACCTAGAAAACAAAGGAAGGACAAATGTGTAGAAAATGTTAGAGAGACATTAAGGCCTTATTGTGAAGGGACTCGTCAAAGCACAGGTACTTTGTGCAATAAAAACTGACTGATTATGCTGTTTAGTGAATCAATGGGCACAGATTCTCCTCCAATAACCGCAACTTCACTAGCACTACATAGTTGGCTAGGCTGCCAGTACTAGGCACGTTTTCCTCCTTGTTGAGCAGGTTTTGAATTCAACTAAAGAGCTGTTGCTCACCAACAAGACTATTTGTATTTCATGTCTTCTATTTTATGTCTTCAAATGCAACTTTCCTTTCAGTCTTTAAGATGTGTTCATGCTAACAGGACGACAAATTAGGTTTCTTTGAAAATATATGGGGGAGGGGGACATTACAGGAGCCTAGAGATGCATAGAAGAGGCAAGTAAGTAGGTTCTAAACGCATTTCACTTAAAGAATTATAAGTGAAATAATGCTCTAATGAGGTCAGTGATATTGAAGGGAGTATCAGCCACAACTTAAATATTTTCAGTGGCTTCCATAGCCTACAGGCAGAGGATCTTAATAGAGGTAGGGGCTCATCCCAGCCATTTTGGAGTTTTGAAGATTACTAATATATCCTTTGTCACCCCTACAGATTCTCATATCTCCCTGTGTTAGCAATCACAGGCATATTCATTGTCCTCCTAAATTTGAGGATATGTAATAAAGTAACAAGAAATATTGCTATCTAGAATAAAATGTATATTCTAGCCTGCTGTATCTGTTTCTCCAGTTGGACTGCCTTCTACTTTCCAGTCCCCACTTCTTCTTCTCATTTAAAGGTCACAACATGTCCAGTCAAGCATGTCTTTCCCCCACTCCACACCTTGCTTTATACTCTGTGACTTAGTTCACATTCTTCCTTGTTTGTCCTTGCTGAGCACAGCTCTTTCATGTAAACAGACCACTTCAACAATCACTTCAGCTGAAGCTATGCCTGAATTGATTGACTAACCACTTCAACAATCACCTCAGCTGAAGCTATGCCTGAATTGATTGACTAACCCCTAATCTTGTTTTACACTACTTTCTGCCATGATTTATATAACCTTTTATTGTAGATTTCTTACTCATATGTACTCCCATACTGGAGTATATATTTCCCATATAATAGGTGAAATAGCAAGTGTATTATTTGGTCTCATTCATATGAGAATAGAACCGAAATCCATTCACAATTCCCAAAAGCCTATTTTGTTTACTATCAATAATTAAGAACTTTTTAAGGAGGTAATTTTTTACTTATTTATTATTTTTATTATTTTATGTGCATTGGTGTTCTGCCTGTATGCACATCTGTATGAGGGTGTTGGATTCCCTGGAACTGGAGTGACAGACAGCTGTGAGCTTCCATGTGGGTTCTGGGAGTTGAACTTGGGTATTCTGGAACAGCAGCCAGTGCTCTTAACCACTGAGCCATCTCTCCATCCCAAGAATATAATTTTTAAAAATATAATACATCACATGATTTAGGAAGCAAAGAATGAATCATAGACACAATGTGTCCATAAAAACTGATTAATTTTGGCATACACGTGGTACACATACTCAGGCACACACACATACACTCAAAATAAATATTTTGAAAATTGATTTGTTTGTTTGTTTTACTTATTCTCCTACTGTGTCAAAACAAAGGCCAAGGGACAGAGGAAGGAGTAGGAATTGAATTATCCCAACCTTAAGTTTCGTGTAGCAGTGGGATTTCTACATGGAACACTAAAATGATAGGATATTTCTTTCTGTTTCGAAGCAACTGTAGTTTTATCCCTTGGGGATATTTAGCGGCCATACCAGTCAACAAGCCAGCGAAGCAGCTCCGAGGCAATATGCCTCCCACTGATGGCAAGAACAAAGTAAGCATGTTCGTGTGTCTGTGAGGATGTCACTGACATGTGAACCTATTTGATGGAAACTTGGGAAAGATGATCAGATAAGTAAGCATCCCAGTTCTCCTGCGGCCTGAAAGACAATGGGCCTTTTCCGCAAAACTGCTCCCTCCGTGTTGATTGCAATGCAAACAAATCAGCCAGCAGCAAGGGCACTTGAAATCAAAGCTGCTCAGAAAGCTCTAAGTCAATGGTTAAACGCCAATCAAAGCAGAATAACCAGGCACGAGCTGAGAACATGAGGCTAAGAAATGAACCGCAGATCCTTTGGGAAGGAACCACCACTGGATGGCTGTCGGAAGCAGGGCACAAGCAAGTTCAGACCTTTAACTTGGAAAGAGGAGGAGGGGAGAACGGCTCCTGCTTAGTCTACGTAGAATCTGGCTATAATTTTTAAGAACTGAAAGTTAAATGGCTTTGGAAAACTTTCTCAGGCTCAAGTATATACAAATGAATTAAAGAATTAAAGAAAACTCCCAAGTATATCATAATATATATATAAAATACTATATATGTATTTATATATAAAATACTATACAAAGATATAACATGTAATATTATATTACATTGTAAGATGAATAATGAATATATGAAGGAAGCCAAGAAAGTTGGACTCATGACTGGGCCATTCATCTTAAGAAACATTTAGCCTTTAGAAAAGGGCGTCATCTCCTGGACCAGAAGCAGACGGTGAACGTCACTGTTTGACCTTTTCTTCTGCTTTCTTCTCAGCTGCCACCTTGCTCTGCTTTACTGAAAAGAAGAGGCCAGTGGGGACAGAGGGAAAAGATCAGAAACAAACCGCCTTAACTCACCAACAGCACCTCTTCTTCCACACAGAATGTGTCTCACCTAACCATGGCAGGAAAAATAGCATCCAGGTCAGAAGTCACGGTAAAAAAGATGAGAAGAGGCCAGGTAGCCATGGTTAGGAGGGCAGGGGGGCGTGTATCCATGTATGAGAAGGAAACTTATGGGTGTCACGCTTCCATCTACAGCGATTCCTCTGTAATACACAGCAAGGGGACCACCAATGACAGGTCACACATGTGGTCCTACTACCAGCCACACTGACTGGTCCACACTGGTGGCTGATGCCGACTGGCAATGACCTCCATTCCCCCAAGATGGCTGGATTAGGGCTGGTAAGAGCCACAAGTTAGTCTTTTGTGACATAAGCTATGAGAGTTGCCCATCACAGGAGCATTTGGTAACATCATTCCCACATGGCTTGCGTGGTCTGCAATAAAGTGCATGAAACTAGCAGGCAGAAAGATGTAACAGGGACAGATACAGATGCTGGTCTCTGCTGGTGAAGCCCAGATATAGCCCCATTCTAACAGCATTTTCACTATCTGTTTCTCCCTTTGAGTATTCTACTCTGGCTTATCTGTAGGGGTTGTACTAAGTTAACTGATACAGAGGACCTTGCCCACTGTGGAATTCACCAGCCCCTAAGAAGAGACTCCTGAACTGTGTAAGAGTCTAAAAATCAAGCTGAGTACAAGCAAGCAAGTGAACACACATTCATTCATTCACCCCCTGCTCTTAACTGTGGATGTGATACGACTGCTCATCTCAAGCTCCTGCAACCTGTGACTTCCGCACACTGATAAACTGTAACCAGAAACTGTGGGCTACAATTGACTCTCTACTAAGTTGCTCTGGTGAAATTATTTTGTCACACCAACAGAAATGAAACTGTAACACAGCCAAAAAAATTGTCATTTTCTAAAACTATATCTAAGACTTTAATAAGGGCATATAAAATGCTTGCAATAAGATTTATATGATAATTAGAAGACTGTGTCTGATGCAATCAATTGAAGTTAAGACTGGAAGGCATTTAATTCCTGCCACAACCATGCCAGCTATGTTCCTTAGGAAAAGGCAATGTTACCAAAATGTATCACAATGCTAACCACTTTAACAGTTATAGAAGCTTTCCTGGTTACATCTTAGTACACTGACTGCTCTACTGGCCCACAATATTTAAAACATTCTCGATTAACATTCAATGTATCTTTGAAAAGACTAAGACGTTTACCAGCAGCAAGTTTTATCCCACAGGAAGAAAATTTAGGTAACAGGGAAGTTTTAATGAAATAAATTCTAGTGTTCTTGATAATGTCTCAAGGAGTACTTCAGAACAGCGAAGTACTCTGGACTCATAAGTGCTGTAGTTCCTCAAACCCCTGTACTCAGAGCTCAAGAGCTGCCAAGGCAAACACACCTGTGAACCGTGAGTGTGTACAGGAAGATCGATTTCCAGCTTGCCTTTGCCATTACATAAGCAATTCTTCCAAGGTTAGCGTTACCAGGTTTGCGGGGCCATTAATATTCTTGAACTTCAAGCTTAAAGTAGATTGGCATTTTCAAAAGGCAAAAGGTCAGTTGCAATCCCAAACCCCTTACACTCCAAGGAGGGAAAAGGTGAGCATGGGTAGTGGAGGGAATCACGTTGACCTTGTGGTGTTTCAATCAACACAGATGCACACTTTCAGGCAAACTAAATTTCTGTACCATAGGACACCACTCTAGTCCTACCTAGTCTCTTGTTTCCCCCATCATGGGCACTCTGGAACTCAACATCAAATGGTTTGCTTCTTAAAATGCCACAAAGAAGCCAGCCATATGGTCTGAACTACCAGGGGAAACTGCTACAGTCCCCATCATCACAGCCCCCTTTTGCCTGCTTTAGTCACTGTGCAACAGTCGTGAAAGGAGTAATGGTGAGGTCGGGGTGTCAGGACAAGAGATACTCAGGCCCTTGCTTGCATCTTTCTAACTGAGTCCTTCTCCCTAGTTATGCCTTTTCATGCCTGGCTTTAGAATAGAACTCACTTAAAAGGAAACAAAAGGGCTGTAGAAATGGCTCCGTGGTTAAGGGCACTTGTTGCTCTTGCAGAGGACGTTCAGGGCCCAGCACCCACATAGTGGTTCATAACCACCTGTGACTTCAATTTGGGGGAGATCTTATGTGTTCTTCCGACCTCCACAGGCACCAAGCACACACAAAGTGCACATGCAGGCCAAACATTTATATACATCAAATAAAATAAGTAAATATTTTTTTAAAAAGAAAGCAAAATATAGCACAAATTTGAAATGAGCTCTTCTAAGGAAAGCTCTGGCCCTTAGCATGGAAGGTAGAGCCAAATCACATGGCTCTTCATCACACCAGCGATCCTAATCCCAAGCCCCACCATAGCAATCACCATCTGTGGAGCACCAGAACTTTAGATTTGCACACTGAAGACTCAGAAGGAAGAGCCTTTAGAAGACTTCAAGGTGGGTAATTTTTAAATGAGTGTATTTACATTGCGGGAGTCAAGTTCAAAATTCAAGTCACATATGAACAATTTCCACAGAGGGAGGAGAAACCTGATGTTCAAATTCACTTGCCTCTCATTTTGAAGTAATTCATCTTTAAAATTTCTGTGAAAATTCTACAGAGTTGCCCAGAAAATGGCACCAACCATCTGTAAGTAAAAACAACGGCTCTCTCTAGTATATATCACAGGTTCAAAGCACTTTGGCACCGGCAGATTGAACGTGTTATTAAAAGAATTTAACTGCAAAAAGAGCTCCCATAATTACACAGCAGCTGGTCTAATGTTGACAAAACAACTTTTAAAAGCTTTGAGAAGCCTTAAAGGCTAATCAGTTAAAAAGGCATAAATAGTAATGTGCACCCTATCCTTCGCACTGCAAGTGATATCTCCTGAAATACAGGGAGGTTTCCATTCTGGAACAATCATTTCCTCTATCCTAGAATTAAGCTGAACACGTGAATAACTTTCAAGTTGTATCAAGATGATTGTATCAAGATGTATCAAGATGTTTCAAGATGATTGCACTTAAAATAACTCCATAAAACCCAATTATAAACATTCAACCTAACGAGCATTTCCATAATACAAATTTATTACCAAAATGCCAACAACTCCCAGCAGAATTTGTGCTTTCTTAACTAAAAGCAGGCAAAGAAATGGTTAAGAAATATACTGGGAACACAACAAATGCAGGCGTAGAAGGGCAGGATGCCCAAGCATCCTTGCAGAATGGTCTCCTCAGTTAGAACTTGCACGTGGTTCCTTCAAGATACCATGGAAATGGAAGCCCATTCCCACAGGAGGCCTTTTCCAGACATTTCCACATGTTCTAGTTTTCTTTTACCTCTGAATCCTTTCCAAAGAGGTTGAAAGGATTCCATATATTACGGGTCCCAAGCCTGTATAGGGATTTTCTATAAATGCAAAATAATAAATATTTTAGGCTTTGAGATGTAATCTCTGTCACAGCCACTAACTTCACCCACGACAGGGCAAAAGCTACCATGTGTGACATTTAAACAAATAGGCATGCTGCATTCTAATAAATCTTTACTTGCACATAGCAGCAGGCAGCTGACCCACACTGTACCAAGTGAGGCACATGGGACATATTAGGTTCTATTTATTTTGTGACTGAGTGTAGGAGAAAGAACACAGAAATATTGATCAAAACACCTCTAAACACTTTCCCCAGAACTTCTATTAGGATGCTTCTGATGGGAGACACAGAGAGTCATACGACTGCCTCTTCCTAGGTCAAAACTGACACAGAGGCCAACCATTTCTATTCTTCACGACCCACGGTGACCTTGGAATACAGCTTCTATTGCTACACTCACAGCACCAATGTTCAATTCAGGAATTCTGGGAATGAGCCCTGTGTATCTTGGTCACCTACTTGACTCTTGATTGGATTTCTGGGACCCAATATATATATATATACACTATATATGTATTTTATATATAAAATACTATACAAAGGTATAACATGTAATATTATATTACATTGTAAGATGAATAATGAATATATGAAGGAAGCCAAGAAAGTTGGACTCATTTTACGATCCGGTGCTATTTGTCACTCTCTTTAATTGCCCCATCTCACAGCAATACCTATCCCGTCTGCATTTCTGTGAAGACACACAGTAGGGTTTCAATAATCTACCTTCATGTTATAAAAAACTAATAAGTACCTCAAGGGTGTGCTTATGAAATGTGCAAATATCTTCATGCCATGGAGCTAGGCCTTTCACAGAAGCCTTGCTTTCAGAACACCAGTAAATTGGGAGCTCCAAATATCCTAAGATCTACTCCCTGGGATTATTCTCTTTCTCAAACATTAAAAAACACTAGAGTAGGCTACTTTGTAATATCTGTGTCAGAAAGGGGGTCTTTAAAGCTGTAACAATGACTTCATCTCCTTTTGTATCATCCCACTTTTTCCTATTGTTTCTCCCCGTCACTTGATGCTCACCAGTTGGCACGGTCAGACTCAGTAGGCACAGAAGAGGCCAGGTGTATTTCAGAAGGATAGAAAGAACCTAATCTGTGTGATTAAAGTAATCAAACACTCTGCAATGGGCACTCAGCAGGGTAGAGGCTGTGTGAGCATCCACCCACCAGCCCAAGCTGAGCTGTCAAGTTAGGCCCCACTGTCACCGCTGGAGAGCAGACACCAGCCATGTGTGGCTACTTAAATTAAATCAACTAAAGTGAAATAAAGTTAAAGTCCAGGTCTTCAGTAGCCATATTTCAGCGGCCACACATAACTAGCACCTACCATACTGGCTGGCACACATGAAAGAGCATTTTGTTACCATAGAACAGAATGCAAAGTTCTTTGGGACAGAGCTAGAGGGTCGTGGGTTCTTTATCCATCCTCATAGCCTGCAGCCAGCCTCTGACAGGACTTAACAGGTTCAAACAGATTTCAACAGATCCTGCTAGTATTGTGCTCTGTGAACGGATACCCTGGTCATTCAAGACAATGGCAACCACACTGGGCTGTCTGCTTTGTTGTTTTATTTTGGTTCTGTTTTGGTTTTGAGTGAAGAAACCCTTAAGTTGTCCCTTCATCATTCAGGGAACTCTTCCAAAGTCCCTGGCTTTCCAAGATCATCAGCTACTGTTACACAGAATGTGACAAGACTCTCTAACCATTTGTTCTGAGGTTAGAATCTTTTGTAATGTTTTACGAGGTTCATTTTAGCTTTAATTACCATGTCGCCCCAATAAAGAATGCAGAATATTTTTATCTTTGAAAAGAAATACGACTCCAAAGTTCCAGAGAAAATGCTACAATGCTTGTGAGCTCTAGGTTTATCACCAGGCAAGCAAATCTGCCCCTAGGTACAACGCATATAATTTTTTTAAGGTAGAGTTAAATTGCCATGTCTCTAAAACCTAAGAACAAAAGAGAAAGTTGCTAATAAATGAAATTTTCCACAGTTATTTTGGAGAATGTTAAATTATGAGAGGAACTAAATTCAAATTCCAGGCTATTTTCTGAAAGATGACCTCCCAATAAATACTCTATAAAACCTGTAAAACATCTGTTCTGGTAACATATGTGCTTAAAATTCCCTGTGCGCCAGTTTCAAGTTGCTGCAAGGGAAGGCACACCAGCTGCAAGTATAAGAAGGAAAGCTGTTATCAGGGTGTTCCATCAGGAGGTGCAGAAGATTTAAATGAGCCTCCTGTCTGCCTTCCATTTACGTACCCCAATCCAGGATGCTGGCTGAGCCGGATTCCATGACATGCACTGTGATCTGAGCATGTTTTCCTGGCTACCTTTCCCCTAAGGGACTGCAGTGTGTTTAATTCTGCTATCCTTTAACCAAAATGCCTCCTCGTCGCTAAGTGTTGCCTTCCAGATCACCTTCAAGAACCAGTTTAACTCTCACACTTTCCGTGGAGGTCTTCATCTCTTTCTGACTACTTCTCTCTATACCTAAGAAGCAACCACACAACTTCACTGTCCCCACTGTGTTTCTAACAGAAAGATCTGGTCTCCATATGTCATGGCTTTTACAGAGACTGAAAAACTCCCAAAATTGCATCTGCAGCTCAGGTCTCTCCCTCACTCAAATTCAATCTATTTTCCTACCCACCCACTCCACATCTCTGTTGGAAAGTTAACAGACACCTCAAGTCTGTGGTGTCAAAGGCCATCTGAACCTCCTCCAATCTGATTGTCTTTACAGCTCACACTTCGGGGTTTCAGACCCCAAACCCTGGAACTGTCTTTGATTCTGCTTTCTTATTTAAGCCCCATGTCTTCGTCTGCAGGAAATCTTAAATGTTCCACTCTCCAAACAATCAATGAATACCCTTTCATTGTTTCCTCCAAATCCTCCAAGAGCTAAGTAACTCAGCCTCCCTCCTTCCAACCTCACATACCTACCATGATTCTCACAGGAACTTGTGATTTCTTAACTCGTGCATTTAATGAAACCATTCCTCAGTACAAAACCTAGAGTTAATATGATAACCTCTAGACTCTCACAAGATGAACAGCCCACTCTTTACATTTCTGGGCCTTGACTGCTCTCCTTCCAGCTCATTTGACTTCCACCCTGATCCATTCAGATAGCAAGCCAGATATGCTGTCCCCTAATATTTCTGCCTAGATGATGTATAAGTTTTGTTACTATAAAAATATCTAAGACAATAGACTTGAAAGTGAAAGTCTGATTGTGCTCATAGTCTGTAATACTATTTCAGTTAACAAGCACCTAACCCCACTGCCTTGGACCCACGGTGATGCATATTATCACAGTGAGAACATGTGGCAGAAATGCATGCACCTCAAGGCTTCGTGCAGAAAGTTGCCATGAGCACATTCCCAATGACTTAAGTCTTCCCTTCAGGTTCCATCACCTTTCAACACTACCAATCTGAGGGCTAAGCATTCTAGACAAGTGCATCTCAACCTTCCTAATGTTGCGTGAGACCTTCTAATACAATTCCTCATGTTGTGATGACTCCCAATCATTTTGTTAGCTACTTATAGTTAGCTACTTCCTAACTATAATTTTGCCACTGTTATGAATCATAATGTAAACATCTATGCTTTCCGATGGTCTGAGGTGATCCTTGCCATTTGACTGCCCCCCCCAAAAGGGGCTGTAAGCCACAGGCTGAGAACCACTGCTCTAGATCTAAACTAAACCAGAAGGCTCTTCCCACAGAGGTCTATAGGTTTCTCTTTGCTGTCCCAGGCTCTCAAGTGACACTGTTACAGAAGCTTCTAAGGCCATCATATTTCAAGAATCTAGCTTCCTGCTCTCCACCGACACTTGCTCTTCCTCCCTCGGATGTTCCCACAGCACTTACCATCATCTCTGTGAGTCTCCCGTTTCCTTGTCTTACACTTTCTAAAATGTAAGCTCTACTTAAGCTGGTGGGGGGGAGGTTGTGGGTTTATTCATTTTATCCCCAGGATCTTTTGCCTGTTTCATTCATTATTGTTTTTCCATTTAGAATTGTACTTGGCATGAGCTCAATCTCATATACTGAAAGAGAGAAGAAGGGAGAAGACAACTGGAACCTTGATAAGGACAGGCAGGTGCTTTCCTCTGCACACTGTTTATATTCCTGGCTCGGGCTTCCTCCAAACCCACCCCACAGAAAGTATTTGGTGCCTGACTACTGATTTTTACATTAGAAAATATAAAAGATTAAGTCATCCAAATCACTGGACAAGTTAAACATAATGTTGGTGTGGTATTAAAGGATATAACCATTTTTGAAAGATTTCAAAGACTGGAATGTAGCTCAGTTGGTAAAATGCTTTCATAGCATGTATGAAGTCGTGACTCCAACCTTAGGCACCAAATAAAACCAGGCATGGTGGTACATGCCTATAAACTCAATATTTGGGAGGCAGGGGGAGGAGGATTGGGAGTTCAAGGTCATCCTTGACTACATAGCAAGTTCAAGGTCAGGCACATAACACTTTGCCTCAGATTTAACAAAAGATTTTTCTTCGGACTGCAGAGATGGCTCAGCAGTTAAGAGCATATGCTTCCCTTGCAGAGGATCCACATGGCAACTCACAGTCATCTGGATCTCCAATTCCAGAGGATCCATCTCCCTCTTCTGTTCACCTCAGGTACCAAGTATGCATATGGTGCACATACATACATATACACATACAGACCTACAGACAGACAGACAGACAGACACTCATACACATGAAATAAAAATAAACAATAAATGTTTTTCAAAAAGAGAGGGAAATTTCTTAAGTCCTAGCAAAAATGACACAGATACCTCCTCAAAAACAAATCTCAAAAAAATCAATATTTTCACTTTGGGCAGTTATATTATAGCAATGGCACATGTCAAAACAAGAAATTTCTATTGTTTTGTCATTAGATTAATTAATAAAACCAACAGGTGTTCTTACACATGAGCTCCCCTTTACCAAGCAACAATGCTGGTGATGACATAGTAAAATTAGTAAGGAATTGGGGAAATCAGAAAAATGCCTCCCTTCCCCCAGCTGTGTCCTGAGGGGGTGGTATGTATCTGTCCTGCAGACTGATTGCCCTAGACAAGACTGATATAGTAAATCTCCATGTGATGGTATTTGGAGCTGGGTTTTTGGTAAGAGTCCTATCCTATGATATTATTAGTGCTCTTATTAGAAGAGATATCAAGAAATTGCTTCTTTCCTCATTCTCTCTAGACCTGCCATATAATGGAACAGTAAAAAGATGGCCATGTTTAGCCCAGTGAAAGGCCCTCATGAGATGCCAGCTTTGGCCACACAGTGATCTTGGCCTCCTCAGCCTCCAGTGGTGAGGGGTGAATGGGCTGTAATTTGAGTCACTAGGCCTGTGACATTTTGTTTCACCAGTCTACCCTAAGATACAGTGTCATGTCTCCTCAGTCCTTAGTGGGAGAGTCTTACAAATCCATAAACCTGACAAACACCTGGGGAGCCTCAAATTTTCTGCACATTGAGTGTTTTCTACATAAATTGAGAGATTAAGTGTAGCCAAATGCAAACTCGATTGCTTTTCCTAGAACACGACTTGCAAATTGTATAGAAGACTCTATGGAAACTGTCATCCATAAAACAGCTGAGAATTCCAGAGATCAAGTGCTGAAACACACCAAACAAACCCTACCAAGTGGCTTTACGACACATATGTTCTGTCTCATGAGGAGCACCTGAGGCCTATGTGAGGAGACTCACAGGACTGATCACAGGGACATAAGGGTTCACCTTTGAGGGTTCTGTGCCAAAGTTTCTATGTACTGTTCTTTTACCTTTATCTGTGCATCTTAGAAAACATGAAAATAAACATGAAACACTAATTAGTATCAAGCTTGTGAGTTATAAAAAAAAATGTACTTTAACTGTTACCTAAAACAGTGTTGGATGCCAGGTAATAGTTGCCTCACTGGCATGAAAGTGGGCACAATTATAGTAAATTACAATAAGCGCTTCTCATTAAGTAATCTGTTCATTTACTCGGCAAACGCCAAGGGGGAGTGAGTTTCTCGTCAAATAACTCCCTAGCATCTGTTAGGTGCGTGAGACTAGTGATGAGTGATGAAGGATCACCAGTGTTTAGGAGTATAGGAAAGGCTGCTTCCAAAGCTGGAAGAGATGAATTTAAAAGCAGGCCAAGGAGGCAGGGGACCTCAAACACAAGCCCATATTATAAAGACTTCCTTAGCGTGCGTGCGTGCGTGCGTGCGTGCGAGCGAGCGTGCATGCGTGCGTGCGAGCGTGCGTGCGTGCGAGCGTGCGTGCGTGCGTGCGTGTATGTGTGTGTGTGTGTGTGTACATGTAGGCACAGGGATGCCATGACACATGGATCTTGGGGGTCAGTTCTCTCCTTCTACTGTTGTTCCTGGGGACCGAACTTGGGTTGTCAGGATTTATGCAGGAACTGCAAGCACTTTTTCCATCTCACCAGCCCTAATGTATCTTTTATACATGGGAAAAACATGATTACCAACTAGTCATGAAATTTCAGAACACAACTTGGAATTTGAAAGGTATGTAAGTAAATGGATATGGAAATAACTAATTCTATTTTCAGACTAACTTAAAATCATGTAATTTGGTTTTGACTCCCAGGATTTTGTTCTTATTGATACACATTGGTAGTATATATTAATGGAATTCAGTGTGACGTCTCCATTCATCTGTACAGTGTGCACTGATCAAACTCGACCTCCCTTTCTCTACTCTCCCACTCATATCTTTCCCATAATTTACTATTTTACTTCAAAAGCAAATCTTACCTTCCATTGAAAAAACATGGTATTTACTATGTGTCTAGTTTGTTTCACGTAATGCAATGTTCTCTACTTCTTGTTTATATATTCTCTTGATGGACACTTGGCTGATTTCATATCTTGAATAGTCTTGGTTGTGTGAATAGTTTGTTGTGTGTCACAACAAACATGGACATGTATGTGTCTCTCTGATGTACTGATTTTATTTCCTTTGGAAATATATCCAAAAGTAGGATGGCTAGATCACCCGTCATATGCTTTGCTTGTTAAACTAAGCCAGAAACACTAAAGGTAATATTAGCATTTCATCACACATAACTTGGTATTCAAACAATATGAAATTATTTTAAATTTAAAATTAAAACAGAGGATAAACAACCAAGTATTTTAAACTGAATAGCATGTAAAGTTAATTATGAAAAAGAGGTTGTAATTAGATTTTCATTTTTACTCAAACACTATCTAGTAAACTATTTCTTTAAAATCATAAAAAGAAAAATAAATGGATAGCCTAACTTCAGGTACCTGCTGTAGATTACCTAAGTTATCGCAAAGACTTACATTTTTATAATTTCAGAAACTTCACAAAATATAGTGGCAAACTACATAAAAGAGGCCACATGGACTCTTTTTCTTCCTGACTCAGTAGACTCCATATGACCACGCTATGCTCACCCACACCCAACAACTCTTATAAAAGGCATGAGTTCAACAGACAGAGTCCAATCCTAGCCCTGCCATCCGCCTGCCTCTCCTCTCCACCTGTATGTATCTCATAGTCTCTTAACTTTTACCAGCTCTTCACCACACCAAGGAAAGGCTGATAGAGAAACCAAGCTGGAACTGACTTAGAAAATTCCTCCCTGGTTGGCTGGTTCAAAGGGTTAGAAGATGCTATGCAGGCTGCTGGGGGGAGAAGGATCATGAATAGACTTACCCAGCATACTACAATATTGGCCTACCAAGTAAGACATGCCTACTGATACAACAGTGGCAATGGCACTTATGAGAATAACCAACTGCTTTCTGACAGAGCTTAAGACCTGCTCTACAGAATGGAATTCATGTCTGGTACAGTAAACCATGTCAAAGCTTGTAGCTAGAGAGGTTACACCTCCGAGAGGAGAACCTGCCATCGCTGTTTTGATAAATGAACATGATGATTAGCTGCCTTCTAAATAGTTTTGTTTCTATCCATAGATTAGTCTTGCTCTCAATCTTTGTCAAAGACATTTTATTTTATTTTGTAGTAAGCAGACGAGTCTCCCAACAGGTCAAGGTGCTGAGAATAAGTGACTATGATTGCTCAGCTCTAAATTAGACATTTATATCAATACCCCAACACGAGGCTCAGAGACCACCGCAGACACAAGGGCAGAAGAAATGTTAGTGATGGTAAACAGTGCCATGAAATTCTATTTACTGTACATTACATGGCCGATGTACTCATGCACTATAACTAGCTCCATAGAAGCAAGACAGTCAACATTCTATAATGGATGGGAGAGGGTCCCATGAGCCTTCACCACTATATGAGTTGCTATTGGTGACGGATGGGTACCGAGGGAGAGACAGTCAGTTTTCTCAGGGGTGTGGCTGGTGATGAGTTGTCTGTACTCCAGAGAATAGCTCCATGCCCATGTGCTTGCTAGCAGCAATAACTGGACACAGTGTGTTATGACAAAGCAGCAAAGAAGAAGGCATGAAGGTGGGGAGGTAAGATACTGGGGACATCTGGTGGGTAACATGACGGGGATTTGTGTTGAATATGATCTAAGGATATTGCATACACATATAAAATTGTCAAGGAGTAAATTTAAAATACTACTTAAAAAAATGTCTGACAGAAGCCAATACAAAATCCAAGGGTGGTAGAAGGGGTGCTCAATGTGTTCCATAGTCATAATGCCACAGGGAAGAATGGTGCAGGCTTTGTACATATTCAGTATTCATATTTCCATCTTCATGCTACAACTGTATGATTAATTGTACTGCTTTGCTCAGAAATGCTGTCGGAATAAAACTTGAGTCTCCTATACATTTCTCTTCTCTGAAGTTTTATCCTCTCTATTAATATAAATGTTTCAATTTGTGTGTGTGTTTGTGTGTACACGCACTTGGAGAATTGATTATTTGCCGTTCAACTGTCTGTGACTTAATGCAGCCTGCAGTATAAAAATAAGGGAAGTGCATAGTTTTCGGGGGTTTTTCTCTATCTAGGTTTATCTTAAAGTAGTAGTAGAGATTTTCTAACAGTGAATTTCTGATCAAAAGGCTCACAGGCAACACTCTCTTCTAAGCAAAGAGGCTAGCTGCAAAATAAGCAGGAAAAGAAATGGATTCTCTTCGTGTAGATGCACAGAATTTTGAAAGAAAAAGGCCTGAGACATCAGAGAGTTTTGTATTTTGTGCTTCACAAATTGCGGACCACAGGACAAGCACGCCTAATAAGTACAAATATCAGGTAGATGGGCATTCTCTGCCACAGCATAGCTCCTTGCAGATATCTAACATCTTCGTCCAGTTACTAAAAGTCCCGCAACTTAAACAAAGAAGCCCCCCCAAAAAGTGTTGTAACTTACTCTTCCCCAGGCATACTTGTCTTTGACAACTGTTAGATTATGATCTTCCACTTCAAGACATTTATCACACTAAGAGACCAGATCATTTTTCTACTTCCTGCAACACCCATAGAATCTGGAGCTGTCTGTGCAGGACCTGAACTGGAAATGTTGATGTTGTCGATTTTACAAACAAGAAAATGGAAATTCAAAGAAGTTACTGGGCTTAGCCAAAATCCTTCAACAGCTCAGTAGTGACCAATCAGATTGGGAATTTAGATAAGAGTGAAAAATAAGTGGAAATTCCAACATCCTTCCTTTCCACAGTCTCTCACCAGAAAAGAGTGGCCTCCTGTGTTCTCTCATTTCTCTTGCCTGGACTCAATCTTTACTCCCTGCTAGATTCCTGTTTTCCAGCTTAGATTCATCCACTAATGAGCATGTTCTTCCCTCGGGGAAGCCTTTGGCACTAAGCCAGACTCAGGCATTGAGAGTGCTTTAAATGTGGGAGCAGAAGACGAGAGAGATGATATATTCAACATGGATGGATTTTTGTGGCTATCCTCGGGCTTGTTTGTTTCTAGGGGGTTTCCCTTGATAGCATCAGATCGGAAAGGTTCACTAACTTGACTAGAAAGTAGCTGACACTTGTCACTGTCATCTGTCCATCTGATCACTCTCCACATTATCTCCTTTCCATTTTGTGTCCAACCATACCTATCTCTGCTGCTCCAGAAGAGATCCAAACCCACATGCATTTTCAGAGCCACTCATAAGCTACAGAAAACCACATTGCCTGCAATGTCTTACAGATGCTGTAGCATACTACAACCTTTGAATGTGCATGGCCTAGCTGAAAATTGTCCCCTCTGGCAATGGTCTCTCTAACACAGCCCCGAAACCAAGAAAGAAGCTTCTCTGCAGACGACAGCCTTTTAAAATCCTATTGTGCTCTATGAGGTGTGTCTCCCTCCATCCGGAAAGGTCAGTCTGAATAGCCTTGGTGGGAAAGTGTCCCCCACATCATGATGGTCTAACTTGTCTCACCGACCAACATTGAAAAATAACAGCACTGGCAATGGGAGCAACTGAATGCTGCATCACACCTCAGAACTGATCAGCCACACATCACCAGATGATCCTTAAAACAGTTCAGTTGGCTGCAGTTCCAGTCTGTGACAGTGACCATGAAGAATGTCACCCATGAAAGATGGTTCTTGGAAGAGGTGTTCAAGAGCACAGAAGGACAATGTACATCTTGCCTATATAGAGAAACCTTGCAATAGTGCCCTCTGTTTTATCTAGGATCAAACACCACCGGACATAGTCTTTATTTATAGCTCAGAAGCCCCATGTGACCTAGAGGTACAGGTAACAGTGAAGAAGCAGGAAAGAAATTACATGATAATAATTAAGTCTGAATGGGAAAGAGTGTCATTATTGTCTTCCTTGAACTTCTAATAGAACCCGCTTATACAGCTTAGCATGCTATGGGATAAAGTACAGTGCAGCCCCGTTGTATTTTTATCTGTAAAGACATCAGTTGTAACTTTCCAAAGCCCTGATCGCAGGTGACTCACAACTCGGTCTGTTTCCCTACACCCTTTATACCAGGAGATTATTCCTAGGACACAGAGGCAGGGAGGGTCCTGTAGAGGACCTCTACAGCCTGTGAGATCCGGCTGTTCTCCTGGACATTCAGAAGCCAAAATTAGGTGGCAGTTGCCATACTACAGAAAACCTACCCTTTCCTTCCTTGTTGATGCCTCCTGGATCCTTATATCTATTCTCTGTGAGAGCTATCATTCCAGTCGATGTCTTTACGGGGGACTTTGTCTGAGCTAGACAAGATGCTCAGGCTGGCATCTGAGAGAAATAAGTCACCATATCAATAATTAGGTGACTTAATTACTTAATCAATAATCAAGAATATCAACAAGACTACAATAATGCAAAACACAGGGATATGTGGGAGAGTTTAAACCTTCACTGATAGGGAAACCAGGACAAAGGCTTCTTTGGGGTAGGTGCACTGGACTGGGCCCTGAATGATAAAAAAGGCTTGTCAATTAGGAAATGATGGAGGGCCACTCCTGACCAAGCAGTACATCTGAGAGAACAAATCACAAATGCTGCAAAAGGGACTGTGAATTCCCTGAGTTGGGTGATTGGGATTTTCCATTAAAAGAATTTGATAAAAAAAGAAAAATGTTTCTATGAAGTTGTACATAAAAGAAAAAGCATGTATTTCTAACACATTCCTTTGATCTACAGAAAGTCACTACATAAATGCTAAATATCACTTGAATGGAAATTGAAGTCAGTATTTTAAATGGCAATACTCCAGAATAATTGAAAGTAGAATTTTTTTTTTGTCTCCAAGATAGAAATATTCTAAGAAGCTCAATGTATTCCATGTGGATAATCAAGTCAAAGAATGGCAAGGTTCTTACAAGAAAAAAAGAAACAAAAATTTCAGGAAGATGTACAAGACTTTCAATTATTTATTGTAGATCTTGGAAGCCAGGATCTCCTGTACCCTGAACTTGGTTTGGAATGTATGACCAATCCACGCTTAACTTCCAGTCCATCATAACTATTTCATTGGACAAACAAAAATGGGAAGTTTTAAATGTCAAAAGATATTATGTTGTTTCCTACTCATGTGGGACTTTAAAGTTTAATTGCAAAGCCCCTTGACTTTATATTTGAGGCAATGAAGTCCAGACAGTGGGTGACCAACTCACTAAATGTCAGCCAGTGAAACTGGAGGAGGAGAACTTGTCACAGGCAGCACAGGAAGGTTGCTGGTACAGCCAGTGTGTGAGCACAAGCAAGCCTTGACCCACGCTTGCACAGAGCCCAGCTGCCACAGAAAATCAACACTGGTGCTTACAAGCAGGTAAGGGCTGAAGATGAGGAGTTTCAGAGACAGAAAGTAACGGGTCATAAGGGCACAAAAGTGAAAAGAAATGTACACATCAGAATTTCTGTACTATTACATGGGAACAGGAATTTCTGGATGTCCTGAAAGTGAATTTAATTATCATGCATAATTGCTAATATTATATACTTGAGATGGAAAGGGCAAAAAACAAGAATGCTGTAATCTTTTCTTATGCTTCTTAGAGCATTAAGAAAATGGTTAAGGATATTCTGCACTCCAGAGGCCCCTGTGATGAAACTGACTTGAATGCCCCCACCCTGAGGACTAGCTTTTATGGTACCAGAAAGTGCCATTCAAACTCCCAAAAGAGGGAATTAACCAACAATTCTATCCAGCTATGATGCTTATGAATCACAAAAACTAGCAGGGCACAATAACCCTAAGGATACAACAGTGTCACACATACCTTAGTGGTAATCAACAACTCTCTAATTGATTTGAAACACACTTTTTTTCTTATACCCACAGATAAGCATAGTTTTTGCCCTTATCAAGGAAACCTCTCTTTGCAATGGCTGGAGACCACTATAGAAAGCCACAACCAATCAGAATGCAGACTTGTGAGCCTAGTCCCAATGCATACATCTAAAACACAATTCCCAACTTTAGGGAGTTTTAGGGAACATCGCAGAAGAGAGGAAGAAAAGATTCTAACAATCAGAGAACCAGAGGGTTTGCTATGGGACTATCTCCTAGTAATGTCAGAAGCTACAACCATAAAGTCTCACCAACATGACTGCCTAAACATAAGCTGTACAAGGACAACACTGATAGATAAGCTAACATAGATGTGGGAAAGCCCATGAAGCCTCAACCCTATACAAAGAACTATAGGCAGCTGAGGAAAGTTGGGAGTAGAATATTTGGGCATCATCTTCTACTATTCTTCTTCTTCCTCTTCTTCTTGTTGTTTGTTTGTTTGTTTGTTTGATACAAGGTTTCTCTGTAGCCCTGGCCATCTTGAAACTCCCTGTATAGACCAGGCTGGCCTCAAATTGAGAGATTTGCCTGCCTCTACCTCTTGTATACTGGGATTAAAGGTGTGCACCACCACCTCCCAGCATGAAATTTGGTCTTCTATAGGGAAGAGAATACAGATTAGTTATCTAATATCAAATATCACCCCTGAAAATGTACAAGTAACATTATACAAACTGAAGAGTGTATATTAAGAATATACATACATGCATATGTAATATAAAACAACCATTTAAAGGCCATGAATTTGAAGGAGTCCAAGGAGGGCTAGATGAGAAGGTTCAGAGGGAGTAAAGGGAAGGAATAATTATATAGCTATGTTTTAATCTAAAAAACAAAAGAAAAATATTAAAAGATACATTTCAAAGTTCACCCAAAATCCTACCTTTCAAACACATTAAATGCATTGCTATTTAATCATTTGAATATTCAAATATGTTCCTGCTGATGGAATTATTTCATCAGAAATTATGCTAAAGGGAAGCTGAAATGGGACTATTAACAGAGGATCTGGGTTCACCTCGAGCATGAGGGAAAAGAAATCAAAAATCATGCACAGGTTAGTGAACAACTCTGGATTTAAGAATTCTTATATGTAAGGTTTACATATAAGACCTACAAAAGATCAGGATTTTATAACCAATATTCATTTAGCCTAACAACCCATTTTGTGATAACTATTCATAAATACACTAAGAACCTTTTTAATCTAAGTTTTTTCTCTGTCTCCTCTTATCAACAGAAAACATGGATAAACAGGTGGGAATGCAGGGCAAGAGACATGGAATTACATCATATTTAAGCCTATACTTTCCATCTAAATCTCTGGTTTGCAAATAACAATGGGTGTGTTCTGTTTTTTTTTTTTTGTTTGTTTGTTTTTTCTTCCTGAGAAACAACCCAAATTTATTCTACTTGTAACTATGTATACTACATTAGAATTAGACTTCAGGTATCTGGCTAGGTAGTCTATTATAACAACCCCCATAAAGGGTCAAAATGTCATAGTACCCTGGGAGAAAACCAAAGGTACCTGATGGGGCATCACACTTGGGCATTCTCTGAAAGCCAATAGTCTCTAAACTGGGTGTGCCCGTGGGGGACAGGAAGCTGGGAGGCTTCTCTGTGGGGCTGTTATAGAGATCTTGGTATCTAGAAAGATGAGGCTTCTAAGGCAGCTGATCTTCCCCTGAGCCAATCCAGCATGGCTGTCATAATCTCACCCCCAAGCTGCGCTATGTGGACCATTTCAAGGACTCTCAAAAAAGGAGCGCGTATCTTAAAAAGCAGTAAGTACGTCTCCTAGCCAGGGTTCCTAACATTCTCTCATCAGTTAATAACTACTTCATCCAAACCCTACTCACAATCCTGGACACCAACTCAACTCAACGTTTGTGTGCTCTTTGTCACTCAGACTTCTGAAATGACAGGGAGAGTGGCATGCCATAACAGATTTTACACAAGAACAAGATGAAAATCTTTCTCTCTTCTGCTGTCTGGAGTATTATTTTGAAAACAATCCCTTATTAAGTTGATGTTAATGAACAATATACACAGACTCCTGAATCCCTTGTAGGGATCGAGTATTAATATTTGTCTTAATCCACCCAAGGTGTCAAAACAAAATGCCTTAGACAGTCACTTTGCAAACAAATGGAATTTATTCCTTAGAGACTTAGAGGCTGGGAAATCCAAGGTGAAGGACCCAACAGATGTACTGCCTGTAAGGACAAGTCCTCTGTCACTCAAATGCCACCTGTTAAAGAATGCAAGAAACATTCTTTAATTTCTTTTGTGAAGGCACCAATACATGGGACTGCAGACTGCGCACTAAAGGCCCCACTTCTTGACACTATCACATTTGTTTTTAGCTTCTAACACATGATTGGGAAGGGTACTGAGATTCAAACCATCAAAAATCAATAAATAATTGTTAATAGTTTGGATATAAAATGCTCCCTTGCAAAAAAACTTGAGTCTCCCACAAGAGTCAAGGCTAATTGGACAGGTATATACTGGGATCCATCGTGTGGAAATGAGGTCAGCCCAAACCAAAGAGTGAGGGACAAACACCATCCAGAGCAAAGAAAGTCCCAGTCCCCAATCACGGAAACTTGAAAGAAGAGAGGGGTACAAATGGCAGGAGATAGATCAGAAGTCAAAATTATGGTCCACAAATGACAAACAATTGCCACTTTCATTATACAAGGAAAGCCAGGAAAATAACCAGACACAAGCCTAAATCAAGACCAGTGAATCAAGCTATGCCAGATGGTAAACAGCCCTCTGAACTCCATATTTATGTTGCTGTGAATCTCTGAGGCTTACAGCCCCTTCATTCAGTTCTGAACACTCAGCAATACTTCTTCCTGGGAGATTTCTCTATGTGCTCTACCAAGGTAAGTACCAATTCCTCTAGGAGGTAAGAAACAGATTGGCCCCTATTTTCATGTGACTCACATTCTTGGTTTTTCATATGCTAAGAGCCATGGAAAGCAGAATCCCACTAGGTGTTGGCCAGCGGTGGTGGCTGTCTATAGAAGTACTACTGCCAAACAAAAACCACAAAACACACATTTCAGCATGCTGCCTTTTAGAGAGAGAATCCAGGGCAGGTGGGCAGTCAACTCTCATCCACAGATATTCAGAAGACAGAAAAAATGATCCCCACTTAAATGAGTCTTTCTTTATAGTAAAACTATGTAAAATCAACAGCTACAACAGTCTACATTTTTTTCTCCCACAATATAGATCTTTATGAGAGTAATGTATCACATATACTGTAGGAATTTTTGATCAAGGGCTGAAGACATGGCTCAGTGGATAAGAACATCTTCTCTCAAAGCATGAGGATGTGAGTTCAGTTCCCTGGCACTCATGGAAAAAAATCAGGAATGACAGTGCATACCTGTAAGCCCAGCATTTGCAGTGTAAATGCAGGCAGGTACTGCTTAGCTTAAGGAGCAGGTTTCCAGCTCAGTGAAAGACCCAATCTCAAAGCAAGAAGGCAATGAGTGATGGAGGAAGACACCCAGTGTCCTGCTCTGCCCTCTACATACATGCACAGGGTCCTCTGGGTACACACACACACACACACACACACACACACACACACACACACACGCTAAAGTTTTAAAAAGACAAAAAAAAATCACTTGAAAACATGCACTACCCATAGATACTCATTGATAATATTTTAAGGGTTTTTCTCTATATTGATAGGTGAACAGATAATTTTAGATGAACTCACTCAATTACATATTTGTTAAAATAGTACCACATCAATGCAGTTTTATACACTTCTCTTTTTTTCACATTGACTTGAATATTTTTATTAAAAAGTAGAACTGAGAGATACCACCCAATTATGCTATTAGCTGCTAGGAACAGACTTTAAAACCATGCCCTATAAGCATACTAGGAACTCCTTTTCCAAGCACACTTATCTTTAATCTTCCATTCTGATTTTAATCTTATTCTTTTCTTCACATTTAGGCTGTCCTTTAAGTTGTTCCCCTAGAGTCAGTGAATAGTGTGCCTTACCATAAGCATGGCCCATCATCTATACATATCTGCAACAGTGTTAAACATCGCCATTTCCAAACTACTTCCTAGAAGAGCCTGTTTGTCTACTTAGAAGTGCCTGTGATCTCCACTTTGTTTCTTGGCCCACTTCCCATTCCTAACAAAAGATTGTAAATAAGGAAGAAATTGGGACACACCAATTAATAGGGTTTCTGAAAGATTTTTAAAAACTACAATCTCTGTTAACATTTTAGTGACAAACCACTTTTCCTCCCCAATCTCTAATCCTAATTCCTTTTCCCAAAGTAAGTCATTATTTGTTATTATCTGTTTGCTCTTAATACGGATATTCCTGTCACACACACAAGGACACGCATTCTGATGTGATGGCCCAAGGATGTTTCCTGAGGCCTTTTTCCTATCAGGAGCCCTGCGGGGCACCAGCTAATGCCCCACAAATACTCTTATGAACCAAGTCTCACACACACACACTTGGGTGAAGGCCTTGGTGATTTATCTGTTTCGGGGGTCTGTTGATCTAGTCTGAGCACATGCTGCTTCGTGATCTATTATCCCCAGTGTGTGAACTGCATGAGAGAGCCCGCGAGCAGGAATCTTACTCAGCAGAAACTGAAGCAAAGAATTCATTTACACTCTATTTTATCTCTCTTGGCCTCTGAATACATATTTGGTGTATAAAAGTCCATCAGTCCCTCACTGCACAGCATTTGTGTTTCAAAACTCTTTCAGACATCTATCCCAATGACCCTTTTCAAATTCATTCCTGGTTATCTCATATCTATCGTACATGAAATATATCATCCTTTGTGGTGGTATATTTTAATAATAACTTAATAAGCCAGCCCTTCAAATAGTCCCTTTCATTACATATATTTAGGCATTCTCTTCTTTACTTTTCCCCTACATATTTTGTGTTTTGAAGCACTTGAGTCTAAGACCTTTATTTTTCTTTGTACATTTGGGTACCTATAAGGTCGTTTACATATTCCTCATTTTATGAAGTTTCGCTTGATTTTCAAATATTTCCTTTATTTCCCCACCGTGTCAGTCCTGAATTCCCTTTCACAGAATAATTATGGATTTGACCTCTTTCTCCGGCATGCCCTCTCCCATCCTGAAGTAAAAGTACTTTCCATTACAAACTCTAATCTGTTTTCTATGGTAATCTCCCGAATGAAGGGATGGGGCCACCAGCCACCAGCCATGGCGATTCCTAGGTGCCACATCCCATGCTAAAGACTTGACACGCATTACAACATTAGGTTCAGGCGCTAGACTGTAGCCTTCAGCAACATCCGGAGCCAAACTGCTACAACTAGAACATCAATAAAAACTTCGTGAACAAACTGAAAAATTGCATGAAGTAAGTTCATTTTCAGCACTGAAAGGAAACTGAAACATAGAGGGGTCTGATCACTTTCAGAACTCTCACAACATATGATGCCAAGCCTTGAATCCAAAGTCCACACAACTGACTAAGTACTAAGTCTTAGTACTTGAAAAAGTCAATATGCACCTACATTAATGCAAACAAAATTAGGCTCATAAACCTCAGTAAACATTATGCCATATCCCAAGTATATATGCTGAGCCATGATTTTCCAAGAGAAGATCTACAAATGATGGTTCCTTTATAATCACATAAGCACAAATCTGTCAACTATCTAGGCAACTAAACATGTGACCCCTCTTTCTTTCAGTATCTTCTGCTGCATCTCTCCCGGGCATTTCATTACTGATGGAGAGTTCTCTTCCACAGTAATTCTGGGTTGATCTGAGTCATAAGAATAGCAGACCTGAAACAATTGCTCATGATTTCACTGTAAATTGTCTACAGAACCTGTGAGGAGTTTCTGCTTATGAAGAAGAAAACGTGCATGCTTCTTAGATATCCCTGGCACTAGCTGGCCACCTGGTGTTTTTGAGACACCACGGGGAGCACACCATTCTTTAGGGTTTGACTAACAAGTGAATACAGTGGTTGCTTAAAACCATTACTAGCTTTGTCCTCATCTTTATCAGCCACACTTTAGTGAAAGCTAAGTGGCTGTAGTAGACAACAATGTCTTTCAGAAGTGGTACAAAATGTCCTCAAGCTATGAGTTGAACAATAAAAAGAGGTATAAAAATCAGAGATCAGAAAACAGCAACAATGTAAGTCATGAAGGTGGGAATTTAAAAAGGAGACTGAGGATAAGAAATACAGATGATGTAAAGGAAGAATTCAGAAACTACCTCATTTGAACGCTATCATTTACCTTGGAAAAATCAAATCTGAAAGTCTCAACTGTTCCATCTGGAGAATGGGAGTGATAAATGTATTGCTTCCTCACAGATATTTCAATGTATCACATAAAGTATACCATATGACACAATACATGCTACCATTGTTATCTGTCATACACACCTAGAATCTGTCCCATTTATGCGTTTCACACTATAAACATTCACCTTACAAAGCTTATCAACAACTTCACACTGTAGCCCCATGAACCATGTCTACCTTTTTGGGTGGGTCTGGAAACATTTCTGTTATTTTTAACTCATGCAATTCATAGCGGACTCTGTGTGCCTACAAGCTTGGAAAGCTCCTGTGTGTTCACAGGACCAGAGTGCTGTAAACTGCTGCTTAAACAAGGAAGCCCCTTTAAAGTCCTCCTTCAATCAGCTGCCTCTGGATGAGATGCAAACTAAAATTGAAAAGGCATAGATGTTTAACAATTAAATAGGTTTAGCACCAATGTACATTAAATTGTTTCATGGATGCCTGCACAAATACCTTTTGCAAGCTTGGTACACATGAGCTCATAGACAGTTGTCTTCAGAAATCAGACCGATTCCGATTTTTAAACAGCTACTTAAGAGTTCCTCCTGTTTCTTGGAAGAAAATGTAATGGCTTTAAGTTGTTCTGGTACCTATGATGGCTGTCCAGAGCAGATCACATGAAACCGTGAGTCAATTTCACAAGAAATAAGCTTTTTGTTGGAGAGGCTGAAGTACCTCTCCTCCCACAAAGAAAACTGAATTGTGGAAGTCACACCTTGGGTAGCTTACCAAAGGGACAAACATACTATTCTTTTTATCCTGTGCTCTGGTAGGTCAACGCTGGCTCACCAAATTTCTAACACAAATCCCTGCACTTTCCCCAGAGCCCCCAAGTTGAAACAAGTCTTTGCTGTTCCCAAGGATGGCAAGTTGATAGTCTAAAGATACCTGTGGCCATCCTGAATAAAACTACGCCCAAGCATCAAGTTTTTAACCACACGATCAGGACCAGGCAGGTGACAGAAAGAGGAGTCAGTGGAGGGATCAAAATGAGCCATACAGATAGAGCGCTTTCTGCTGAAATAAAATGCTTAGTCAAAATAGGAATCGACCCAACTACTGTAATCTGAGAAGAGGGCAAAAATCAAGTCTAGATGAAGTCACAACTCCGTCTGCAGTTCCCACCTGGGGTCGCCGGGGTAGGTCGTCGCAGGGCCCAGCAGCAGGGCGGTGCCCTACCACGCCGCGCCTCCCACAGCCGCCTCGGGTGGGCAAAGCCAGGCAGCAACACGTGGGGCACGGCCACTCCACCGCCGCTGGGGAAACTCACTCCAGCGGGAGTTCCGTGTGACTGCTCGCCGGGCAGCCCGCAGCCCGGGAAGCTTCCCCAGCCTTGAACTTGCAGCTCCTGACATTTGCATCCCTCCGCGGCGCGCGCGGGGCGCACTCCGGACCTGCCCGCTACGCTCAGCTCTCCGCCGGCTACGGAGCTCAGTGGCTGCGACTCCGGCCCCACAGGACAGTCTGGGTCCGAGTGGCACCTCCGGCCGCGCGTACCCAGAGCCTCCATTTGTGTTCCGCTCTCCCCGCTCGACGTTCCCCCCACTCACCCGGGCTGCACGCGTCCCTGCCGCCAGAGGCTCTCCGCTGCCCCATCCCACGAACACTGCGGCGCCCCCCGCGTGTGCAATGCGGAGCGCCGCCTGCGCGCGGCCGGAGCCCAGAGGGCAGCGGGAGGAGGAGGGCGCGAGCGCGGCGGGAGGGACGCGGGGGGCGGTGAGGGGCAAGAGCTACTCCCACTCGCGCCCAGCCTCGAGGGTCGCGGGGCCAATCAGAGCGTGCAGGAGGAGCCGAGCCCTCTGCAGGGCGCGTTCATTGGCCCAGCGAGCGCCGCCCAAGTCGCGGGGACCTGGCCCCGGGGCCAAGTCCGCAAACTCAGGCTGGAGACCGCCGCGCACACGGAAAAGGGGGGGAGGCTGGGGATCTGTTCGGGAAACCGGTTCCCACGAAGTATCCACAGCGATCTGTTTGCTCAGGTTGCAGGTCCCTTCCTGTGCGCGACCCTCCCCCCAACCGCTAGCCACGCTGCTCACCGTGGCCAGCAGCTACACGTCCCAAGCCTGCTTGAGCGACAACGCCCCAGGCCAAATCTCCCTCCCAACGGTCCTTTGGGGTGAAACTCACTGGGCCTGAGGGCCAGGCTCCAAACCCGAAGTCACTTTTACAATGGAGAACACAAGCAGTGGCGGGAGAACAGAAAGCAGTCAGGCAGAACTTGCCCTGGACGTGGGAATTCGGATGTTTGGGAGGGGCGGCGTTGAGGAAACCGCCAAGCAAAATTCTGCCATATCTGCGCTTTCTCTAAATAACACCCCACAGAAACACCTCAACCCTGTGTGCCCAGTTCTCTCTCTCTGAGTCAGTCTCTCTCTCTCTCTCTCTCTCCCCCTCCCCCTCCTCCGCTCTCCTCCGCTCTCCCCTCTCTCCCTCCCTCCTCCCTCTCTCTCTCTCTTTATCTCTCCTCTCTCTCTTCCTTGAGGATTGTGTTTAGTAACTTCGGGTTTCTCAACCTGGGATTCATCGATACTCCACTTATCTGGACAGTTCCAAGAGATGATGGGAAGATGGGGTGACCAAGGAAGGACTCTGTGGGTCCACCCTTAGGCTGGAAGCTGGGGACCAGCCTCCCTCTGGCCTTTTCCTTGGTCTGCCTGCACCTGGCCTGTGGGGCTACCATCAAGAAAGCAATGTGACTGACTGACAGCAGCTTCAGGAGCCTCAGCACTGTTTTTTCTCAGCTTACGCCTGTGCACGAGCTTGTATAAACTTACACAGGCTCGGGATTCAAGTCCATGAAATTAATGAATTTCATTAATGAGTGCCCCTATGTAATTTTTTGGCAAACAAGGAGATGCTGTTGTCTTTGGCTTCCCACAGGGCTCAGCATTTGCAATTTGCATCTTATGAACTAATCAAAGTGAGTCTGCCTGTTGCCTTTAGTATGTGGACAGGTTACACCTGTAGATTAGAATATGTGATTAATGGCATGTCAGGGTGTTGACACCTACTGGACCAAAAATGTCCATTTTTGGCAGTTCACTACTATAAGCCTAGTTCACCTGATTAAAAAAAACAAAAATCAGGGATGAGGTTTTAATTAATAATAGAACCCTTCCCTAGAGTATAAGAAGCCTGGTTTAATGATTATCACCACAAAAATCAATCAATTTAATTAATTTAGTATATAGTGTACATTAGGTAAAACCTTAACATTTGTATTTTAAACGATGTTCAGACTGGACATGGAGCTCGTGACCCTAATCCCAACACTCACAAGGCAGAGATGGGAAGACGGTGTGAGGAGTTCAAAGTCGACTTGATGTTACACAGTGAGTTCTAGGCCAGCCAGGCTACATAAGACACTTTCTCAACAATAAAGAAAACAAACAAAAACAAGAGAAAAAAGAAAAAATAAGTTATCATTGTTGTTCAGTTATATTACAGCAGTTCATAAGGCTAAAGGGGAAATGAAATCCATAGGTTGATTCTTTAAACATATTTTAGAACAAATAAAGGACACCCATGTAAAATGCCAGATTATCTTTATGTATTGGAATAATTGATAATTATTTGTTTTGTCCATTGTATTTTATTGTACTTTCCAATAAAAATATAGTATTAGAAATACAGTTGATATGTCAACTACCAACATCCATTACTCCTCAGGCATCAGAGAAGCTAAAATTCTAAATCCTTCTAATCCACCCTTTGTACCATCAAGGCTCATAATCCTGTTTGTAGAATAGCTCTAAGATTAGTCCCTTCTTGACACCTCAGCTGCCACTGACACCCTCATCTTGTCTGATCAGAACTTTACAGCAGCCTTTAACCTGTTCTCTCTAGTGGGCCACCACACCGCCATCTCTTCCTGTCTCTGTCATACTTGGCAGCCTCTCATGCTGTCCTCTCCCTGCCCCACATTTCCCAAGACAGGATGTACAGTCACTTACCTATGTTTAAGACATCACAGACGCATGAAACACCCCCTCTTCTCTTCCCCCCTGACAGCAAGTTCCTACCTCTACTTCAAGATTCATTTCCAATGTCACCTTCTTAATCAAAACTACCAGGGGCAGAATGGCACTCCCTCCTCTCCATGCTTCCAGCACACGCTCTTTATTTATTCAATGATTATTAATCCAGATCCTGCTATGTGCCAGGC
The DNA here is from genome assembly GCA_907164525.1 of Lophiomys imhausi. Lineage (NCBI taxonomy): Eukaryota > Metazoa > Chordata > Mammalia > Rodentia > Muridae > Lophiomys > Lophiomys imhausi. Next base: position 1,156,314 of record CAJQZJ010000102.1, on the reverse strand, counting down.
ACAACGAAGGACGCATATGTCGTATTTATTCTCCTGGAGTGCACCATGAGAGCAACAGACTTTAAATCAAGTAGTCACACAAACAAATAATTTCATACTGAGATAAGTGTGATGAAATAACCACATCTACAGAAAGAAGTCTTGCCGGGCGGTGGTGGCGCACGCCTTTAATCCCAGCACTTGGGAGGCAGAGGCAGGCGGATCTCTGTGAGTTCGAGGCCCGCCTGGTCTACAAAGCGAGTCCAGGACAGCCAGAGATATTCAGAGAAACCCTGTCTTGAAAAAACCAAAAAAAAAAAAAAAAGAAAGAAAGAAGTCTGGTTTGCTTTCAATGCATGTCTATCACAGTTCTTAGCAAGTTGGGTTACAGTCTATTTTTTTTCTTTATTTATTGGCACTTCTGTGTTTCATCATATGCTTCTGTGTACACCCATGTAGATCATAGGCCTTGGCTCATGGTAGATGTTCAGAGAAAATGTTAAGATAAATAAACGGGAGAAGAAATAAAGTTATAAATAAATAAATACTTCCACAGATGCATTATATCTCATGTGCTAACACATTATTGTCCGTGGATTTTAGTTCCGTGTTGTGAATATTATCATCAGAGCCTTGCCTTGTGTTTATGAAGTCTTAGTTCTTCCTGTATAAACTCTCTGATATGTTCCTACTTGGTTCATATTTAGAAGATAGCGCAATGTATTATTTGTAGGTAGACTAAAGGAATTTGTTCTTTCTTTTCCCTCTTTTTTAAAATCCAAGTCCTGAAATTTGAAAGTTGAAGAACAAATTAAAAGCACAATCCTAAAAAAAATTAACTGAACATTGTCCAAATCGAGCCATTTTTCTTTACAAACATCACCCCATTAAGAGAATGAAGAAGCAAATACAGATTGGGATAGAAAACCCATGCAAATTATCCCTGATATTGGATTGGTAGCCACTATGCAAAGAGTTCTACGAACTCAACAATAAATCAAATAAGAAATTACTCTAAATGGACAAAAGATATTCAGATGCTAATTGGCATACCAAAGGATGCTCAGTATCATTAGTGAAATGCTAATTAAAACCACATGAGATACACTACACACCTGTTAGCATAATTGTAAGAAAGATGGGAAAACTCTACAACACCATGTGCTGATGAATGACATCTTACATGTTCCTGGTATCATTGCAAAATGCTATAGCCACTATTGATGGCTCTCCAAAACTGACAGTTAAGTCCCTATTGTTGAAGACAATCTCCCTGAACAGGAAGAAGCCTACCTAGAGCTGTCACCACTGTGGATGATCATTAATGGTACTGGAAGGTGCTCTGCATGATACCAAAGGACAAAAGTAAACATCAATCCAGCTACAAATCCTTAGATATACAAGAGTGACCTGCCTGACCCACTGGTTCAAAAGTGGCACAAAGGTTGTGGATATAGCCAATCAGTATCTGATTTGAGCTAAGGCCCACTTCATGAGATGGAACCCATACCCAATTCTGCTTGAGCAGCCAAGAAGTAAAGACTAGGTAGGCCAGGGTCCTAGGATAAAACCAAATAAATTAACCCAGCTAAAGGAACATAGCAATGAAATGACTCCTAACAACATTCTTCTACACTCATAAATCAGTGCCTTGCTCAGCCATCATCAGAGAAGTTCCCTCCTGCAGCAGATGGAAACAAATACAGAGGTATACAGCCAGACAATATGCAGAGTGTGAGATATGTCAGAGCACTCAGGCCTAAAATGGAAGACTTCATCAAATCCTTCCCCTCAGGGCTTAGGGAACTTCTTCAAAAGATGAGGAGAAAAATGTGTAGGAGCCAGAGTGGATGGAGGATGCCAAGGACTGGCACACATGAACTCACAGTCTGGTAGCCAATGAAAATGGCCTACATAGGCCTTTATTTGAAAAGATCAGGACATGTGGCCTTGTTGGAGTAGGTGAGGCTATGCTGGAGAAAGTGTGTCACTGAGGTTGAGCTTTGAGGTTTCAGAAGCTCAAGCCAGACCCAGCAGCTCACCCTCTCTTGCTGCTGCCTGCTGGTCCAGATGTAGATCTCTTGGCTCCTTCTCCAGAAACTTGTCTGTCTGAGAGCCGCCATGCTTCCTGCCTTGAGGATAATGGACTAAACCTCTGAAGCTGTAAGCCTACCCCAATTAAATCTTTTCCTTTTTAAGAGTTGCGTGGTCATGGTGTCTCTTTCCAGCAATAGGACACTAACTAAGATACACAGAGACTGTGGTAATGTGTAGGGCCTGAATGAGTCTGACCAGATCGGGTCCTAGATCTGAAAGGACTTCTAACCCAGAAGCTATCTCCAATTGATAGCCACTTGTAAATGGAAAATCGGTTTTCTCCAAGAGAGTCTCACTGTGGAAACAAACCACTTTTATGGGTAGGCCCCATGCCCAGGAGTAGATGGCCAACAAAACACAAACAACGGCACATTTGGAAGTTATTTGTCCCATAATGTTGAATCAGGGCGATTTGATTTTATTATTTTATTTTATACATTACGGTTCTTTGCATATACTTTACGGTTCTGGTTCTGGGTTTTTATCAGATTCCTGAGTGTGTGAAGAGTCTCTGTGTCTATACGCATGTCTGTGCTCTTTCTTTGCCTCTTTTCCTCGTTTGGTTGCTTTGTCATACTCCAATTTGGTTTATTTATTTATTTTAATTATTATTCCTTAAATGCTTGTTTGTTTTCTAAGACAGAAAATGTGTGTATCTGGATGGGAGGGGAAGTGAGGAGGAACTGGGAGGAGTAGGGGGAGGGGAAAACGCAATGAGAATATATTTTATTTTAACAATCTATTTTCAATTAAAAAAAAACAAGCAAGTAAAGCTCAGGCAAAAAATAAAAATGCTATGGCCACACTGAAAATTAATTTGGCAGCTTCATAAAAAGCAATATACACACAATCATGCAACTCATCGATCCCATTTCTAGATGTCTGTCCAGGTGGATGATAAGATTATGCTCAGAGAAAAATGTGAACAATTTAGTATTAATTTTATCACCAAAATCTTAAAATACACACAATTCCTCAACTTGAGAATAAACTATATTGTGCCTGTAAGGCTATGGTGGCCCCAGTTTGAAAATGCCCCTTTGCTGCCACTACATAGGCTCCTGCAGGTTCTGGTCTTTCACCTCCTTCTTAGAGGCAAGCTATACATCCTTGCCTCCCCACCCCCACCCCTTGTCTCCCAGCTCTAGGAAGGGAGCTACAGATAAGGCCTGAGCAGAGAGATTAAAGCTGCTTCCTCTAGCATAGTTAACTAGAGGAAGCCTGTGTTTGCCTAAGAAGGTGAGCGTACTGATAAATGATTCACCTGTCAGAAGTTGGCCTTCGTAATAGCATTGTAACTGCTTCATCCCGTTCACGCCACCAAAGCAAGTTTAGAATGTTAACCAATCAGAAGTTTGTATGTATGAAAAAGTACTGAGTGTGCCCTGTACCCCATAAATACCTTCCTCCTCCCTCACTCGGGGCTCTCACTCAGACCCACTGCGTTGGTGATGGTGAGCATCCCTGCTTAAGCTTGCAATTGAGACCCTTGTGTGATTTGCATCAGAATATGCTCCTCGGTGGTCTTTGGGGACCCTGAAATCTGGGCATAATATGGATTCTATTTTGAGATGGAAACAGCGTCACTGGGATGAAAGATGTGGTGTGCCATAGTAGTTACTTTGAAGGGGATAGAATGGAGCATTACTCCAGAAGAAAAAGTGTGGGCCATTGCCACAGTCACCATTTTGTATCTCAAATGTACGATGACAACTAAAAGAACACAGACTCAAACGGCAGAGCGTACACAAGTGCTGGGTAGGAGCTGCAGAGCTTGAGAGACGGCTCAGTGCTGACAAGGGCTTGTTGCTCTCCCAGAAGACCTGAGTTCAGATCCCAGCACCCAAGTCAGGTGGCTCACAACCAGTTGTAAGCTCCTCTTCTGGCCTCCTTCAGTACCTGTGCATGGGTGGGTGCGCCCGCTACACACACACACACACACACACACACACACACACACACACACGAGAGAGAGAGAGAGAGAGAGAGAGGGAGGGAGGGAGAGGGAGACGAAGAGGGAGGGAAACAGTGAATAAAATCTATAAAGAGAAAAACAAAGAATAGCAAAACAGCAAAATAAAAGCATCAAGATTTCTCATGCTGATAGAGGTCTTCTACGGTCGGATAACCAAGAGCTACATGAGGTGATTGTTTTAACCTTTACGGGGTTCATGCCACTGACACAGAGCTAAAGTTAATTTTACGGAGTATATGAATGCATGAGCTAATTGCTTGAAAATTCCACTCAGCGTATGCTTATCTTATTCACTGAAATATTATCAATGCTTCCTCTGATGTTAACTCACAAAGTAGATATGCAATAAATATTAGTTAGATGCATAAACAGATACAAATGAAGATAGAGTTAGGATTCTACAGGAACAGCAAAATTTTACATTCAGATCAGTGTATCCCCTTCAAAGTAACTACTATGGCACACCACATCTTTCATCCCAGTGACACTGTTTCCATCTCAAAATACATTCTCCTATCCCTTTCTACTTATTAAAATATTGCCCTTTCTTTAGGGGAAGTTGTTTTCCTTAAATGAGTTATTTGCTTTCTTTTCCCCTCCATACGCAAACAATAAATTTAATGTGTATTAACATTTTTGATGTAACAAGTCATGTCTAATGTATCTTCTCTCTATCAAATATAAGAAGTTTATATAAAAGGCACAGAGTACAAATAGAACTCCAGATTTTATGCAAAGCTTGAGAGATTTGGGCTCCAAAAAACTCATCTTATTTTCAGATGTATCAGTAAAAGTAATTTTCCTTTATTGGACACTGATGGTTGACATTAAGCTCTTGAAATATCATTAAAATATTTCTGCTCTAGCCAGTTTGCACAGTCAAGTAACTTTTAAAAAATCATTTACAGCTAAGCTGCTGCAGTGGAATTTATTATAGAAACTCAATTTTCTCTACCAGTTTTCTACTGGGAAAGAATGATCCTAGCTGCAGCCAGGGACCCACCTTGGATGGTCTAAGACCTCACTTTATGCTTTGTTTCTCTCCAAAAGCATTTTTTTTTTTTAAATAAGAATGGCGTGCTGGTTAGTTTTAAGTCAACCTTTATACAAGATATAGTAAACCGGAAAGAGAAAACCTCAATTGAGAAAATTATTCCATTAGACTGGCAGAAAGGAAGTCTGTAGGGCATTTTTTTTAAATTAATGATTGATAAGGGAGGGCCCAGCCCACTGTGGGCAGTGCCACCCCCTGTGCAGATGATCCTGAGCTGTACAAGAAAGCAAACTGAGGGAAGTCGGTGAGTAATATTTCTCCATGGTCCCTGCTTTCAGTTCCTGCCAGGTTCCTGATGTGAGCTCCTGCCCTGACTTCCCTTCATGATCGACTGTATACACTGTAAGCTGAAATAAATCCTTTCTCCCCACATTGCCTTTAGCCTGTATCTTATCACAGCAACAGAAAACAAACTGGAACACACAGATTCCTTTCCTACATGTGCTTTCAACTGTAATTCATCACACAAGTACAAGTCTCCTAGTAATCACTAACAATGAAAACATTTGGGAGGAAGGGGAGAAAGTGGAAGGGTATGGGCAGAAATATGTAAGCTAAGTAAGATATTGCAGAGAATGACTACAGAAAAGTCTAAAAGCATTGCTACCTTTGTTTTCCCAAGTTTTCTGTGTACCTGAAATAATCAAGTTGAATTATTTTCCTCCCTTTTCCCCTTTACTCAAAACCAAGGAAGGCAAAATAGCCAACATTTCATATTAGATTCTCATCATTCCATCAATTCCTTCATCCCCATCATTGATGGGGGTGATAGTTGATAGTTACACAGGAATAAATACCTTTGATCAGATGGCAAAGGTACTATGGTTTGAATGTGCCCCACACACAAAGTATGTGATAAAAAACACTCTCTAGTATAACAGAATTCTTAATTCTTAAGAATTGAGGTTCTTCAGTAGGTGGCCAGACCACCTGTGCTCTAACCCTCATAGAGTGAGTCTGTTATAAAAAGAGAGTATCTTATCCCCTCTCATACTCCCTGTACCAGCCTTTCTGCCTTTGCCACATTTGCACGGGGTGACGCATCATCTTGGACTTTCTGGCATGTAAAACTTTACTACATAAATCTGTGTTCTTTCTACTTAGTCTCAGGTAGTCCTACCATAGATGCATAAAACAGTGTAAGACTTGGACTGACAATCTTAGCTGTTGAAATTATTAACTTGGGCACACTTCTGGCTATAGAATGCCAAGATAAGATCATTCAGTATGGAGTTGGTTATGTGGGTTCAAAGCTCAAGCAAGATTGCTTTTGAGACTTATGTATGAAGTTTCACCTATCTTTACCTGTGTTCATTTGTGAAAAGCAACCATGCTGTTGGTCTCAGTCCCCTTCTGAGCATACTTCTCCTCATAACTACAACCAACAAACAGTTGGAACAAGAACTGGCAAATCATTTTCAACATAAATTGTAGGAATATCAAGTTTAGCACCCTGTGAGTTATTGTAAGACAAAAGTTGAGCTGGTGAGGTGACTCAGTGAATAAATGCTCTTACTGCCAAGTTCAGTATCTTAGACTGGCAGTAATACCTGACTTAGATTCCCAGAAGCCACAGAACCAAGAGGTGGGGGGGGGGGCAGGACTCCCATGGGCTTTTCTTCTGAACTCATATGTTTGGGGTTGTGCTGGAAAGATGGCTCAGAGGTTTAAAAGTGCTTGCTTCTATTCCACGGGACTCTGGTTCAGTTCCCAGCACCTATAAGAGGGCTCCCAATTGCTTCTAACTTACTAAGGTAACCCAATACCCAATATCTCTTTCTAGACTGCATTGGCACCAGAATATATGTAGCATTTGCTCATGAAGGCACAAACACATAAGCATAAACAAAATATTTTGTAATGTTTTTAAAAATCACAGAAGTTAAGCTTTCATAGTGCTAGAAGATTCTGCACAGGGTGCTGTGGGGAAATTCACCAAATAGTATTACCCAGTTGTGTATCCTGCATGCTACAATATTTACTGCTAGATGAATATGCTCACTGATTCAGTAGTGGCATAACTGTTATGGGGGTAACCAACTTCTTTCTGATCAGTGTTGAAACCTGCTCCACAGCAAGGAAATCATACCTGGTATGAAAACCTGGTCCAAAGACCACAGCTATGGAGGCACAGACTGAATGGGGGAATCTACTACAGTCATTTTGTACTAGACAAACTGACATGTCAAAAATGCCTTTGAAATATTTTATGTGTATCATGATAGACTAAAGCTGCTCTCAGCCTTAGCCAGTGCCTGGCAGTTAATACAGAGACTCATGAGTGATAAACGTGCTGAGGATACGTGACTGTTGACTGTTCAGACCCAAAGGGAATATTAGCACCCATTCAAGATCCAGGGAACATCATGGAGGAGGCTAGAAAGGATGTAAGTCCTGGAGAATGGAATACAGTACTGTTCAAAGGCATATTCTGAATAAAACTTGACTGTTATGATCATGATTTCACAGACATTGTACTTATATACAAAAGGCCTACACAAGATCAGACCTACTAACATTCCATCTTGGAGTGGGAAGGCTCATAATGCCCTTCTCATACTTGATGTGCTATTGACAGTTAATGGATTGCCAGGAGAGTGGAGTCGTTTTTCTGAATGGTATAGCCATTGGTCTGTTGCCCAAATTAAATAACCCCTCATCTCTGCTTATGTCATCAACTCCAGTTAAACTCTGAGCAACAACAAAACAGAAGACATGAAGGTAGGAGGGGAGCTAGTTGGATAGAAGAAGGGGGGGTTCCCTATCCTACTCCAAGTAGAAGATGAGCATCGAAGACTCTCCAATTGGAGATGGTTGAATTAGTGGCAAGCCTATCTCTTGGCAAGAAAAACCCCTTGCTTCAACTGTAGACAGAATTTTGTCCAAACAGGATAAAACTTGGAAGCAGGTAAGTTGACAGCCTAACTCTGCCAAGACAGGGTAGGTAAGTCCTTCATAATTCCTGCTTTACAACCAATGTCTGTCAGAGAAACAGGGCCAAACAGCTGAAGATTGATGCTGTAATGTATTGAGAGAAAATGGGAACTGTCCAGTAAGCCACTGGTAAGTCATTTCTTAGATTTAGAAGCTGCTGGCCCTGCACTTCCTGTATAACCAGATATATTTATCCCTCTCAGGTCTCTTTAGTGGTTGAAGACTAGGTATCTAGAGTCTCATAGTTAAATTTTGAGTTGTTTAGGAATTAAGAGGGTGTTCTAGATCTAAGAAGATGTTTTAAAAATTGTGATGCAAGTTAGTATGAAAGCTGAGTTAGATATAGAACTTTAAACTCATGGAGATGGGTAGATAGTAGAATGTTAAAATCAGGTGCCAAATACATATGGACTAGACATTGGGAATGTATGCTAAGCCATATTAACTCTCATAATTGTGGCCTGTTTCTGTTGTTTTGTATTGTATTTATTGTTATAAGAGAAAGAGCCATTTGTTGGACAGAAAGGGAGAGCTGTTGGGGGGAAAAGATATACCTTAAACTTAAAAAGGAAGGGGATGATGGGTTGATGGGGAAGAAGGTGGGAGGGTGGGACTGGAGGGGGTAGTAGGGAGGGGATTTTGATTGAGATGTAACTGGAAGAAATAAAAAATAAATTTAAAAAAAAGAAGGGGGGTTCAACAGGAGATGAAAGGGAACATGAGAGAGTAAAGAGGAGTGAATCTGAATACTTTAAATACACATACAGAATTTTTTAAAACCCACATAATATTCATGCATGAAATTATTTTAAAAGACAGAAGCTGTGATAATTACAGAATCATTCAAGTGATTAGCTAGGATGTCTAGGTTGGCTGAGGAAAGGGGAAAAAATTCAAAATGGACTCAAAATGATCTTTTTCTCTTTAATCCCAAAATTTTTCTCTTTAATCCCAAAATTTGCTACACCCAGGTTCTATCTTCCCTCACATGGTTTCCTTAGTTCTTGTGAGTGTTTGGCTTGATATTTTAGGGGGGAAAGGATGGAGTTTAGAGAGCTCTATTCCACCAAATGTCTTACAGACATCCATCCTAATCTCAAGATCTGCCCTGAAGCCACCCAGTCCTGGCTCTAAAACATTTATAAGTACTTTGTGAAAATCTATGATGAGAACCCTAAAGACAACAACAGCTATATATTCAGTATTTGCTAGCACAGGGACGTTAGCTACCATCGTTTTTGTTTGTCCAACAATGAAAGTAAAGCTTTATGGCCGAAAAAAAGGGCAGTCGGGGTAGGCTTTGGATGTGTTCTGACCAAAAGTTGTTGACACAGAGAGGCTGGAACTGCACTAAGTAGAAGGATCACATCTATGTGATTAGGTCCGCAGGCATGTTTAACTTTCTGTTGTTAGGTCCTGAGATGGAAAGTCTAGAGAAAAGTGAGAGGAGCTGCTAGAGGCTTGGCTTCCTGGGTTGGGCTGATCCTTGTTTGTTTGTATGTGCATCTGCTCATATTCTTCCTTATTTTCCCAGTTTCAAGATGTTGAGGCCAAGTCAAAATCATATCCAGGATGTGTTGTTCACATTGCAGTTCACCTACTCAATTTGACCTTTCTTGTTCATAGGCTTCTTCTACAGACAAGTCTGCTTAGCTTGACATATTTGGTGGGGATGGACTTTAAAGAACTCAGTTCTACCAGACATAAATCCCAATGTCAAGAGCTGAAACTAATGTAATTCCATACCCTTATGTTAATCAATTCTAGGACCATACCTTTCTCCCTTGTGTTAAATGAGATAGAACCAATAGGCACTTACTTGTTTATAGATTTTTCTGGTGGTCATTAGAGCACATAACAGTATATAATTCACGTCTAATACCACATGCTGCATCTGGCCATAACTATTTCTTTTGCCTTTCCCACTGAGGGATTATAGGATGCTTAAATAAGCTCCTATAGCTCTCTAGCAGTGTGTCGCTTCTCAGTGCCTTTTACGTAGGGTATAAATATGCTACTTTGGATAGTCCTTGGATGCCATAGTTTTCTAGAGTCCAGCTTCCACGATCCCAGCAGCATGTCATTCCTCTTTTGTCATTGACATAAGGCAAAATCTTGTTAATATAACAAAAAAAGTCTGTTTGCCAATTTCTGATGACAAGTAGATAGGATGGATGCTATGAAAATACACAGAATAATCAAATCTCGAAATAAAGTTTCCTGAAATACTGTGTGAATAGCGGTAAGTTTTGTCAACATCACAGGTTCATTTACTAACTATCTATCAAACCAAATTTATACCCTGTAACTTGAAAAAGTAATAAGCAAAAGAAAAACATAGTTGATTTCATGTCTTGTCAAACTTTCAGCCTAGTGAGGGGCAAAGTCATTGATTAGATATTCTAATAAATAGATACAAGATATGAGAGTTAACACTCATGCCTTATATACACATGGAGAATTTGGAAGCTCTCGGAAGGTATACTAGAGAGATTAAACACCTAGCTTATTTTACTATCGAATACACTCATGCAAAAGGTATTTATAGCATGCCATTAAGCAAATCATCAGATGGCCACTAGTAGGTCTCTGCTTCCAGAGAAGATGGAGTAGCCGGGATCAAATTTATACCTTGAACTAAAACAGCTGAAACCCAGACATTTGCAAGACACTGAGGATCAGGCTTCAAAGGGCATAATTCTGGTAGCCAGAAAACATTAATCAACATTTTTGCTGATTTCTCACTGTACCTAACTGAATGACCGGTTTGCATAACCATTAGTTTGCATTTCTTAATTATCCTAAACAGTTTATGACAATTAGTAGTAAAAGGCCAAAACATCACATTTAATTTTTTTTCTTTACCTCCTAACCCTTCCATCCCATTTCTCTGGGGTGGGGTGTCCTTATATAACAGTCCCTCATCTCAGCTGAGAGGTCGTATGAGGGCCAAGAGCCTCTTCATTCATTGGGGATCTACAAAGCAGTACCATCAGTGAAAAGTGTCTCGTTGCCCGGGAGAAAGAACTACTAAACAAACAAACCAATAAGCATACAATAGATAAAAAAGACTAAAAAATAGAAAAAATATAACTAATATATAAAAAATAAATAAAGAATAAAAATTAAAAATAAGAAGTCCATGTCCAAGTTCCCTTTGGTTTGTTAGTTTTAGTATCGATACCTTCTACTATATAGCTAAAATCCTACTATAAGTGAATAGATGCCATATGTATCCTTCTGAGTCTGGGTTAGTTCACTCAGGATGAGCTTTTCTAGTTCCATCCATTTGGCTGAAAATTGCATAATTTCATTGTTCCTGATAGCTGAATAGTATTCCATTGTGTAGATGTACCACAGTTTTTTAACCCATTCTTCAGTTGAGGGACATCTGGGTTGTTTCCAGTTTCTAGCTATTACAAATAAGGCTGCTATAAACATAGATGAGGAAACTTCCTTATGATTTCGTTAAGAGGAATTTGGATGTATACCCAGAAGAGGTATGGCTGGGTCCTGAGGCAGAGCTATTCCAAGTTTTCTAAGATATCGCCAGACTGACCTCCATAGTGGTTGCACAAGCCTGCATTCCCACCAGCAATGGAGTAGGGTACCCCTTTCTCCACACCCTCGCCAGCATGTGCTGTCATTTGAGCTTTTGATCTTAGCCATTCTGACAGGTGTGAGATGGAATCTCGCCTTGAGTTGCATTTCTCTGATGATTAAGGATGTTGAGCATTTCTTCAAGTGTCTCTCAGCCATTAGGGATTCCTCCTTTAATGGGGGACAGAGCGAAATAAAAGATCCTTCTTTAGGTTCTGCTGATTAGAACCCAGGTATCACTGACTCTGTCCCTGGAAGTTCTTTGGAAGCTATAATTCTCAGAAGGTTAAAAAGCGTGATCCTCTTCAAACACAAAATGCATATATGTCAAAGGTTTTCTTCATCTCATTAGTTAATAAGGAAACAATAGTTTTTTTTCAAAATATAGCCCAAGGAGTAGCAGTAATAATGACAACAGCAGTGCCTGCAATTTAATAATAAAAGCACATTAAGATAAGATTGGTAGGAATAAAACTGGTTCATAAAGTATAAATCACCTACTATTGCATGTATCATTTAAGGGTGTTTTTACTTTTAATTTAAATGTATGTTATTTTATCTTATGTGTGGATGCTTTGCCTACATGTATGTATATGCATCATGTGTGTGCCCGTGCCTACAAAAGCCAGAAGAAGGCATCTCAATTCCCTGGAACAAGAGCCACCATATGGGTGTTGGGAACTGTACCTAACAAAATTCTACAAGCTGACATGTTGCAATCATTATCTATGGTTAGAGACATCATGTCAGTTATAGAAGACATGAATAATTTATGTTAAGGGCTAGAGAGATGGCTCCAAGGTTAAGAGCACTGGCTGATCTTCCAGAGGACCCAGGTGATGTTTTTAAGGAAGGGAGTATGGATCAGATCTGGATAAGGGAAAAATGGGGTTATTGACACAGTCTGGTGTAGAAAAATAGCTAATTAAATTATTTAACCAGTATTTATATTATCTTTAATTGGTTTGGCAGTGTTAATACTTAACCTGCCATTATAAGTGAATACACAAAGACACCACGTGGATTCTAACAAGCCTAGGCCTGAGTTGTGCAATCCTAGCCCAGCTAAGCTAACTCATAATTCTAATACCAAAATATAACCCCATATATACATACGTCCCTTTGCACTGTTATTCTCCACACTATGCCAATGTTCCAGGCCAAGTGGAAGGATCTTCTTTAATTTACTCCATGGAGTGTCCTCCTTGTTTGCTCCTGGCTTCTCCCCGACAAGCTTCTTCTTCCCAAGATGCTCTCTGTCTCAAAATGCCCGCACACCATAGTCCTGCCTACCTCTGTCTTTGCCCAATCTCCAGGCCTCAGCATTTATTTAACCAATCAGAGACAATTAAGTAACAGACAGCAAGCAGGACCAATCAACATTTAGAATGTTTAACACCACCCCATCAGTCTGGCCTTCCTGCCAGAAAATGACTTGCTTCTTCACAAAGTCTCCCATCTGGTTGAGAGAAGTCACCATGGAACAACCAACTTTTCTCACTAACAATACCTTAGAATTAGGCGGACCTAATCGGAGCACCAAATAAGATGTCCTAAGCTTGTGACTGCACGTTTCGAAAAGTCATTATTTGAAAAGGATATACAGAAAGAAAACTATGTCAGTTTGCCTAAGCCACAAAAACAAATCAAATATTTTTACAAAGTCCAGGAAAAGACCGATGGTCCTGAAATGAAACAATGTAAAGTGTGTGGGGGTGGGGAGGGGGTGTTCTGCGGAGATGGGGAAAGTATTTAAATAAAACAGATCTTTTTTATAAGCATAGTGAGGCCTAGGAAAACTCTGGAAGTGGAACCATCAAGTCCTAGAAAAATGGTAAGCTGGCCATCACTTTAAATAGTTCTTCAAGTAAGACTCTGCTCAGGGAAAGAAAATTCAGCACAGACAGCAATTACAGTGTAGCAGGCAATCCAGGCTTTCTATGGCGACTATTCAGGATGGTCCCTTTAACAGGTGAAGAAGGCCCTTACAGCCCAACTCCTTTCCCCACTCCCTACCTGCATTGGACTTATTCCCTGGTCATCTATTTCCCCTGGCAATCTACGAAGAAATGAATGAGTGACTGAACAAGACTGACTAGTGACAGATTGTCTCTGCTTCTCTTGGCTTTAGCTGAGGTATCCGAGTAGAGGGATGGAGGCTGAACTGTCATTACCCAGAGGACACTGCTGCCTGCTGAGACCTACAACCTGGGAGCCCTGGGAGGTTGCTCTTATTAAAGGGTACTAGAAGGCATTAGAACTAATGGTGGCCTGACCTCATCCTATCTCCTTGTCTCCATCCTTCATTTTCTCACAAACCAAGCCACAAAGCTGTGATTTGTCCTTTATAAGGCAAACCATACAAGCTCCAACACTGTTCCCCCCAAGCAAGCCATAACCACCCCCCCAAAAAAAAAACATTACTTATACCTTTCCCTTTCTTCAGTGTCAGAGCTGGCCATAAAGAGATTCTCTGGCTTACCTTATTTGATGGTATGTTGTAAGCCTCTCACTCTAGAAGGGGCCTGTTTCATACCCAAAAGCCAAGCGGAATCTGACCAGCCAGGCTTGCTGTCTCTCTTCTGGACCTACCTTTCTTGTTCAGTGTAGCTGTTTGTTTTTCACTAAATTTAAGCATAAAGGTAGACAGTTTTCCCTGTGTCTTTGAATCATCAATCTGATGGCTCTGTGGCACAAAACGCTTTCATTAAACAATTATACTACCCTCTCCTCTTGTTGTCTGACATTTTTATAAAGGTGTTGACCCTCCAACAACTTCCGGTATGGCTGTCAAACAGGAGTAAGCACCGTGAGGGTAAAAGAAGCTGGTGGAAGACTTCAGACAGACTGCCTTTTGTGATCTAGTTTCCGGAGTCACGTATTGTCACTCCTGTCTAAATTGACTCTTCAAGGAAAAGTAGTACAGTCTGTCTTTTGATAGAAATGTCAAAAAATGAGAATACATCTTAAATCCACACAGCAATGGTGTTTATTATTTATTCTTTTCGTTCATTATGATTGTATTTGTAGCAACGAAAATGATTCAGTTTGATGGCTGGTTTCAAATTTTCTTGTCATCTACATTCAGGTTTTTTTACTGTATGGATGCATGCTCAAATTTTAGAATGATTATATTTTCCTTAATTTTCTCACCTTTTATTTTCCATTTTCCATCTACCTCTACATTTTCATGTCCACACATTTTCTCCAATTAACTTTCTAATCCTTAAAACAATTTAAAAGTGTCTGCTCACCTGTTGTCTTTGCCGAGAGTCTTTTATCTTCTGATTTCCTGGACCCTGTTCCTGTTACCTGAATGCAATGACCCTGATTGTCTAGGTACACTTATAAATGTGGCTTTAAAAAAAAAAACCTTATTTGTGATAATATGATGGCCTCCCTCTACCTCAGATATTCCTCATCTAGTACTTCCAAATGATTAACATGTAAGTGCAGGCAACTAGCTAAATGAAAAGCTGTATTCTGAGGCTGAGGTTTCTGGTCTCTTATCAGACACCTCATACACAGGTTGCCTCTGCATTAGTCACAGATCAAACAACTTGAAACAACAGAAATGTTTTCTCTCATGTTGTGGAGAACGGGAGTCTGAAATGAAAGTGTCCTTCCAGAGGTCTCTGAGGGGGAGTTCCTTCTTTGTTCAATTATAGCTTCTGTGGAGTTAATCTTGGCTGTTCCTCAGCTGGTAGGTACCTCATTCTGATCTTGTCCTTGCTGTCACATGGTGTTTTACCTGTGTGTCTTTTGTCTTCTCTGTTTTCTTTTCAGGGCAATTGTCATTGACCAAATTCCATTTTAAACCATAATGATAATTATAAACTATTTTCAGTTGATGTCACACTCTGAAATATCAGATGCCATGATTTCAACTTACTTTTACAATTCAACTTGTTCCATATATCCCCCTCTTATCTTTCCCCCATCATAGGATAAGAGACTTCACTAAATATTTCCAACTCCTTTATTTCCCTTAAGTCAGGCCCAGCTTCCTAGCACCTTTACCATTCACAGTGTCCAATTTTTAGAATCTAACATTTCACCAAATATATTCAATCAAACTGAGTGTTCTCATACTCACTCATTAAAGCACTTCACTTTTGAGGACTCACTTGGGGTTGATTGGGGGAGTAAAACCCTTCCTAGTGTTCTATCCCTGATCTAATGTTCTTAAAATCTGTCTGCCTAAGTCCATCTCATAGGGGTTATGGAATGAAGAGGCTCCCTAGATTGTCTTTGTATGGCTAAGCTGAGACTTGGAAGGGAAACCAGAGCACAGAAACAACTTTCAAGCACTTCCCAAAGTACATTTCAGTTCCCTATCCCTTGTGTTTTCACAGAGATACATGGATACCATGTGCTCCTTTGATAGTACTCTTGGCCACTATAGTCAGGAACTGGACATGTGTGTGTAAGTATGTGGTGACCTCACATGGGTTTGCTTCTCTTTTCTTGTGTTACAATTAAAATGCAGGTATCATCAGGTAGGGGGAGTCCCGTGTCTTCCAGAAAGAGCAAGATTTCCTATGTTGTGTTTTCAGTAAGTACTTGCATGGCTAACAGCTTGCTTGTATTTCTCCTGCAGCTGTCACACTTTGTCACCAGCAACCCCCACCATGGTGACAGCACCCTTCAGACATCTGTTCTTAATGTCACCCTGCAATGGGCTTTATCATTTCTATGGAATAATGCACTCTTTAAGTCCATTCCTTATTCAATGAAGTGCACAAAGAACTCTCTTCTCAAAAGTAAATAAATGACTCAAAATGTAAGGGTTGCAAAGTTTTCCCACCAGCTGCAAGATTCCTATAGCTATGTCATGAACAACTGATGGTGTGCATTAGTTAATTTACTGGAGCCAAAGAAAAGTATGGAGAACTAATAAGTGTTTAGGTTGACAAATGCGGGAGACTTTCCATACAACAAAGTGAAAAGGCCTGGCAGGAGATGTCAAGGTTTTTTGTTTTTTGCTTTTTTTTTCCCCCTGTATTTCTTTACTCTTTGCCTGGGGCAGCGCAGCCTCAGTCTTTGAACAAGGTCAGGTGCATTGTGTATGCCCACAATTTGAAAAGCACTGAAAGATTCCTGGAGGGGGTGTATCTTCAGCAACAAATGGTTTTGTGGGGGAGGAGACAGAAGCCCACACAGGCTGCTTCTTTATTTCCCAAAGGTTGAGGCCCTATAGGCTCTTAACAAGCTGGGGTGAGTTAACACCTGCTTCCAACAAGAATTTACTGGGGCCCTCTGGTCACAGGCAGCTGACTTCCTGATGGGCAGGGATGGGGGCCTCTCTTAGGGAGGAATTTTTGTCTCAGCATATCGACAGAAATGAACTATAGACAGCCATACTATGTCTTAAGGCCATTCAGCACTTGCTGTCAGAGCACAAAAGAAAAATAACTTGTAAAAGTGTACACATGTTGTATGCCCACTCTTATATTTTGTTACCTTTGAACATTCAAATATTTTTATCAGCATAGAGCATTTGAACGAATAAGGAAATGTAGAATATTAAGGATATAAAATTAAGTAAATTAAGGAACTATTGGATAAATTAGTCTGATAACTGATATTTTTATTGAGTCTTACTGATACTAAAGAATATGTCATTTGAGTTACACTTTAATGATAAGCAACGGCCCCTGTTTTCGAGCAGTCAACAGACTATTTAGGGAAGAGAACATGTACACATATTCTAAGAAATTGACAGGCATGAACCTGTGAAACACATCACAAGTATTAGTGGAGGACTTTCATGCCCAGACATCAATAAGAGGAGGAAATAAGAGTCACTGCAGGGATCTTTCACAGGGAGTTTGCATGTGATTGTAGACCACATCGATCTTATTCTTGGGCTTAGGAAGTATCATTCATATGGAAAAACAAAAGCACCCATGATAGCTAAAAACCATACTAAATAAAAAAGAACTTCAGGACATATCATCATTCCTGATTTCAAACCATTCTACAGAGTTATAGTAATAAAAACTACATGGTTTCTGCATAAAAACAGACAGGTTGATCAACAGAATGGAATCAAAGACCCAGAAATAAACCCAAACACTTACAGA
The DNA here is from genome assembly GCA_907164525.1 of Lophiomys imhausi. Taxonomy (NCBI): domain Eukaryota; kingdom Metazoa; phylum Chordata; class Mammalia; order Rodentia; family Muridae; genus Lophiomys; species Lophiomys imhausi. The sequence continues at coordinate 1,138,589 of CAJQZJ010000102.1, read as the reverse complement.
CATTTTTGTCAAAGATTTTTGACAAAGAAGCCAAAACCATACAATGTAAAAAAAGAAAGCATCTTCAACAAATGGTGCTGGTCAAACTGGATGTCTGCATGTAGAAAACCACAAATAGATCCATATCCATCATCCTGTACAAAACGCAAGTCCAAGTGAATGAAAAAGCTCAACATAAAACAAGATACACTGAATTTGTCGGAAGAGAAAGTGGGGAATAGCCTTGAATGCCTAGGAGACAACTTTCTGAACACAATGTCAATAGTGCAGGCACTAAGATTGACAACTAATAAATGAGACCTCATGAAACTGAAAAGCTTCTGTAAGGCAAAGGGCACCATCAAAAGGACAAAACGGCAGAATGGGAAAAGATCTTCACTAACTCCACATCCAACAGAGGGCTAATACCCAAAATATATAAAGATCTCATGAAATTAGACATAAACAAACCAAATAACTCAATTAAAAATGGGTTACAGAGCTAAACAGAGAATTCTCAACAGAAGAATCTCTAATGGTCTAGAAACACTTACAGAAATGTTCAACATCCTTAATCATCAAAAATGCAAACCAAAACAGCTCTGATATTCCATCTTACACTTGTCAGAATGGCTAAGACCAAAACCACAAATGACAGCACATGCTGGCCAGACTGTGGAGCAAGGAGAACACTCCTCTATTGCCGGTGAGAGTGCAAACTTGTATAGCTACTTTGGAAATCAATATGGCAGTTTCCTCCTGTAACCGAACCTTTAAATTATTATTTAACACTTATTTATTTATTACTAAATTCACTTATAACAAACACCAACAATTTCTTAACTATTAATCCTATAAATTCCTACAACCCCTTTAACCTATCCACTAAACCTATTGATAATTATTTTTCTAACCTTTTAGAATGATACAGTCTCTGGGTCAGGTCCTCAGTCGTCAGGAACACAGTCTTTGTTGTAGATTCTTTAACACACTTAGCAGTCCTTTTTCTGGATCTCTCAGATGCAGGTTCGTCAGGGTAAGTTGGTTATTGCAGTCTCACCTTAAATAAGGCTTCATGCTTTCTTCTCTGTGGGAGACTCCAACCGTCTGCAGGCCAACTTACTTCTTTTGAATCAGGAACTCAGCTGCTCTGCCTCAGTCCTTAAAGCAAGGCACAGTTTCCCCTAGGCCACTGATCAGATAGATCAAACCCCTCCAGGCAAAAGCTGAGCCACAGGGTCCAGTCCTTGGCCTTTTGGTGTCTTGCTCAGGCTTTCTTTGCTCACCGGCTTCTTTCTGCTTCAGGGAGAGAGCTGGCCATCAATGGCCAGCCCTTTTTTCAGCAGGACTCTTGGAGCTCTCTAGCATCAGGGGCCTCTTCTTCTTTCTGGGCTCCATGCACTGTCCTTAAACAGGAGGAACTCTGTTTCAGCTTAATTTGGGCTCCGCCCACTTAGCAGCTGAAAACAATGTCAGGCCAGATACTTTGTTTCTTCAAGTCTATTGAGTCTTTCCTGTTTTTCCTGACTTCAACCTTGTTTTTCAGTATATTAAGTCTTTCCTGTTTTTGCTGACTTCATGCTGATAATGCTCTTCAGGCCCCGAATTAAGAGACAGTATCAGAAACTCCTATATATTTTTTAAATCTAATTTATCTAACCCCTACATCCTCCCTCAGAAAATTGAGAATTGATCTGCTTCAAGACCTAGCTATACCACTGCTGAGCATATACCCAAAGGACACTTGCTCAACTATGTTCATAGCAGCTTTATTCATAATAGCCAGAAACTGGAAACAACCTAGATGTCCCTCCACAGAAGAATGGATAAACAAAATAAGGTAAATTTAAACAACGGAGTATTACTCAGCAGTTTAAAAAATGACATCATGAAATTTGCAAACAAATAGATGGAACTAGAAAAAAAAATCATTCTGAGTGAAGTAACCCAGATTCAGAAAGGATAAAATGGTATATACTTATTTTTAAGTGGATATTAGCTATAAAGTAAAGGATAATCATGCTACAATCCAAACAAGGAGGACTCAAGAGGGGGGAGTACATGGATCTCCAACAGAAGGAGAAATAGAGTAGATTTCTTGGGTAAACTGTGCAGATGGGATCAGGAGGAATGGAGGGTGGAGGATGGAGGGAGACAGTGATGAGTGAAATGACTGGAATTGGGAGGCATTTCAGGGGCAATGTGGAAACCTAGTGCAATGGAAACCTTCTGGAATCAAGAGAGGGACCCTAGAGAAGACTCCAACAATGAGGGATACAGAGCCTGAACCAGCCATCTTCTGTAACCAGGCAAGGCTTCTAAAGGTGGGACTGGGGCATCAACCCAGCCACAAAACCTTTAACCTACAATTTCTCCTGCCCCCAGTGTGTGCTGTGGTAAATGTGGGGCAGAACTTGTAAGAGTGGCCAACCAATAGTTGATCTCACTTGAGGCCCATACCACAAGAGATAGCCCACACCTAACACTGCCTGGATGGCCAGGAACCAGAGACTGTATAGCCCTGAGACCTAGGGTAGAAGCAAATATGAATGGCCAAAAAAGAAAGGAAGGAAGGAAAAAGGGAGGGAGGGAGGGAAGAAGAGAGAGAAAGAAAGAGGGGGGGAGCTAGTGAAATGATTCCTAATGATGTTCTGCTATACTCACAAAATGGTGCTGAGCCCAATCATTATCAGAGAAGCTTCATCCAACAACTGATGGGAGCAGATGCAGAGACCTAGAGCCAAACTTTAGGCAACACTTGGGGAATCCCGTGAAGTGAGGAAGGAAAGATTGTAGGTGCCAGAGGAGTTGAGAACACCACAAGAACGCAACCCAGAGAATCAACTAACCAGGGCTCATAGGGTCTCACGGAGATGGAAACAACAATCAGGGAGCCTTATGGGTCTGAGGTAGGTTCTCTGCATATATGATATGGTTGCATAGCTTGGTGATCCTGTGGGACTCTGAACAGTAGGAGTGGGGGACTGTCTCTGACGCTTTTTTTTTTTGCCTGCTTTTTAGGACCCTTTTCCTCCAACTAGGTTGCCTCATCCAACCTTAATATTAGGGTATATGCCTAATCTTATTGTAACTTGTTATGCCTTGTTCAGTTCATATCCCTGGGAAATCTGTTCTTTTCTGAAGGGAAAAGGAGGAGGAGTAGATCTCAGGGAGAGGAAAGAAGAAAGGACTGAGTCAGGTGGAGGGTGGAAGGAGGGGAAACTTCAGTTGGATTCTAATATATGAGAGAAGAATAAATAATATAAGTGGTAGGTAAGTAGATAGATGTTAGATAGATAGATAGATAGATAGATAGATAGATAGATAGATGGATGGATGGATAGATGATAGATAGATAGATAGATAGATAGATAGATAGATAGACAGACAGATAGATATATAGATAGATAGTATAAATAGCAGAAATATCAAGTCAGCGGTCTGGATAAGAGAAATATTTCTGCGGATACGAGACAAAAGGAAAACATAAATTGTGTGTTGTGTGAACTCTGGAATTAGGTAATGGTAACCAAGAACTTGGATCCTGTGTGATCAAGGAATCTAAATGAGGTGAGACCTGGAGCAAAGCCCAGTGAATAGGCATCTGTTGGTTTCAAATGATATGATGATCAGGGCTTCTGCTGTACTGGGATTATGGCTTTAGATGAAGTCATGAGAATGCAGAGAAGAAGAACTAAAAGAAAATAGGATTTTGAGGACCTGAGCTTACCTATGGTGTTCATGACAGGTCTGTCATTGCTCTCAGTGTCTTCTGGGGGTCATGTATCCACAGGCCAGTTATGAGCCTCATCCTAGGTTAGAAGTAGGAGGACTGGAAAGGTAAAGAAAAACTTACATTTCTGAGGGAAGTATAAGTATGGGTCTGGTCTTCAAAATAAGCCTGAAAACAAAATTTCCAAAGCAAACCTATTCTAAACTCCCAAAGGACAAGAGAAACAAAAGACTTACAACAGAAATTCATTCCAAATGAAATTTATTTCAGAGAAGAGTATGAAAAGATACCAGAATAAATTTGTTAGGGTGGTTTGAAGGCATAGATAAAGGCCTTTATGCATTAGAGAAATAAATTATGGGACAAAAATAGACAGAATGAAATGCAAATGAACAAATTAAATCACATCCTCCATTCCCATATTGCTAGACTCTCTGGGAGCTAAACTAAGGTCACAGTCAGACTCTGTCCCATACCTATGAGGGATAATCAATCTGGGAGGCTCATTTAACACAGTAGGATGAATCCAAGTTCCCTCTGGTTCCTATGATGACTGAGCTGTGTGAGTGACAGGGGTTAGGTATTTCCCCACCGGTAAGAGTACAGGGCTGTGGCCTCTTACCTGCATCATGACAGATGCCATGTCAGCTGACAGTATCCCTCCAAACAGGGCACCACTCCTACATCTGTGTCTAAATGCACAGGGTCAGGCTGTGTCCGGAAGTTTTTATTCCTTGACCTGGAGTGGAGCTTGGAAGTTAACATTGCTAACAAATTTCTGCAATGATTCTTGGGCAGCAAACAAAGCATTTGGGAAGCAATGGTATTTCCCATAATCCTCATCTTTTATGAGATGAAACCAGAAGGACAAGAGTGATACTTGCGCAAGTCACACAGTTGCTGTTCCAATTCTTTCTCCTGATCATTGTGGTTTAGCTCTCTCTTCTTTTTCTTGTTTATTAATTGTTAGCTTTTGGAGCTCTTTTCTTCTGTCTTAGTAGAAGGCATTGATACTTTAGTGACGTTGTGACATTATGATGTGCTCTGGTTTTGTTTTCATTCAATTCAAAATACTTTCTAACCATTTTTTGTAGCATCAATTTGGATCCCAATACCCAGGAGGCTGAGTCAGGAGAATTCAGGGCTAGCCTGGGCTGCATAGTAAATTCTAAGCCAGCATGGAATACATAGAGAAGCCTTGTTTAAAATATTAACAACAGCCGGGCAGTGGTGGCGCACGCCTTTAATCCCAGCACTTGGGAGGCAGAGGCAGGCGGATCTTTGTGAGTTCGAGGCCAGCCTGGTCTACAAAGTGAGTCCAGGACAGCCAGAGCTACACAGAGAAACCCTGTCTTGAAAAACCAAAAAATAAAAAATAAAATATTAACAATTTTTAAATTTTTCTTTTAAATTCTTCTTTAATTTGTGGTAATATGCAAGTGTGATACTCTTCAAAAGTTTGAATATTTTCTACATGTTTTTCTTTTAAATTTCTTCATATACATGGTGTATGACTTGAATCTTTCTTTAAAATTTGATGACATTTGCTTTGTAGAAAAGAATATAGTATATCTTCACAAATATTCTGTGTGCCCCTAAGAAAAATGTATATTATTCTCTAAATAAATTGAATGTTCTATAAATGTCAATCACATCAAGTGGACTGGAAATATGGTTCAGGAGGTTGCTTTACAAAAAGCTTGGGTTCCTAGCTCCTACACGGTAGCTCACAACTTTTTATAACTCTAGTTCCATGGGAATCTCACACCCTCCTCTGGCCCTTGTGGGCACTGCATGTACATACATTCATGCAGGCATTCAGTGCATACACATAAAACGAAAATAAATCTTTTAAAAATACCATTCAAGTCTTGATGATTTCCTACATACTCAATCTATCAATAATTAAGAGAGGAATGATGAAATCCTAGCTCCAAGCCCATTTGCTCCTTTTCACAGGCCTATCAGTTTTGGCTTCGTGTCTTTGCAGCTGTTATCAGTTTTGTGTTTAGGATGGACTTGCCTTCACACACCACTATGGGCATGTGATCTGAGAATGCATGCATCCTTGGCTAATTTTTGCCCTTGTTCAGACATGGTAGTGTGTACTTACATTTGTGCATATCCTTATTCATATGTAGTATAATTGCTTGTTGTCTTACCGCTCAATTTAATGTTTTGTAGTCTAAGTCTCCCGCTAAGAAATTCTTCACACCTTCAAAAAAGTCATTCATGAGTTTTCCTTACTTCTCAAAAGCATTTTTCTTATATTTAGACTTTTAAGAGCATGATCTTCCAGCATTTCCAGAGGTTTTTTTTTTTTTTTTTTCTGGCCATCTCATTTTCATTATTTTCTGTGAGAAGTATGTTACCATCTTTAAGTTTGTTCATACATTTGTCATCACAGTGTATCATAACCACTTAGCTATCTCCTCTGTGTGTATCCACACATGCATGAACACACGTGCTGCACAGGTCTATCTGGTTGTAGTTCTGTGTATACAGGTGCACTTACACATGTGTTCATGCATGTAGAGGCAAGAAGTCAACCTCAGGCAGTGTTTCTCAGACCTCATCTCCCTTTCTTTTAATTTATCTATCTATTCATGTGAGTATGTGTGCACACATGATCAAAGTTCGACAGTGAGTGTCTTCTCTTACTGTTCTCCACTTTAGTTTTTGACATAGAGTCTCTCAGTGAACCTAGAGCTCTGCATTCTTCAGCCTGGTTGACCAGTGAGCCCTCCATTTGTCTCCACGCCTTCAGTGCTGGGATTACAGATGTAAGCCACTGTGCCCTGTTTCTTTCTTCATGTGGCTTCCTGGGGATCAAGCTAAGGCCATTGTACTTACATAGCAAGCACTTCACTGTCTAAGCGGTCTCCTTAGCCCTTCCCTATCTAGTCTAAGATTTTACTTTTATCACTAGCTTGAAACATTTTGATTATTATGAACCTTGGCCCAGTGGCATTTCTGTTTCTTGTGCTTTGAAGTCTTTCACTTCTGATATCTGCAGTTTTCACTTAATGTAGACACATTTTAGTCACTGTCCTTTCAAATCCATTTTGTCTCCTCTCCTGACCCCTTGGCAACTTGAAGTTTTCCCACAATTCTCTGAATCTCTCCACTGTTTTAATTGTGAAATTAAAAATTAATTTAAAAATTAATTGTGAAATTTAAAAAAAATTGCTTTTGCATCTGGGTTTCACTTCAGATAACTTCTATTTTATGTCTTCAGGCTCATCTGTCCTTTGTCAGGTAATATCCAATATGGCATTGATGGGATTCAGAGCATTTATACCTCAAGTTTGTGTTTTTGTGTCTAGAATTTTGATTTCTACCCTTTTCATTTTTCTCTTTTCTAACAATCTTTATTCTTTCCCCTGCCATTTTATGATGTGAAATACAGTTATAACTAGATTCATGCCTTTTGACAAATTCTATAACTTGTTCTGTAAGGTTCAACCCCAAAGGGGCTATCACCCTATGTACCTGGAGACCCTCAATGAGAGATGGAGATCAGATCGATGCAAAAAGCAAGAGGATTTATTGTTCCAATGCTCATGGCCAACTCTCTTGGGGTCATCTGCACCTGAGGGAGAGGCGACCACGAACTCATGAAGCTTTAGGTTTTTATACTTTTTGGGGGAGGACTTCAACAATAACTTAGTCATTGGTGTGCATTCCTGGGGAAGAGGTTTTGCTTTGAGAATAAGGAACTTTGGCCCTAGTCATTTGCTTAGGCGGTGTTTTTTTTTAACTCTTAAACAGCTGTGTACCCAGGGATTTTCCCAATTCTTGGGCGGTTAGTATACTCAGGGATTTTCTTAATTTCGGGGCTGGAATTTATTGTGAGTCATTTCCTAGCAACAGCAGTGGGGAGGGGGTCGTGGTGAAACAATGCAATGATAAAATCGCTGGCAGGTCAGGGCATTGGAATTTAATAACCTTCTGCTCAGCTCAAGGTAGAGACCTGAGTCCAAAGTCTATCTTTTCAGTTCAGTTTGGGCTCAGCTTTGCTTGATTAACTGTCTTCTTAATCCTTCTTTGCATTTCTGGTAATTTCTTAACCATCATCAGAAATTCTAATTTTACTTTCTTGGGTGTTGGATATTGTACTTAGAATTTTATGTCCACCTGGTGGGTTGTTGTTCCCTCAATGAGAACGAAGTGCCATTCTTCAGTCTTCTGATTAGTTTATTTTGTAGACATTAGAATAGTGATGCCTGTTTGTTTTCTGGCCCCATTTTTCTTGAATACTTTTTTTTCAATTCTTTCCTTCTAAGTTCATGTTTGTTGCTGAAGTTGAGGTATGTTACTTTCAGACAAGAAAATGATGGATCCTATTTGCTAATGGTAGTAGCCACTTTGTCTCTGTTGACTAACAAACAGAAGCCATTATTACTCAGAGTTATAATTGACAGGTGTGTACTAAATGCTCCCGTTATGTTGATTTTTTACAGTTTGTTGTCTTAGTCCTATTTTGCATAACTTCTGTCCTACCCTCACTTATTTTTCACTCACAGCCTCTTGGTTGTGTTCATCCTTCTTTTCAGTACAATATATCCTTTCCTGTCTTCCATGTAGGGCTGATCTAACAGTTGTAAATTCTTTTAGCTTCTTTTTTTAACATGGAAAGTTTTCTTTCTCCTTTAATTATGATGGATAGCTTTGTCTGCAATGTAGCTCCATTATCTCTGTTCTTTCAGGACTTGAGTCATTTTGCCCTGGGCTCTTCTGGCATTAAAGTTCCTTTAAGAAATTGTTATTATTCTGAAGGAACTGCCTTTATATATGACTTCCTTCTCTCTTGCAGCTTTCAAAATCTTTTCTTTGCTGTGTATATTTAGTGTTTTAACTGAAATCTGACATGGGGTGTTTCTTTATGGTCCTATTAGTCAGTGTTCTGTGTGCCTCTTGTACCTAGATGAGCAGCCTTTTCCCTAGAATTGGGAAATTTTCTTCCATGACTTTACTGAAGGTATACTCTATGCTTTTGACCTGGAATTCTCCTTCTTCTGTACTCATAATTTATAGATTTTTTATGGTATTCCAGAGTTTCTATGTATCCTATAATGAGCTGTTTGAAATTTATTGCTTTCTTTGATTGAATGATCTGATTCCTCTACCTTGTCTTCAAGTCCAGATATTCTGTCTTCTATGTAATCTGTTCCATTGGTAAGGCTTTCCAATGAGCTTTTTATTAGAATTATTGAAAATTTCATTTCTGACTTAACTTCTATTTAGGTTTTCTTCATTATTTCTTTCTCTTTATCATGTTCAATTTTTATAACCTGAATTGTCCTCTTGGATTTCAGTTTATTTTTGTCCTCTTTAAATTCATTCAAGTGTTTATTCATGTCCTCTTTGAATATCTTGAACTACTGAGCATGTTTATAATTATTTTTTAATTCTGTGTCATGGGTTCCACCTAAGCTATTCTTATTGGGAACACCTATTATAAAGTTTGGTGATATTTGAAAGAGACAAATTGGTTTCTCCTATTGCTTATATTCTCGACACAGGAACTGGACATCTGGCATATGGGTTTTAGGTTATTGGGCCAGCATTGGGCTGAACCATTTATGGGAGTCTTAATTAGATGGAGTAGAGGGACCCTCTTCTCTTAAAAAGCTGTGTGGGTCCCCAGCCAGGAGTTTTGGAAGGATAGGGGTCTTGGGGATTCCTAATCATGTGAACCAAGTTCAGTTCTATTTCAAGGGTAAGATAGGGGCTGGGTGCCTGAGCAGGTCCCAGGACAGAAGAGGCCAAGCCAAGAGTGAAACTGAGTCTGATCTCTTTGGGAGACTGCTCCTCATGGGCTGGTATACCCTGGAAAGCCTACCAAGTGGTGCTTATGAGGGCAGGAGGGCATGTGAGAGCCTAGGGAGGAGAAAGAAGAAGGCTCTACCCAGCAGTGAAATCAGCATAAGAGGAAGCCAATTATTGTCTTGAGGAGCCTGGGGAGGAGAAAGAAGAGGGCAATGACACCCAGCAACATTGTAGGTGCAGGATCAGGGAAATGGAGATAGATGTGGGGGTATTGGATATCATGAGCCTTTAAATAAATGTTCTTGACCATTGATCTGATGTTATGAAATTTCTTGGAAACAATTAAGACCTGCTAAAGATCACCTGTTGTAAAGCAAGACTAAAGCAGAATTTAGTCTGGGGCTAATTTCCCCCTACTATTGAGATAATATTATCATGAATACCATTGATGATGAGGTCATGTTTGTTGGTGGTAATAGACACTTTTCCCAGACCTTCAAAACTTTCTGATGATTTTTTTCCTCAGCGTTTAGTTGTGTTTTAGGTCCTGTTCTGTGACTATAACAAAATATCCAAACCCAAATGATTTATTAAAAGTAGTTTATTTGTTTTAGAATTCTAAAGACTGGGAAGTTTGGGGACATGGCAATGACATTTACCTGGTGTCTAGTGAGGCCCTTCTTGCTGTGTTATAACATAGCAGGAGGCATCACCTGATAGGACAAGGAATATGTGTGAGACTAGACCTCACTTCCACTTTCTATAAAGCCATGAATGTCAACTTAGGGGTATGACCTCATCTAACTTGAAATACTTCTGAGACTCCTCGCATACTATCAGTGTATGGATTAGGGGATGAAGTTGGTAAATCATGACCTCTTAGTGGATACACTCCAGTGGCAAGCAGTTTTCTCACATGCTCTGTGATTCAACTGATACTCAGCTAAATACTTGAGAAAAAAATCCTCTTACAATCTTGAATTTTCTCATTGTACATATTTTGTACCCAACATTTTGGCATCTTGCCTACCAGTCCCATTTTCTTAACTTTCAGAAGTTGCCAAGCTCTTTGGAGTTACTACTTTCTATGTTACATTTGGAAACTCTTTCTGAAAATAAACTTTCTTCCTCTCAAGCATCACTGGCTATTAACTGAAGTTTACTGTCTATTCCAAGTTATTCATTATTCAAGGGAACAAACCAAGTCTTAAACAGGACAAGAGATAAAATGGCATCCACATAATTTCTTAGTGAAAAGAGTGAGGCAAACTCATCTTCTCTTTCACTGGGACCACTGTCCTTGCCAGTATTTCACTCTTGTAAACAACCTTAGATCTGCCAATTAAAAAGGACAGATTCCATACTCTTAATAAGATATGAGTATGAAATAAGATGTACTCAATCAAATAATAATGCCTTTGCACTTAATGCATAAAAACCAGCCTCTTGCTCAATTTAGTTGTGACATGAGAAAAATACTCAATCTCTTCATGGATATTTTAGGGAGAAAACTACTCACATTTTTCCACTAAAATTGAATAATTTTTCAGTTCATCTGGAAAGGCAAAAGTTTGTTTCATCTCCTTCTGTAATCTCTGCTATATTTGTGAGGAGCAGGAGGCAAGTCACCACCATAGAAAGTGTTCTCCTAGACATATTCCTTAATCCATTGGGCACCATGGGTACAATTGGCTGAGGCTTTGTATATGTCCATGAGGATTTCCAAGGACCTGTGAAAATGTTTTGAGATGTGAAAACAAAACAAAAACAAAGCTAATTGCATCCAAACATAAAAAGTAAAAATAAAATGTATTGAGGTAGTATCTTTTTACATGGCACAGATCGGCCTGGAATTCCATTTGTAGCCCAGTCTGACCTTGAACTCATGATTCTTTTTCCTCGCCTTTCTGAGTGCTGAAATCTCTGGCACATGTCACCATTCTCAACCCTAATGTTTTTATTTCTGAAAGTACAATGTGGGAACGTGTAACTGCAACTTATCTCTTACATTGTGATATGTATTAATTACTTAACTGTGGGTTATCAGTTCATTTTCATATACTTGACACCATATGATGAGGTATTCACAAGCACACCTGCACATGATCACTGTGGTCCTCCAAATGCCCCATGTTGTTACTGAAATCCCAGAGACATATGTTGAATGGTCTTAGTGGCCTTTGTTTAGGAACAGTGATGAATTCCAATGAACAGATGTCTGGGTAAGATTTTTCTTTTCTTCATTTGCCTTAATATTATTTTGTAATTCTTAGCTGCTTTGTACTTTTGTTTGCTAAATTGCCATTGTCTCTTCAGGACATTGTGCAATCAAACCAGAGAAATGCCCATTCTGATGGCAGCAGGTCTGTCTTTCTGTCATCTTCAACAGAAAATTTTCAACAAATAAGAAATGACCACATTCTGGAATATTAGGGCATATGTAGTCCCCAAATCCTCTAAATAAAATGTATCTTCTTCCAATACACTTTCACCAGAATAATGGTGAGTTTGGATGCTGGGACTCCATCATTGCTCTTGGACCTTACAAGATCCCAGTGCTGATAGAAAAGGGAAAGGTGGACATCCAATTGGACCAGCACCATTTGTTGAAGATGCTGTCCTTTTTCCACTGTGCGGTTTTGGTTTCTTTGTCAAAAATTAGGTGGCCATAGGTGTGTGGGTCCATTTCTGGATCTTCATTTCGAATACATTGATCTACTGGTCTGTTTCTATACCAATACCATGCTGTTTTTATTACTATTGCTCTGTAGTACAGCTTGAAATCTGGAATGGTGATACCTCCAGATGTTTTTTTTTTTTTTTGGTTTTTCGAGACAGGGTTTCTCTGTGTATCCTTGACTGTCCTGGACTCACGTTTGTAGACCAGGCTGGCCTCGAACTCACAAAGATCCGCCTGCCTCTGCCTCCCAAGTGCTGGGATTAAAGGCGTGCGCCACCACCGCCCGGCTCTCTCCAGATGTTTTTTATTGTACAGGATTGATTTAGCTATTCTTGTTTTGTGTGTGTGTGTGTGTGTGTGTGTGTGTGTGTGTTTTTTTTTTTTTTTGTTATTCCATAGGAAGTCGAGAATAGCTTTTTCCAGATCAATAAAGAATTGTGTTGGTATTTTGATAGGAATTGCATTGAATCTATATATTTCTTTTGGTAGGATGGCCATTTTTTATTATGTTGATCCTACCTATCCATGAGCATGAGAGATCTTTCCATCTTCTAAAGGCCTCTTCAGTTTCTTTCTTCAAGGGCTTGAAGTTCTTGTTGTACAGGTCCTTTACTTGCTTGGTTAGAGTTACCCCCAGGTATTTTATGTTGTTTGTGGCTATTGTGAAGGGGGCTGTTTCCCTTATTTCTTTCTCAGCCCATTTGTTTGTTGTATAAAGAAGGGCTTCTGATTTTTTTTGAATTAATTTTGTATCCAGCCACCTTGCTGAAGGTGTTTATCAGCTGTAAGAGTTCTCTGGTGGAATTTTTGGGGTCGCTTATGTATACTATCATATCATCTGCAAATAGGGCTAATTTGACTTCTTCGTTTCCAATATGTATCCCCTTGATCTCTTTTAGTTGTCTTATTGCTCTAGCAAGAACTTCAAGTACTATATTGAAGAGATATGGTGAAAGTGGGCATCCTTGTCTTGTCCCTGAGTTCAGAGGAAATGCTTCAAGTTTCTCTCCATTTAATTTGATGTTGGCCACTGGCTTGCTCTATATTGCCTTTATTATTTATAGGTACGGTCCTGGTATGCCCGTTCTCTCCAGAACTTTTAGCATGAAGGGGTGTTAGATTTTGTCAAATGCTTTTTCTGCATCTAGTGAGATTATCATGTGGTTTTTTTCTTTCATCTTGTTTATATGGTTAATTACGTTGATAGACTTTCATATGTCCACTTGTAAAAGAATGAAATTAGACCCATACTTATCACCTTGTACAAAACTTAAGTCCAAGTGGATCAAAGGCCTTAACATAATAAGGCTGGTCACACTAAATCTACTAGAAGAAAAAGTGGGAAAAACCCTCAAACTCATTGGCACAGGTGACAACTTCCTGAACAGAATACCTATTGATTTACTGTGACCGGCCTTCTGTTAAGGTCTTTGATCCACTTGGACTTAAGTTTTGTACAAGGTGATAAGTATGGGTCTAATTTCATTCTAACAGCTCAGGACCTGAGACCAACAATCAATAAGTGGGACCTCATGAAACTTAAAAGCTTCTGTAAGGCAAAAAGACACTGTCATTCGAACAAAACGGCAGCCTACAGACTGGGAGAAAATCTTCACCAACCCCACATCTGACAGAGGGCTAATATCCAAAATCTACAAAGAACTCAAGAAATTAAATGCCAAGAAACCAAATAATCCAATCAAAAATTGGGGGACGGAGCTAAATAGAGAATTCACAAAGGAGGAATCCCTAATGGCCGAGAGACACTTGAAGAAATGCTCAACATCCTTAATCATCAGAGAAATGCAACTCAAGACGACTCTGAGATTCCATCTCATACCTGTCAGAATGGCTAAGATCAAAAGCTCAAATGACAGCACATGCTGGCGAGGATGTGGAGGAAGGGGAACCCTCCTCCATTGCTGCTGGGAGTGCAGGCTTGCGCAACCACTCTGGAGGTCAGTCTGGTGATATCTTATCAAACTTGGAATAGCTTTGCCTCAGGACCCAGCCATACCACTTCCGGGTATACACCCAAATGACTTCTCACGGAATCATAAGGAAGTCTCCTCATCTATGTTCATAGCAGCCTTATTTGTAATAGCTAGAAACTGGAAAAAGCCAGATGTCCCTCAACCGAAGAATGGATTAAAAAACTGTGGCACATCTACACAATGGAATATTACTCGGCTATCAGAAACAATGAAATTATGCAATTTACAGCCAAATGGATGGAACTAGAGAAGCTCATCCTGAGTGAGCTAACCCAGACTCAGAAGGATGTATACGGCATCTATTCACTTATAGTAGGATTTTAGCTATATAGTAGAGGATATCGATACTACAACCAACACACCAAAGGGAACATGGGCATAGACTTTTTATTTATTTTTATTTTTATTTGTTTTCTATTTTTTATTCTTTTTTATCTGTTTGTCTGCTTATTTGTTTGTTTGTTTTTTAGTTCTCTCTCCCGGACAATGAGACACTTTTCACTGGTGGTACTGCCTCATATACCCCCAATGTATGAGGAGGCTCTTGGCCCTCATATGACCTCTGAACTGAGGTGAGGGACTGTTATATAGGGACACTCCACTCCAGAGAAATGGGATGGAAGGGTTAAGGGGTAAAGAAAAAAATGAAATGTGAAGTTTCAGCCTTTTGCTACTAATTGTCATAAACTGTTTAGGAAAATTAAGAAATGCAAACTAATAGTCATGCAAGCCTGTCATTGTGTTAGGTACTATGATAGTCTATTATAGTTATTTTCTAAGCTAATCAGAAATCAAGTTGCTAAGAGACAAGCAACATCTGCTTATCCTAATATAAGAGATAGATAGGGCCTCTTCAAAAACCTCAAGAGATCTGCAGAATATGGCATTCAAAGATGTTTTCTTTTTTTTTTTTTTTTTTTGGTTTTTCGAGACAGGGTCTCTCTGTGTATCCTTAGCTGTCCTGGACTCACTTTGTAGACCAGGCTGGCCTTGAACTCACAGTGATCCGCCTGCCTCTGCCTCCCAAGTGTTGGGATTAAAGGCGTGCGCCACCACCGCCCAGCCAAGGATGTTTTCTTAACTTAAGATTTTTTGATATCGAGACATGTCAGCTCCTGACAGCACCCTGTATTCTACTCCAAGTAGAAGATGAGCATCGAAGAATCTCCAGTGGGAGATGATTGAATTGGTGGTAAGCCGTTCTCTTGGCAAGAAAAACTCCTTGCTTCAACTGTAGACAGACTTCTGTCCAAAAAGGACAAAACTTGGAAGCAGATAAGTCGACAGCCTAGCTCTGCCAAGACAGGGTAGGTAAGTCCTTCATAATTCCTGCTCTACAATCAATGTCTGTCAGAGAAATGGGGCCAAATGGCTGAAGATCGATGCTGTAACGTATGGAGAGAAAATGGGAACTGTCCAGGCAGCCACTGGAATGTCATTTCTTAGTTTTGGAAGCTGCAGGCCCTGTACTTCCTATAAAATCAGATATATTTATCCCTCTCGGGTCTCCGAGGTAGTTGAAGAATAGATAACTAGAGTCTCATAATTAAATTTTGAGTTGTTTAGGAATCAAGAGAGTGTTATGGATCTAAGAAGATGTTTTTAAAATTGTGATGCAAGTTAATATGAAAGCTGAGTTAGATATAGAACTTTAAACTCATGGAGATGGTTAGATAGTAGAATGTTAAAGTCAGGTACCAAATACATATGGACTGGACATTGGGAATGTACACTAAGCCATATAACCCTCATAACTGGCCTAATTACCTCTGTTGTTTTGTATTGTGTCTCTTATTATAAGAGAAAGAGCCATTTGTTGGACTGAAAGGGGGAGCTGTAGGGGGAAATAAGATATACCTTAAACTTAAAAAAAAAGGGAAGAGGATGGGGGTTGAGGGTGGGAGGGTGGGACTGGAGGCGGGAGTAGGGAGGGGATTGCGATTGAGATGTAACTTGAAGAAATAAAAAATAAATAAAAATAAATAAAAATTAAAATTAAAAAAGGATGTGTGAAAAGAAAAAAAAAAAAACACCTGTTACAACTGACAGTCCGTAAAGCTGTCTCCTATGCTCTACCATGTTCATCTAAGTGGATCCTAGGACACTTGAGTCTGTACTACTTGGCTCCTATTTCTATAATCATTCCCACCTGACATTCTACCGTCCCTCAGAAGTTGTATTGACATCACCTTCACATAGTTTCAAGAAAACCAATGGCATCCCAGTGTCAGACCCAGTGATGCAATGAAAAATATATGCTCTTGGTTCCTCATGTAGAGCTTCTAAAACCCTCAGTGTCCGAAGTAATAAGGATGCTAAGAGCATCCTTTGTATTGATAACTAGTCTTTGACAATGACTTCTGGCACAGGGTTCCTTAACCCATTGCAAATTTCTAGACACCAAGAAGATCTTTTGTAACATTGTGGCAACCCTGAATAGGCTTGCAGATAGTTTAAGGATGGGGACTGTCTTAATTAGGGCTTCTATTTCTGTGAAGAGACACCATGACCACCACAACTCTTATAAAGGAAAACCTTTAATCAGAGCTGGTTTACACTTCAGAGGTTTAGCCCATTATCATTATGCCAAGAAGCATGGATGTGCACAGGCAAACATGCTGTTGGAGAAGGAGCTGAGAGTACTATATCTAAATTGGTACATAGCAGGAATAGAAAGTCATACTAGGCCTGGCTTCAGTATCTGAGACCTAAAAGCCCATCCCTGGTGTCATACTTCCTTCAACAATGCCACAGATCTACTCCAAAAAGGCCACAACACCTAATAGTGCCATTCCCTATGAGCCTGTGGGGCAGTTTTCTTTTAAACCACTACGTGGTTGTTCACTATAAAGACAACATCATGATTAAAAGCTTACCAAACTCCTCCAAAAAGGGGAGAAAGATTGACTATTGAATTCATACCTAGTATGTCTACATGATGAAGCCTTAGTAAAAAAATTTAAAATAGATGACTCAAAGAGCTTCTAGCTTCATAAACATTCCTGTGTGTTGGGAAGGTAACACATTCCAGTTCCATAAGAAGAGAATTCCTATGCTCTCTACCATTCAGAACTCATCCCAGTCTACCTCTTCTTGTAGCTGTCCATTTGATGCCCTTGTTATAGCCCTTCTAACAATTGGAAACATAAGCAAATCTTTGCCTAAATTTGTGAGCCATTATAGCAAATTATCAAATCTGAACAAAGCTAGGCAGAAATGTGGGTATTCTGGGAACTCATTATTTGCTACTGGCATCTGAAATAGCAGAAGTCTTGTGAAGTTTTAATCTCTGGGCTCCAAATTAACTGTAGTTAGCTCATGTCTTAACTGAATTACAAGACATAATTATTGATTGAAGAGTTGTAGAATTAGTTGGTGTAGGGCATCCCTGCCCTCTTACATATATTTGCTGGCTGATGTATCATAAGAGAAAGGAAAATTAATCTGTCTTCCCTATTCAGACCTCTTCTGTCTGCACAGGATCAAGTCTAATCTTGTCTTTTGTTCAGACAATGCAGTCCCTTCTCTCAATGGATCAGAAACAATGTTTCTCACTATGCTGGTTTGAATGAAAATTGCCCCCATACATCAGTATTATGGAGGTATGACCTTGATGGAGGAAATGCATCACTGGAGGTCTGGTTTGGCTTTTCAGAAGCTCAAGTCAGGCCCAGTGACTCATTCTTTCTTCCTTCTGCCTGCTAATTCAGATGTAGCACTCTCAGCTACCTCTCCAGCACCCTATCTGCCTATATGCCACCATGCTCCTGTCAAGAATAATGAACTATACCACTGAACCTATAAGACAGTCCCAATTAAATGCTTTCCTTTATAAGAGTTGCTGTGGGCATGGTCTCTCTTCACAGCAATAGAAATCTTGAACAAGACACTTACCATTTGTTCTAGAGTTTCGCTGTGGACCCTGGCAGCATCAGATAATCAGCATGTTTAACAATTTCTGATGAATCCAAGCATATAAGCCCTTTTGTTTCCATTAAGCTCACAAGTAGAAAATCTAAGATTAACTGTGACTTTTACAGACTTCCTACTAGAACTTTTATAAAAAAAAAAAAAAAAAAACCACTCATTTACCACTAAGTCTCTATCTATACAGAATGCCAAAGTGAATGAGAAGAGGCAGAATGAGGAGATTAAGTGAGAAGTTCTTGGTGTCTCTGTAGGTGCTACTAGGCATTGACTAAGGGGAAACCTGCAAAAGGAATCCTATAGAATGCCACTCTTACTGCTCTCTCTAAACTCTCCAGCTTTCTCAGTATATACAGCTGTGGACAGGTCCTGGGCACTTGCAAGGGAATGTAAACATACTGTGGGCCTTTGAGAGTGTGAGATGGAGAGCCCAGCTCCTCAACCACTCAGTGAAGGAACATGGGTGATGGAAAAGGAAATCATGCCACAGGGTCTACTCTTTTTGAAGGCACACTGTCATTAATCTTTGTGAACTGTGCTACACATTTTAAGGAAAACTAGGAAAGATTTTTAAGAAGAAAGAGTGAGCTGTGTCTGTGGGATTAAAAACTGCCTTTTGAAAGCTTAAATAAGTGCCCTCTCTCCCTTTACATAGTTTCAAGAAAACCAGTGACATCCCAGAGGTAGAACCAAGAGGTAATGAAAAATATATGTTCTTGGTTCCTGATGTAGGGCTTCTAAAATCCTCAGTTTCCTAAGTGATAAGGATGCCAAAAGTATTAATGTTTAGTCTTTGACAATGACTTCTGACACAGGGCTCTATAACCCTCTGTAATTTCCTATGAGTCAAGAATATCTCTAGTTACTCTGAAACCTAGCTCTTTGAGCACTCTATTAGTCCTAAGTCAATTAAATTGAATTAAACTTCTAAATCCAGCACACTTTATCAGCACTCTTGGTATGTTCCTTTTTGCCTCAGGTCCTATGCTAACTAATAGACTATGATATCAAGAATCATAAACTACAGCCACCACCAGAGTGATGAAATACAAACCAAAGGCAGGATTTTTAAAGCTATATAAAGCTGTCTCCTAGGTGGTTTCCCCACCCAGATGCATCAGAGGCTGCTCTGTAAGTGCTCTTCCTGCCTAGTGCATCCCATGCAATTAACACCTCATTCTACCACAATCTCTCCTCTGCACTTGACTCTTTAGCGCATTTTTGTCACTATAAAATATACTTAATTATCACATTGCTTTGTCACTAATTGCTATTTGAGATTATTTTGTTTCCCCAACACAGTTTTATACTTCTGGTGAACAAAGGGTATTGAAACTCTTTGGCATAACCATCATAACTAAAATAAGCCCAAAAACCTAATAACTACACAGCTATGTAACCGGCAGTTAATTGACTCTTAGGTTTAAGCCTCATATCAAAGATAAAGCAAAACTCCATTATGTCTGGTTTGCCACACGCCCCCCCCCTCCAAATTTGGATGTTATCTAAGAGGTACTACAAAATATGAGATTTTTTGTTATAAAAATTCTTGATTTTCTTTTCTGCCTTTAAAAGGCATTTGAGCTGATGTGGGTTGGGTGTTAGAATTTAATCCTCATTATGAGGTACTGAGGGGATGAAAACTTGATCCAACAATGGTGTGTAGAGCTGTGGTGTGGCTTTGAGGGGTACATTAGGATTAAGTGAAATCATTGTAATTGAGCCCCTACATTTGAATTCTAGTGGTTTTATATGAGAGAGAGAGAGAGGGAGGGAGGGACGGAGGGAGCAGAAAGCACATACATGTATTCTGTGTGCTTTTCCGTGTGCTCCAGGTTGAGTGTGATCTCTAAGAGTTCACTGTGATGAGTGGATTGGTCACCATTGTGGTAAGAACCTATGAGGTGGGATAGGAACTTCCTAGTGGGAAGTGTGTAGTTCACTAGGGACATACTTTTAGAAGTGTAGTCCCAAAGCTGCCACACTGCCATGATCCTGTGGCGGCCTCCATCAAAAGCCGCGGCTGCTGCAATCAAAGCTGAGGCAGCAATTTACCTAAGTAGTCTGCCACCACACTCCACCCCCCACCAAGTGTCAGTAAAGTACCCTGACAAAAGCTTACTGCCAGAGCTGGCATCCCTCCCCTCCCTCGTGTGGCTGGAGAAGTCAAAATGGCAGCTCCAGGCTCAACTCTACTCAGGAGCCTGCCCATGGTGAAGACATCTTTCCTGTTTCAGCCCTCTGCCTCGGTTGGGAGCTGTCCACCTGTCCACCAAGTCGACATCTTTCCTGCCTCAGCCTATGGCTGTCAAGGAAGCTGTCCTCATAGGCAGCACCTCCTTTCCAGTCTCTGTCAGTCATTAGTGCTGTGGGGAAAAACTTTCCTGCCATGGACTCCCTTTGTAGTACTGGCAACTTTCTAAACTTTGTAAACCCTCAGAGCAAGGGAAAAATTCGACCAGACCCCAGTTTGAAGAGTTTCAGCAGCCCAGCCTTCCCTCATGCCCACCCCACCCCCCCTCCAAGCCTCTGGGTCATAACATTTCCAAACTGTAACTATCACAAAGGTCATCTTCATCCTAGATTATGCCAATTTAAGGTGAAAAGTCTGACCAGGAAACCGATCAATCACAGCACAGGGAACCCACCAATTCCTGAGCTCTTCAAGCTCAGGATTTGAAAGGTCCACCAATCCTCACTCTGAAAATTCCTGCCCTAGAAAGCTCCACCCCCAAAAATCCCTATATAAGACTCATTCCTCATTCCCTGCTGTCCTCTCCCAGGAACAGGGGCAGCGACACCTTAGAATTGTCCCTCTTCACTCTCCAATAAATCTTTTATGGGATTTACTGCCTGCTGAGACTCTTTCATCAAGAAGAGAAGAACAAGAAGCAAAGAAGAGAAGACACAGAAGAAGGAGCAGAGCTCAGACTCAGACTCCTCAGCTCAGCTTATGTTGAGGAAACTCTCCCCTGTGAACTGCAACAGCTGGAGAAGAAGAACAGCTCAGGATCAGGCTCCTCAGCTCAGCTGGGGTTGAGGAAACTCTCCCCTCTGAGCTGCAATGTCTCTGCTGAGGAAGTCTCCTCTCAGAGCTGTGTGGCTCCTGGGCTCATGAGTCTCAGGATACCTTCCCATCCGAGGAACTGCAGGCCTAAATGCTAACACTATAGTTCTATTGTGACCCCCTTGGAGTTACAATAGAGATTATTATAAAAATAACAAGACTGCCCCTTCCCTTCCATCTCCTGTCTCCCCATCATGTGGTGTTTCCTTGGTACAGGCTCCATCATCCACCATCTACCATGATGTTCCTGCCAGAGCCAGACCCTGCATCTATTTGGACTTTCAGCCTATAGAACTGTGAGATAGGGGGCTGGAGAGATGGCTCAGCGGTTAAGAGCACTGGCTGCTCTTCCAGAGGTCATGAGTTCAATTCCCAGCAACCACATGGTGGCTCACAACCATCCATAATGAAATCTGGTGCCCTCTTCTGGCCTGCAGATATGCCTGCAGACGGAACACTGTATACATAATAAATAAATCTTTAAAAAAAAAAAGAACTGTGAGATAAATATAAACCTCTTCTTTTAAAAAGTTGGCTGCCTCCATGGCGTGTATTCACTTATAACTGGATTTTAACCATATAGTACAGGATAACTATTCTATAACCAACAGATTGAAAGGACCAGGAACATAGACTTTGTTACTTGTTAGTGGGATACTTTGCCCTAGTAGAGCTGCCATGTAGGCCCCCAGTGCAAGAGGAAACTCTTAGCCCTCATATGATTGCTGAACTGAAAGGGGCTGGTATGTAGGGCACCCACAACAGAGGAGCAGGATAGGTGGGAGAAGGGGGAGAAGGTGGCCCCTGGAGGGATAGAGGGAGCGGACTGTGATGGAGATGTAAATTGAAGTAATAAATAAACAGTTTAAAAAAGTTAGCTGTCTCAAGTATTTTGTTACAGTACCACAAAACTAATCATCACATTAATACTATGTGAGGCTCAATACATCTTGGGTCTCTGTTATCACCAAATGTGGGTTCTAGAATTTCCAGAATTGTGATCTACTTAAAATTCTTAATCTTTATATGGGTTATAACCCTCCAGAATTTAATTATAATAACACAAAACAGACTAATATAGACTCTCATCAGAAAAATGCAATACCCCAAAGAGTTGCTGATATAGAAGAGTCGGAAGCAGAAGTGGGCTTTCAGCAATGTAGAAGATTTCATTTTAATTTGAGTTCTAAAATAAATCACTTACATTAAGAAGGTTGGAACTGTGTTTTCAGGCCTATTTGAAACAGGTAGAAGACTAAAAATATAAAGAACAAGACCCAGGTCAAAGGTCTTCGATGGGAGAGGTTTTGTGGCTACTTTAATAAAACTTTTAGCATCTGTCCATCACAATCTTCAAAGTACATGACAGTGTAGAGCCCAGAGCAACCCATGGGTCACTCTTCCCTCAGATTATAGACAAGATCACAGAATTGCAGGCTGATGGCCCCAACTGCTGAGTGAAGTTGTCTGTCGGGCTCACCTTTCATCAGCTGACTATCCCTTTGTGAGTGCCCAGCCTCCGCTTCCTGTCTGGTTGACATCACTGACAATTCCACTTTTTCTCTCTTCAGATATTCTTTCTCAGTCTGTCCATTATAATGAGCACATTCCACTTCAGGATGAGCTGGAAGACAGCATTCGTGATAAACAAGAGTAAATGGTCAAGATAATGTATCTAAGACACCCACAAGAAGAAGACAGAAGGCAACCTGATTCTGACAGAGCAATGCCCTGATTTCATTGGCTGCATTTAGTTTTCACTAAAATGGAATACAGTGTCAGAAAGTCAGATTTGGATCAACAACAAAGAGATTTTTCTTACAGGTCCTTTTCTCTGGACAGTCTCATTGCCACTTCAAAGTCCTCTCTCTGGCCAAATTCAGTGAAGTTACTTTTCTTCCTGTCTCTGATTGAACCACAGCATTGGGAAGGGCAGTGAAGTAAGCCGAAATGAAATTGCCAAAGTTATGGTTCTCAAGTAAATGAGATTTTCTCTAATGCTTACCAACTGTCACCAGGTCAGATGGATTTTCCTGCTTGAAGTCCCCCAATGCATTAATTTTTCTGCTGTCTTATGGTATCTCTGAGAAATTAGCCTCGGCAGCCATAAAGGCATAAGAAGAAAATGCATAGCATAAGTGGTACACAAAAGGACAGTAAGAAATGAAAAGGAGGGAGAAGGGTGGAAGAATGAGACTGTTGTTTGCTTGGTTTTTGCATCAGAGGGTGAAAGACCCGGGGGAGGGAAGTCCGTCTCCCGACTCCCGACACTCAGGATATCACGGCCACCCCAAAACTCGCAAGAGACCATCTTGATGCAATTGCAAGAGGTTTATTTCAGGGGGGGCTCAGTGCACTGAGGGTGCCACTCGTATCCCATGCAGGGGTAGGAGCCACGATGACAATTTGGGGGAGAGTAGAGTATTTAAACTACAACCCAAAGGGGTGAGGGGAAATACAAGTGGAAAGTACCAGCCCAGCCCATTGTTTACCACAACCCAAGGGGGGAGGGGAAATACAGGTGGAAAGTACCAGCCCATTGTTTACCATAACTGAAGGGGGTGAGGGGCAATGCAGGTAGAATGTACCAGCCCATTAGTTAGTCAGCAGGAAACATCCTACACCTGTTTTTCTCAGGAATGAATTTAATCTTACTTCACCATAGGCTTTGTGGTTCCTGAAACCCTGGGGGCCCATGATAGTCATTTGCTTTGTGGCCAGCTAGTTCTTGGAGCCCCGGGCTCATGACCCGTATGACCTACATTCTTGGTTCCACCCTTTTATGGTCAGCTAAGTTCCGGGAACCACCTGGCGGCTGGCCTGGCTCTACTGCCGACTTAGGGGTTCTTTTAATAATTTTCATTTCCTTCAAGGGCATTTCACACATCACTGTACCCAGTGCTACCAGCAAATGACAGGCTACGATGAGTCTGGGTCAACTGAACCCGATTCCTAAAAGGCTTGATGGTATTCTCTTTGTTGTGTGTAGCACAGTGGATTTTAAAAACCCTTTTAGAGCAGCATAGCCACTCTACAAAAAGTAGCTGAAAGTGGTCCCGCACCCCACTGGCTGAGGTAGGGATCTCAGCAATAGGGCCTCTGCTTTCCCCAGGAGCAGCCCACAAGGGCATCCAGGTAACTGTCAACTTAGAGGTGGCACAGCACCACAATAGAGGATTTCATTGAGCTGGTATATGTCCCACAAGAGTTTTACTTTTCGGGATGCAAATAGCTGTGACATAAGATAGAGAACATGTGCACATCTCAGCCTCTCTGATGCATGCATTCTCCCAACTCACTCCAGTTTCTCAGGAAAAAATATTACTTCCTTTTTTCAAAAGATGACTCACCAGATGTATATTGAATAGGCCTTACATCCAAGGCACTACCTGGAATAATGAACACACACACACGCACACACCAGAGAAAGGGCATTCAGGAACAAATTTAATTTTAAATGTATGTGTGATGATAGTAATAGCAGTAGTAGTGACAATAGAAGAAAACACATACATACCATAATGCACCATTTACTAAGTACCAGATGCTGCTCAAATCACTTTAAATGTATTTTGTCATTCAAGCATGTAAGTCACACTCCAGGAAAGGTATGGCCATCATTTATAATTTGCAGACAAAACAGACGCAGGGAATTCAAATGGTCTGCACAGTTCTGTATCCAGTAAGCAGTGGAGCTCAGCTTTGGATGTGGATAGTGCTGCTCTCTGACTTGCACTCTGCCTGCGTTTTCTTAGGAATCCATCAGTACTCTTGTTTCTTCTCTATGATGCCAAAGAGAAGTGTCTGCTTGAAGACCTTTTAAGTTCTGTATCATTTCTGAACCTCATAAAGGACTGTGGTTAAAATATGCCTGAGGAATGAGCTGGCTGTGCCTTTCCCTTTAAAATTGTTCACCAGTTACTGGTTCTTTGCCAGGTATTGTATGACATCAGTATCATCAATTAAACATGAGTTTTCTAGGGTGAACTTTTTTCATCGTTGAAAAAGGTGTAGATTTAAGAAACTTGTTAATTTGCTTTAATGAATAAGGATCAGTCATGGGTTCTTCTGGGTTTTTTTATTATTATTTTATATGCATAAGTTTTTTGCCTTTATGTACACATGTGTATTGTGTGTATGCCTGGTGCCCACAGAGGCCAGAAGTCACTACTGAATCCTCTGAAACTGGGATTAAAGACAGTTGTGAGCTGTCATGTGGGTACTGGGAACAAAACTAGGTCCTCAATGAGAATAGCCAATGCTCTTAACCACTGAGTCATTCTCCAGCCTTCCCTCCTCCCCTCATGGATCCTGACCCACACCAATCTCAATACCAAGACCATATCCTTAATATTCCCAAGTATTGTCAATCTTGGCTAAGATTGTGAGGTAGCTAAACTTGCTTATTAACTCCTTTAATTAGCATTATTAATACCACATGTCCCCTTCTTCCACTTTCTTCTCTTACCCTGTTTGTGTCCCCACATAATCCTTTTGCTGTCTCCCTATTTTATGAAGCATAGCCTTCCCCTTACTGACCATCTGTCATTTAAAGTCTGAAATGAAGAGAAAGGGCAGATGCTCCCTCCCTGGTTCATGGGTCATAAAAACAATATGGGGCAAGGTTTTGGACTCAGCTGCTCTAAGTCCTCTGGTTTTTGCCTGCTTCATGCTGAGCCAAGAGCTCTTGCCTGCTTGAATATATCCAAACATTGAATATCACTCATCAACATGCACCACAGAGCTTTGATTACTTGACAGAAGCTAATGGGACACAGGAAGGTTGGATCAGAACAGTTGAGATGGTTTGGAAGATGAGCAAGGGTGACAGGTCTTTCTCAATTTGAGATGGTTTGCATTTCCATTTCCTATGAAGGCAGCAAACAACACTGATGAGATTGGAATGCAAAGTGAAGAGTTACCACTGGAGCAAGGACTCCGCCATGTTGGAAACTCCATATCCACAGGCTTGTAGACAATTTCATGTAGGGAATTGTTTGCAGCACCAGCCCCACTTCTGAGTTCTCTCACTTATGTATCACTGTATCTGTGGCAGGTCTAGTTACAGCCTACTGTGTTGACAGATAACATCCTGACTATTACATGTGTAGGCTTGAGATGTTCTAAGGCTGCCAGGAGTCACTGTGCCAGAGTATACTGTCTGAGCTGAGTGTGAGTGTTCAGTAGAAGAGAATGGGTTAAAAAAACACCACTTTCTGAAAGTCTTTTGGATTCTCTCTCTCTCTCTCAGTGTGTGTGTGCCTGTGCGTGTATCTGTGTGTGTGTGTGTTATGTGTGGTATATGAGTGTGTAATGTGTGTGTTTGTGTGTGTGTGTGTATATATGTGGACTCTAGAGGACAATTCTGAATATCATTCCTCAGAGATGCTGTACATGCTGTCTACCTGTTTTTGGAACTTGCCAAGCAGGCCATGTCAGTTGGCCGGCAAGTCCCAGGAGTCCTTCTGTTGATGCCTCCCCAGTACTGAGATTACAAACACCCACCACTGTACCTGACTCTTAAATTCCTTTACAAGTATCTTGCAGAGATCACACTCAGGTCTTCATCCTTCAAAGGGAGTGTTTTACAAACTCAGACATCCCTGTGTCTAACCTCCTAAACCTGTTTTTAAGTTAGTAATGCAAGTTAGGATGGAAATTGAGTTGGATATAGAACTTTAAACTCATCAAGATCGATAGATAATAGAATATTATTATTAGTTGCCAAATACATATGAGAATTGGGACATTGGGAATGTATATTATGCCTTATAATTTTCATAATTGTTGCCTAATTCTTCTTATTGTTTTGTATTGTATTTATTGTTATTTTAAAAAAGAGCGTTTTAGTGGACTAAAAGGGGGAGATGTTAGGGAGAAAAAAAAGATACACCTTAAATTAAAAAAAAAAAAACCCAGACACATCCCCATTTCCTTTTGTGGATTTTCTAAGCGGAAAGCCTCCTGTTGTAGATACTCTGTAAGTTCCTTAATGACCCCAGAATATTCAAATATATTTAAACCTCCCTTGATTTTTGAGGAACCTTTAGTGACTCATGTTAAGCAACCTGAACCCTTCCCTGTGCAATGTAGTTTTAGACATCTTGGATGAACTAGGTATTGTCAAGAAGTAGCAAGCAATAAAAACCAGAGGCTAAACTTCCAAAACAAAACCACATTGGAGAATTGATCCAAGTGAGAGTTAAGGCCTCCACATGCCCACTCAGATACAGCCATTGTGAACTCAGTATGCCTGGACGTCTATAAGGGAGACATCTGAAGAGCAGAGAATTCTGTAGAGGCCTCTTATCTCAGTTGTAGGATACCCTCCCACAGTCCTTCTGGCTAAGTGAAAAGTACCTTTTGGTCAGTTGTGGGGAAGAGAAGAAATGGCTTCTAGTGGATGTCAGGAAGTCAGGTGATATTTGAACAGGTGAGCAGCTAGATGTCAGGGTTTTCCGGGGCAGAGTGGGAATGGCCAGCAGTATAGTCAGCAGGCAAGAACCTGACAAGCTTCCTGTGGTGCTGCAGATAGATAGTTCAGAGGTAAATGAGTGGCCATGTGGTATGAGCAAGAGCATGTCCATTCCACAGGAAGGTCACACCAGGTTAGGCAGAAGCTGGGACAGCAGTGTCATCTGAAAAAGCACCCTGACTAGGACTTCTGGAAGGAAGGTGACTGCATTTGGGACTCTACAGTCCTAGAAAAGGAGAAGGAGTAGAACTCAGACAGTCAGCACATGTCTGCGCATGCAGTAAGGATCTTTCAGTACAGGAAAGGGATACAGAGGCTCCCAGTTCTCATGCATGTAGGCTAGCTGAGGCCTTGGACGATTGAGATTCAAGCTGTCACTATAAACATGGCACATGGCACTGTGTAAAGCCTGGGAATTACAAATTTCTCATATAACATTTGAATGGATGAATGCAAAATTTCTATTATTTCGAAGAGGACACACAGAGTAATGCTTGAAATAAGCGTCTCTGGACCTTTTCCTTTTGTTTGTACACTTTCATCCTTCCAACTTCAGCAAGCATTTGTTGGAAGCACTGAGTCGAGGTTGAAAACACACACACACAAAAAACACATATACAAAAACACATGAGGTAGTCTCAGTGCTTCTCTTTAAGAGACACTGACCTCTTAAAATAGCAGTGTGATGTTGAGTGGTGCATGCAGGGGATAGATGGCTGAGTGAAAGTAGATATAGAGGAAAGGACAGAAAACCACCGAAGAGGGTTTCTTAGTAAACAAGCTACATGGATCTTAGTAGGTGATATCAAGTTTGCTTAGGTACCTGGGCAGCCATGCAGCTTCCCAGGTGCACATCCTTACAGTTGATTTTATATGGACCACATCCTCCTTTGTTCTCTGCCTTCTAGTTTTGTATTACTCAGAGGAGATACCAGCAGGTCAGAGAACAGAGGGATACCAGGAGGCCAGAGGGGAGAGAGAGAAAGGGAGAGAGAGGAGGGGGGAACCTTCTCTTCTTCCTGGCTTGATTATTCTACCCACACCTCTAAAGGAGTCCCTTCAGGTAACTGCGTCCATCAGCTTTGACTTTTCTGAGTGCTCCATCAGCTCTCCAACTGAGACCCTGCGTGATGCAGCATCCTAGGTATAATAATGTATGCAAAAGAGATGTAAAACAACAGAGCTCAGGAATCAGAGCAGGAAGCTGCAGCTGAGAGAGCTCAGAGGCCTGATCTCATGAAGTCTCATGGTTATTTGTTAGAGACTTGAATCCTTTATCCCAAAGACTCTGCTAACACCACAGGGGTAATGTTTGGGGATTTTCTAGTGATTTCTTCACATTTTGTGGCCTTGACTAAAGGCATTCCCTGCCTCTGAATTGTAGTTTACATTGCTTAGTTGTGTGGTATCAGGACTTTGTCCATTTTTTTCCTAGAATCTCCATGAAATATCCTTAGGAGAGAAAGCCAAAGACTTAGCTGAAGGAAGCAGCTTCCACTTCTCAGTGCCAGTACTCTGCAGGTACTCCTTGACTGAACTGTCGGAGGATGGATGGCCCAGAACTTACTGCTCACCCTGAATAAAATGTGGGTATTGCTCCTCAACTGTCACTTTCCCCTAAACAACCACTAACTTAGACTGGGAGCATGAACCAAAGTAAGAGAATCATTTCAATCCCAGTCTGTTCCATACGCGCTTTCAACCTCAGACCTTCACACTGCCTGAGAGAAGAGCCAAGTGGCAAAGGCAGATCTTAATACACGTTATAGTACATTTATTGTAATAAGACATTGCTCATGGACTGATGGCTTTAAAGAGATGCTTGAGATCTCCAGGGAGTACTGGACTAGAGATCTTGGAGCTGGGCTGACCCATATCCCTTCCCAGTCCTGGCTACTCTTGTCAATCTGAGCATCAAGAATGGGAACTAATACATTTCATGTGTTCTTGCAGAGCAGAGATCTGATGAGTTTTCTGACTGTGACATGTAAGCAAAACTTTTGATGATTTCTGAAAGCTTTTGATTTTTCTGACTTTAAGAGGAGGGGGTGAGAATCAAAGCTAGTATCACCCTCTGCTCCTTTCATCCTGACTTGAACAGAGAGTTGTTAACTGGAGCAGCAGCATCCAGTAAAGAGGAGGCTTATTAGGTTTATTAGTAACTATTAGAACAAAAGGGATGGGCAAGATTGTATCCAAGATGGCATTAATACGTAGTTAAAGGAATGATAGCAATATTTTTATCTCTGGAGTTCTGGTTATGTTAGCTGCTACTTAAAATAATATTTATTGAGTAATCTGCTCTTGTAGCGAAACGCATTCTTACTTAACACCCCTGGATCACAGAATAACCATAACCATTCCACCCTTCTCATTTTCTCAATTAGAATCACAGGTTTTTTGAAGATAATAGCATGTCTCATATAATAAGCTGTGGATTTTTTTTTCCCAGAATGACCTTCATATGTCTCTGCACAGAAATTATTGTTCCTATCCGAAACTGATACACATTTTACAGGAATAATAAGTCTACCTCTGTTCCTGCTTAGCTTAGAGACCTTGGTCATCATTATGGTTCTTACAAACCCTTCTCCTCTTTTAGCCTCACTGTGTCTATGGTAGCCAGTTAAGGAAACTCAATAGAGAAGCCCAGTCATTCCCTTCTTCCTGTGTGGGCAGCAAGGCTGCTACCCAGTACAGACTGACTTTCTGCCAGGGTCCTCAGCTCTGTCCCAAATCTAACTTTCTTTAATCCACTCCATAACACATACTTCTCAACCCCCCCCCCATAACTCCCTCCTACCCTATCCTTACAGTGTTATCATCTTCCTCAACAACTGCCCATTCTCTGTCTCCTATCTTCTGAATATTTGGAAATAATCATTGCTTCTAAGCTCCGCCTACTAACAAAGCTCTGTGGAGCAGCAGCACCTGGAAAATACTTAAGATGGAGCCTCTTGGAGACCATTTGACAAGCATGGAATCAGTACCTGCGGATCACAAGCTCCTAGTTGTGGCAGGGAGTGAGGGTCACATGTGGCATATATTTACTTATTGATTTTGTTGTTGTTGTTGTTTTGTTTGTTGTAATGCTGGAGGCCCAACAGAGGGATTCTTGGATGCTGGGAAAATGCAGTACCACTGAGCCTTGTGCTTTCATGCACACACACACACACACACACACACACACACACACACACACTAAAACATATTACTCTTGACTATTCCTCTTAAGAATCTCATGCCTCCTCATTCTCTTGAGTCATCCTCCACCTCCCCCCAATGATAGATGTTACAGTTCAGTCCCATCAGTAAATAAATACTGCCAAGTACTTACTATCTGGGAAAACCCAAACCTTCCAAGGCTTGTACCTCCATCCAACAAGTCCTCTTTTTCACAGCTCCTTTCCAAGTTCATGAGGCTGTTCCATGTGTGCATACTTTTCTCCTTTCTGATCCACTCACAATCTAATCAAAATCATTCATCATTACAAGGCGATTCAGAACAAGCTACCCCAACATTTGGTACCTTAGTCCAGGGAATGTTTTCAGGTGAAGGGTACTGTGAAAGCCACAGAAGTAAGAAGGTTACTGACATTCTTCCTCTCTTCTCTCTATTGACATCATCCATCTGATGACACAGGAACACAAAGAAGAGTCAGAACAAATTCCCCCTTTCCAATTTCCCTCCAATAATCACCATGGCATCAGACTCTTTCTGACCAGTCATTCTTCTTTCTGCATGACCATCCACTCTTCATTGAGCCTAGCACACAAATGGTTTTCCTTGTTTTCTTGGGGTCTTTATTTCTGAAGGCACTTGTGTTATATAAACTTACATGTGTGTGGCTTCTGTATCATTTATGTTGCCATCTCTGTGATCATAATACCCTGCAGAACAACAAAGATTTATTTTGGCTCAGAGTTTCAGTCTCTTACGTCGAGGGGGCAGGAATAGCAGAGTTCTAAGAAGTGGGAGGAATGGCAGAAGCTTTTCACATCGTGGTAGGAAAGGATAATCGAAAAGCTAGGCCAGAACCAGCAGCTGCAACTTTGAAAGCCCATCTCTAGTGACCTACACCTCCTAAAGATTCTTCTCCCTCAAAAATCATGCCATGGTATGGAAATAAACATGAGCCTATAGCAGATATCAGATTCAAACATGTTCCACTGTTTAATTGTTGAATTTGTTTTTTGTTATGGGAGTCTCAGATGAAAACTTAGTGGTAGGTGAGGAAAATATTGCTGGTTCTCTTCATTGCAGAAAAACCCGAGGCTTGCTTTTCTGATTCTCTTCTAGGTCCCTCACAGATGGACCTTCTCCCTTTGCTCTTCCGTTGGCCTTTATAGACATTTTCCTTCTTCGTCCATGGTGTCATTTGCTTCACTTATTACTTCATCATTAATTGTTGGCTTTCTCACAGTTTAATCTCGAGTTTCCTCTCTGTCTTTTCTCTAGGTGGTTTCATCTTCTTGCATAACTTTAAATATCACTCACTAATGGTTATGCTTTTGTTTCCCAAATATATCTCCAGGTCCTGAATTCCTCTGGAACATTCACCTTCTTATTTGGTATTTATATGTAAAAAATCTTGGATGGGTTGTTATGGGTTTAAACATAACAATCAAAGTTGTTATGTTTAAAACTGAAATCTGATTTTTACAATCTTTTCCAGAGACATTTCCTCCCCAAGTCTTTTCCAGCTCAGTGAGTGGTCAGACCACCCACCCAGCAGCATAAGTCAGGGACTTAGAAGTCATTCCTAAACGCCCCCCCCACAACGCCAAGGATCCTACAACATATTGGTCAACTGTTCCTCTTGTCTCCCAGACAAATCACACATGGTGTTTATCTCATCATGGCCAACCTACTGCCTTCTTTACTTGAATCTTCATAGAAGCATCTTCATTATTCTCCCTTCTTGGCAGATTTTCCTTCTGCAAAGTTCTCTTCATACAAAATCAACAGAAGTCATTGAGACTTCTCTGATTGAGTACCAGAACTGACTTCATGAAATTGTACAATAACTAACCACACTTGGAGTAAACTGGCATTATCTACAGGTAGGGGATTCTACTCTGGTCTTCATCTCTCGCTGTCTCCCCCACACCCTTCCTGCTTCTATACCTGACGTCCTTTCACATGGCTCAAAAACACTGAGTTTCTTCCACACCTGGGAACACAATGTGTTTTCCTGCTCTTTCTAATCTTTCAGGGACTGACTGAAATGTCAGTCCTCAGCAAACCTCTGACTGTCACATTTTGAACACACACACCCCCATGCCCTTTCCTCTGCCCTAGCAATCTGCTTTTGTTTTCAAATTGCTTCCTATGCACACACTTACTCAGCACTTGCCTCCCTGCTAGACTGGAAGCCTTGGGAGTGCAAAGGTGGCACCTGCTTTATTCCTGTAAACTGCAAGCCTAGCACCTCACCCAGAACTGAGTCAGTGAATGATAAATCCAAACAACACTCTTTCTCCTTGCCAACAAAAATAGGGTTGTTTCCTTCACACTAACAATGATTTGAGTATGATAGAATATAAACACTTAGCCAGAACTTGAAACTGGCATGGACCGAGATAGGAAAAGCACCTTAAAATTGCAAGAAAGAATTCCTTTCTCAAGAGATAGAAGATTGATGTAATCTTTGGAGGAAGTGGTTGTCTTGATTTGGAAGGACCTTTTACTCTAATGCAAAGCAAACTCCTACCACAGTTCCTTTGGTTGAAATCTGAAGCCCTCTTTGACCTAAACACATGTGTTTTAGCCTGGATGTTAACTGTTCTAGAAAATCTGAGCTATTGAGCCTAATGAGAGACTTTTCCTAATAGACATTATCACCCTGTTCAGGGAAGGTCTAATAAGGACTGATTTCAATGCTGAGATCTGGTTCCCGCCCCTTCTGAGGCATTCTCTGATTGGTTGAATAAATGCTGAGGCCTGAGATTGGGCAAAGACAGAGGTAGGTGGGACTAAGGTGTGAGGGCTTCTGAAGCAGAGAGGTTGATGGGTAAGAGAAGCCTCCAAGAGAAGAAACAAAGAGCAGGAAGGAAGACACATGCATTGGGTTAGAGAAAAGAACCTCATTCCACATGACCTGGAACATAGGCATAGCATGGAGAAAAACAGCCCAGGAGATGTATGTACATAATACGGAGCTTTACTCAGAAACAGAATTAAGAGCTTGCTTAGATGGGCCAGGATTGCTCAATTCAGGTCAAGGCTTGTTAAAATCCACGTGGTGTCTGAGTGCTCATTTATAATGGCTGTTTAAGGTTTAACACCCGCCAATCAATTAACAATAATATAAATACTGTTAAACAATTTAATTATTTCTACAAATGGTGCCCAATATAATTTAATTAATTAATATTTTCTACATAACTCTCTCCCCTTTATGGCTTAGGAAACCTAGGTTTTATCAGGAAGGCTGTATACTATTCTTTGAATCCAATTGCTTTGCTTTTCAGAAGATAAAAGCTATATTCTTTTATTACAAAAGTGGCTCAATGAGGCCATAAGAATGTGTAAGCCAAGAGTAGAAGAAAACATTATGAAGACCTTAAAAGCCAGGTATGAGGCCAAGAATTTTATGTGTACTATCTTGGTTGTTCTTTTGTCCTGCAGAGGTGAATGCTGTGTCTTTCTAGGGTTTACATCAGAAAAAAACAAGGCTACAAGTAGAAAGGGTACCTTCAAAAGGCTGCACAGCTCCTTAGCAGCAGAGCCAGAATTTGAACTGAATTCTAGGTCATGTTCAGAAGTATGTGCTAACTAGGCAGCCTACATATTGAGGAGTGAGCCTCAAGTCTTGCTGGAAGATACATTGGGAAGAGAAACTCAATAGGACTGGAATGAACATATCTCACTTGATGCATTATTGAAGACTGAATACACTGTTGGCTGCCATGTTGAGTTATCCAGTTGGGGTGAAGAAGAAAGCCAGTAATCTCATGAGCAGTATCTTGACACATGAAGAAGGCACTTCCACTGTTTACTCATTTGAGAAAAGGTTGCTTCAGGAAATAATGTTTGAAGAGGTGAGTGTTAGACAAAAGAAAGTAGAAATTGCAACTCTTCCCTAGGCCTTGGCTCCAAGGGATAGACATAACTAGAGAAGCTGAGGTAGCTGCTCTGGACTCTGCTCCTGTGGTCAGGCAGGGGGCCAAGCAAGGAGGGTCTGGGCTTGAAGGCTAAAGATACAGCCAATTAAACATATTGTTAAATTACACTCTCATACCAGCAATAGTGTCCAAATTCAGGGAAGGAATGATAAAGCACAAAGCAACCCCAGGCCTAACCCACAAGGCAGCTTGATGGTGGTACCATGGCCTTAGAGAGAACAGAGACAAAGAACTCTTTATACAAAGTAGCAGGAGTGGTATAGCTGCATGACCAGGAACAAAGACTGCCAGGGATTTCTTTAAGAAACTATGAGAGTGTTGTGGTTTTCCTATGCTGCTATGTATTTTAATGTTATTTACAGGCTTCCCATAAAGTTTAGTCACATCCTAGAAGAGGACATTGTCATGTACAGCAAGTGGTGCTATGTAACCTTGCCTGCTAATACCCTTCGATGATTGGTTGAATAAAGTTGTCTATAGCCTAGGCTGGGCAAAGAAGAGGGATAGGGAGGTTCACAGCCTAGGGGGTCAGAGAAGCAGCAAGAGAGGGAGAAGCTTGAGGAAGTAGAGGAAAAGAAAGAGAGGACAGCTGCTATGGACTAGGTGGATCAGAGCTCCACATGGCCTAGAGGATCAGCATGGCATGAACAGAAACAGCCCAAATGAGCAGGTGCAAGTATTTATGGGGATTTTAGCTGGGAGGTTAGCTTAGAGAGTTAAGATCTGTCCAGACCGAGTGCTTAAGACTATCCTAAAACCCAACAGACTTCTGTGTGTTTATTTAGAATATAGCAGGTGATGGGGTGATGTTATGCATTCTAAATGTTAATTAATTTGTCCTAGAGGCCTGCTTGCTATGTGTTACTTTATTTTTTAATCATTGTCTCTGATTGGTTAAATAAATGCTGAGGCCTGAGATTGAACAAAGACAGAGGTAGGCGGGACTAAGGTGCAGGCTTCTGAAGCAGAGAGGTTCATGGTAGAAGTACCCTCCAAGACAGGTAGCTGGAGCAAGTAAGAGGACACACACCATGGATTAGAGAAGAGAACGTCATTCTATGTGGTCTGGAACATTGGCACAGTGTGGAGAATGGCAGTCCAAAGGGATGTATGTATATATATGGGGTCTTATTTGGGGAATAGAATTAAGAGCTAGCTTACATGGGCTAAGATTGCTCAATCTGGACCAAGACTTGTTAAAATCTGTTTCCATCTCTGTGTGCTCATTTATAAAGGCAGGTTAAGGATTAATAACCACCAACCCATTGAATATAATCTAAATATTACAAATCATTTAATTAGCCATTTTCTACAAGCAGATTAAGGATTAACCACTGCCTTGATAATCTATGTATCAATTATAAATATTAATAATTCATACAACAATGAGAGAGCATCCTGGAAGGCAGAAGGTAACTAGAGACATCTTGCTTTCTTATCCCTACCTTCTATATGACCAAAATCTAGCCTCTCTCACTCATAATCCATTAATTTCTATGAATTTCATTTTTACTCACTGGTTGATGGTACGTTTGCCTGTGTAAGGTGACAACCATGAGGCTTATAACTAGTATTTTGTGTTAGTGTATACAGGTCTTTGAGACTCTGTGACAGACATAAAGGGAACTCCCTGCCCCTCCTACTTGCAAAGGCCCTCATACTTTAAAGGCTTGGGTATAAATAGCTCAAAGGGACTCAGTGCAGGCCAAACCCATGCCTTCTCTGTTCTCTTGTCTAGCTATTGCCTCCAAGTTGAAACATTCCCTCCTGAACAGAGGAGTGAGATCTACAAGACTCAAGAGCAGTCCCCACAAGGTTATATAAAAGCAGGAAGTTTACAGGGGAAACAAGGAGGGGGAGACTATTTCTGATGAGTTGCCTACAGGTTGGGCAGGGAACTCAGAGATTCAGCTTTAGTGAGTTGTCACTCATTCTGGAAGGGAATGTTCAATGATACATCTGCTTTGGGGTTATCCATGTTCTTATAAGTAACCCCTCACTGACGCTCCTATAAGTAATTCCAGTAAAATCATTGGATTCACCAAGCTAGTCTTGAGCAATTATTTCTTTGGTCTGCCATGATGCCCTATCTGGGGTCAATAGATGTTTCTTCATCTCAGGAAAAGTAACAAGATTCCTCTCCCCCTAACTCTGATTTATCTGGGCTGACTTCATTCTTATTCAAACTTCATTTTGTAGCAAATAAAGTCCTTCTAGTCCTAAAATGATAAGCATATCCAAGATACTCTGAATAAATAGCCTCAAGGACAGAAATCACAGGATCACCTCAATAGATGCAGAAAAGAGCCTTTGAAAAAAAATCTACATCCTTCATGATAAAACCCTTAAGAGACAAGAAATATAGGAAACCTATCTCGACACAAAAAGGCTGTATATATCTTTCTGAGTCTGAGTTAGCTCACTCATGATGAGTTTTTCTAGTTCCATCCATTAGGCTGCAAATTTCATGATTTCCTTTTTTCTGATGGCTGAGTAGTATTTCATTGTGTAAATGTACCAGTCTTTTAATCCATTCTTCAATTGAAGGACATCTTGTTTTTTTCCAATTTCTAGCTATTACAAATAAAGCTGCTATAAACATAGATGAGGAGATGTCCTTGTGGCTTGGTGAGGAATCTTTTGGATATATGCCCAGGAGTGGTATGGCTGGGTCTTGACGTAGAGCTATTCCAAGTTTTCTAAGATATCACCAGACTGATTTCCATAGTGGTTATACAAGTTTGCACTCCCACCAACAATGGGGGAGTGTTTCCCAATCTCCACAACCTCACCAGTATGTGCTATCTTTTGAGTTTTTGTTCTTAGCTATTCTGACAGATGTGAAATAGAATCTCAGAGTCGTCTTGAGTTACATTTCTCTGCTGCTTAAGGATGTTGAGCATTTCTTCAAGTGTCTCTCGGCCATTAGAGATTACTCTTTTGTGAATTATAGGTTTATCTCTGTACCCCTTTTTTGGTTGGTTTATTTGGTTTCTTGGTGTTTAATTTCTAGAGTTCTTTATATTCACTTATAACTGGATTTTAGCCATACAGTACAGGATAACCATTGTACAATCAATAAACCCAAAAGAACAGGAACATGGACTTTGTTACCTTTTGATGGGACACTCCACCCTAGTGGAAATGCCATGTATGCCCCCTATGCAAGAGAAAGCTCTTAGCCCTCATGTGACTGATGAACTGAGTGGGGCTGAGATGTGGAGGCACCCCACACTGGAGGAGTAGGATAGGTGGGAGAGGGAGCACAGGGTGGAAGGGTGGGACTGGGAGGGGTGGAGGGAGGGGGCTGTGATGTAGCTTGAATATATATATATATATTCAAACTTCCTCTTGCTCTGGGCACAGTTTATGGTGAAGTGTCCCACTAACAGGTATCAAAGTCCATGTTCCTGTTCCTTGAGGTCTCTTGATTGTAGTATAGTTATCCTGTACTATATGGCTAAAATCCAGTTATAAGTGAATACATGGCATGTATATATTTCTGGGTCTGGGTGAGCTCACTCAGGATGAGCTTTTCTTTCTTTTTTCCCTCCCTCTCCTCCCTCTCCCACCCTTTCCACTCCTCCAATGTGGAGTGTCCCTGCATATCAACCCCTCTCAGCTCAATAGTCATGTGGGCTAAGAGCTTCCTCTTACACTGGGGGCCAACATGGTAGCACTCCTAGGCCAAATTGGCCCCTTAATAGGTAACAAAGTCTATGATCCTGATCCTTTTGGTGTATTGGTTGTAGGACAGTTATCCTTCACAGAGGGTTAATATCCATAATTTATAAAGAACTCAAGAAATTAAACACCAAGAAACCAAATATTCCAATGAAAAAATGGGAAACAGAGCTAAACTGAGAATTCAGAAAGGAGGAATTTCTAATGGCAGTGAGACATTTGAAGAAATGCTCAACATCCTTAATCATCAGAGAAATGCAACTCTCTCTCTCTCTATATATATATATATATATATAGAGAGAGAGAGATGAAAGGTGAAGGCAACAGAAATCAGAATGCACTATTCATTTGTATGAAGCTGTCAAAGAATAAAGTGTGTGTGTGTGTGTGTGTGTGTGTGTGTGTGTGTGTGTGTACCTGTAGTTTCTGGAAGGTATACAAATGACTCTTAGAGCCAAGACCTTAGGAAATAGAACCCAAGACAATGCCTTTTCCTTTCATCACCAAAGGAGAATAAAAAGAGGGGAGCTATTCACATTAGGAGAAGAGATACAAAGGAAAAGGCATTCCTAAGAAATTACCTAAATATAGGCTTATCCTCTATTAGTTTCTGTAAGTTAAATTTCTATGTAGAGGGTTCCTTTTCAGAATTGTCACTGGAGTTCTGAGACAACAGTATCCACTTTCAAGTTGCCAGGGATGTTTTGAAATCATATGCCTATGATCAAGCATATGGGAGCCTTGTATATAACATCCACAGTAGTTAAACATGGAGGGAAAGATCTTAAGCTACAGTTGAACTACAAAGGGTTTTAACTGTGCCTAAATGAATCTCTGCCAAGAAGCCTCTGGATCAGTGACTTTCTTGCTAAAGATAAAGATCTGTAATGAGGGAAGATTTCATAAGCTATCTGGTATCAAGTATATGATGTCCTCACTTTCAATTTTTTCAGAATAGGAAAGCACACACAGATAAGGAGGAGCACGCAAACAGAAAAGGAAATGAGAGAAGAGTTTTAGAAAACATTGTACCTGGCAGATTTTATTTGCAAACATCCCTACACAAACTTATGATAGTAGCTTGTATTGAACTATGTACGGCACACAATGGCCAGGAATCTATTCCTGACTCATGATAATAGCATGGTAGAAGAGCTGTGCCTGATTTTCAACATTTCCATTCATCATCTTTCCTTTACAATACAGCTCCTTGTCTCAGAACATCTGCTTAATGCTGGGTTCCCCTCCTATCAGCTTCTCTTCTGACTGACAAGACACATAAAAATAAAAATAAAAAAGAACAAACCATCTAGATCAGTGGTTCTTAACTTTCCTAATGCACCCTTCAATATGGGTTCCCTCATGTTGTGGTGACCACTAACTATAAAACTATTT
The DNA here is from genome assembly GCA_907164525.1 of Lophiomys imhausi. Classification (NCBI taxonomy): domain Eukaryota; kingdom Metazoa; phylum Chordata; class Mammalia; order Rodentia; family Muridae; genus Lophiomys; species Lophiomys imhausi. The sequence continues at coordinate 1,098,755 of CAJQZJ010000102.1, read as the reverse complement.
TCATTGCTACTTCATAACTGTAATTTTGCTGCAGTTTTGAATCATAATGTAAATATCTGATATGAAGGATATATGATATGTGACCCCTGTGGAATGGTTGTTTGACCCACAAAGGGGTCGCAATCCACTGGTCCTGATAAAGAGCACATTTGGGATTGGGTAAGAGATGGGAAGAGAAAAAGAGAGTTTATTTTATGTGCTTATCTTTCAGCCAGTCCCTCGGGGAACCAGCCAATTTCACAAGAAACCATCTTAACACCAACTTAAACACCAACCATGATCTGTGTCATCATTTTCTGGCTTCTCTTACATCTTTCAAATGCAAGAGTTGACATACTATCTCACTTGCTTCTGGAAATACACTAATAAACACCATACCTTGTGAATCTGTTTTAATCATCCCATGTCTTGAAATGGCTGTTTACCAATTTCGTATAATATAATTAAATGCTCCAACACTGTATTTAAGAAACATTAAAGATGACTTACTCTGATGAGGGCTGGGAAATTCCAAGTCTGGAATGTCTACTGTCCCTGGTGCTATAAAAATAAGATTCCCCAGGACAACACAAACTAGAATGGTAACTAGAGAATATTGTCTCCTTCCTATTAAATATAATCCATGAAGAAATATAAAAGGCACAAGCTCAGAAACATAGAAGTTGGTTCAGCACTTTCTACATTAAAGAATTCAAAACTTGAATTTGACATTAGGTTTCAGAAGCTATTGTTTGTGACGGTTTACAGAAAAGGAAAGAGATATGTGGATGTATTCATTTCTTCCATTTTCTAGACTAGTATTCCTGCCCTGCCCTTCCCACCCTCCCCAACACCAGCTAAAAATAGCTTCCTCACTTAAAGGAACAAGCACCAACCCTAGAACACATCTGTCTATGTCTTTGAAACAGTCTTCCTTTCAATACCTCAGCAATTCACTCTGCTAATGCCTCCCTGTCATTTGCACATAGGGAGTTCCAGGCTGGAATAACTGTTCTTAGCCTCATCTTAGTAGAACAGCAGTACAGGAAAGAATGGGATGAGTCTACAGTAGGTTGATATGATGTTCTGTGCAAGACCACATCAACAAAAGTCCTGCAGATTATCTTGCATCAGACAATAACATAGCACTGGGGCAAGACTTTGATTAGATACAGCTCAGGCAAAGGAAACTGGTTTTGAACCTATTTCTCAGTGCAGCCCGAAGGGCATGTGTACAAGCTAGAGCCTGCATTTAGGTGGCTCTGTTGGTGTTGGTGTATTCTAGTAAAGACAGCGCATCCAGCACAGCTGCTGTGATTAGAGCTGGTGCTTGTGTGAGTTTGTGATCATCCACTGTAATTTGCCATGATCAACCCCATCTTTTTCCCCCCAATGGTGAGGTTGCTGTGTGAAACACACAAACCAGAGTAGAGAGCACAAGGGTACCCTGGGTGTACCCAGAATCTTTAAGATCATACTAGAGATGAAAGGCAAATTTACCTTCAGCTCCTTCCCTCCACCTTTCATAGTTTGCTAGATGAAAACCCCTGAAATTAACCACTGACTCATCCAAAGCACAGATGTCATGTCTAGAAAGAAAAGCTTTCATATTCTTGGACTATAATGTGCAAAGTTCCCAAAAGCTCCCTGGACTATGAATGCTGGATGGATGAAGGAGCCAGGAGCACAGAGGGTGAAGTGGGGATGGTGCCAACTGCTTTCCTAAACTTGTTGGGAAGAAGTAACTGGTTATTGTGGACCAGGCTGGGTACAGCTTAACCTGGACTGCTGGTGTCCTAAAGATGGTCTTTAAGCTGAGTTACTTGGGTTCTGGGGATGCTACGTGTATTCCAAAATCATGTTTCCTTAGGAGATAGCAGTGTAGGTCGAGGCTTTTCCTGAGTCATGTCCACTCTTAGGCATCCAGAAAAGCATCAGTTCCTAGGACAAGACAAAGATTAGAGAACAGCTTTCAAGGAACTAATACTGTGAGAAGATAATCGCATAAACAAATGATTATTAAAAGAAATAATTATAAGATGGACCAGGAGATCTGGGCTGTTATTATTTTCATCACAAGTTCAGCTGCCTGAACAGGTTTAGCCTAAAATTCTATGAACAAGTTCCACAGAGGGGAAACACCCAATCCATATCAAAGACCCACCCAACTAAAAAGCAACTGATTTGTCCCCCAAAAATACTTTCTGAGCTGATGGAAATGCTGCCAAGGAGACATGGAATAAAGGAATGAGCAGAAGCCCAAAACAAAAGGTTGGCTTTCCTCCTCTCAAAATCTTTGATGGGAAAGACCAACTGTAACCCATACTCAGGGATTTATATTGACACTATTGGATGCTCTCTGAGGTGAAATCCTGTCGTTACATGACCAGCTTGGGGACTTGCTTGCAGGGTCAAGCTTGTGTCCACTGTCTCTTATAGTAGCCTTCCTTTTGCTCAGGAGATCCCTGGGACTCTCTGCAAGGCATCAGTATCTTTAACTACATCAGCATGAGAATTTTGCTACCTATAGATCTTAGAGAATTTCATTTTACAACATTATTTTCTGTATGTGCACTGCTTTCTGAAGCAGAGAAACTAGTAAATCTGGTTTTAAAAAATCACTTGCTTGCACAGTACCATAATCACACCATAGCACATATGAAGTGATATAATATTAGACATTATTCTGGACCACTGCAAGGATCCTAACTGTTTCTAAGTCAGTAAAAATAAATACTAAGTATATTAGTCTGATTTTCAGATCATAAGAAGAAGCTAAGCATTACAGCCAGAGATTGGCCTTTTTTCTTCACAAATATATCTTTGACTACATTTCTTCACAGAGATGCTAAATGTTATTCCTTAGCCTATAGCTAATGGCTGGGTGCCTCCACTTCGTCTCCCCACAGCAGCTGTGGCCATCACCTAAATGAATGCTACATGAATTGAATTAATGTGCAATGTGTGCTCACCGTGTCCAGAACTACATTAAGATGTGTTTTGATGGCTCTGGGGAATATGTCCATATTTTCTTTGACTTCCCCAAACCTTATCTGAGGAGTAGATTATACTGTCTAGTACACAGACAGCTTCTCAATTGTGAGCCAGAAAAGTACATGCTCATAAGTAGGTTTTACTTTGAGTTTGAGGCCTCCTTTTTGTTTACTAACTGGCATAGATGTGGCTGAAATTCGGGGAAATCATAAAGCTTGAATCAAAAAATAAAACCCAGATGTGAGGCTGACGCCACTTCCTGTTGAGTGTACATCGCTGGTTGAGAAGAGCATGTAAGGCACTCAGAAAGCTCACAGGAGGAGCGTTTCCATAGGAAATAGAAGGACTCTTTGTAGAGGCTTTGGTGTGACCAAAGAAATGTTCAGAAAAAGTTGAGTATCCCAGGACCGTGTTTGAGGGAGTCATTTTTCAACCTAAGGCCTGAAAGCGGGAAGGGAAAGGACATGCTGCTGGGAGCCTTGCAAGAATGGAGGTGTGTAATAAGGGAAGATGAGTCAATGTGAAAGCATACAGCCACATTAGAGCTAGGTGTCAAAGCAGAGGGAGTAGGAAAGGCATGCTCTGCTCCTTCTTTTGTTCTGCCTCGTGACTTGCATTACCTCACCTTCTCCAAATGCAGCCACAAGCCAGAAGGTGAGTATGCCTCTGCGTAATGGTGCCTACAACAGTCAGTCTGGGGGAGAGGAGAGAAGGGCCTGGAGGAAGCTAACTAGTTAATGACTCCTGCAGTCACCACCCACATCAAGATAAAAACTCTAACCTCTGCTTCTCCATCTTTTCTTGGCTAAGATAGCATTTCCCGTGATGCATTCCAGATGGGGGCTTTGTGAGGTGACTCCAAGGGGTACGTTTAGTATGTTTAAATTCACTTAAGAAGCTCTGAACTAGTACGTTAACTGGGTCTCATCCCAGAAAATTTCAAAGATATACTGTATTTACAACGCTTTTTTTTTTCCCTTGCCAACAATAGTTACTGAAAACTGTGATGGATCAAGCACTTGGCCAAGCCCCAGGGATATGTAGTAAGTGCATCAGACACCTCACTCACAGTGTGTACAAATAAATGGAGGACAGATCACAAACAGGAAACAAAAACCAATTGCTAGACAAAGTTGCACGGTGGCTCTCAGATGGAAGGAAAATGTACAGCATGTCTCAACATAAGCAATTTAGCTTTGGAGAGCTTTAATTCTGGGCACCTTTCAGGGTGTAAGATATGAAAAAAAAATGTCTAAGTTTCCCCTGATGGTTGTTGTGTATTTTGATATGAAATTTACATAATTAAACACTTAAGATTCCTAGTTTGGGGCAATAACCTTCACTCTGCTAGCCCTAGAAAGTTGATCAGAGTAACTGATATTTATGGAAAATGGGTACTGGGGAGGTGGCAAGTGAAAGAAGACGAGATATGTTTGTTGTCAAAGCCAGATGCCCTACCATAAATATTTCATCTTCCTCATAGTAACCCCATGACCTGAGTAAAATATTGGGATCTCTATTTGATAAATCAGGAAATTGAAGTTTGTAGATATTAAAAGACTTGCTCAATGTCTCATGGTTATTAACTGTACAGTGAGGATTTGACAGGGTTTTTTTTTTATTAGCAAATTTAGATCCTTCCTACTTTATTACCTATTTTATCCACTCTATCATGTTTTGCTATTTCTTAAATTATCAGAGTTTATAACACTAGTTTATAGGTTAGTCATCACAAAACTCTGTAGTGCTATTTGTATTGAAGAACACAGAAAATTCTAGAACTTCTCTGTGGTAGTACAATAGGCTACATAATTAAACACTCTGCTTCTGTGAAGATGATGTATGAAGATTTTTATTTCTTTCCACTTGTGATGTTTGACTTGTGGTTCTGTAACATTAATGTCCATTGATTTCTCACAAAACAACGTTTTCCTCTCACAGAGGGCTTGGTTTTAGGAGAACCAAACAGTACATCATTATTGATTATGATTGCCTTCCCAAACACTGTTGTGAATGTGAAAATGCTTCTAAATGGCTACTCAGACAAAACACCAAACCCTTTATTTAATTCATTTCCAAAATGGAGCTTGTCTCCTAGCAAACTGCAACAGGGTTTACCTTAGAAACAACATATTTTTTTTGTCCAAAAAAAAGTCAGACAATAAAACTATTATATCAACCATTAGCTTTTATACCTAGAGAACCACAGCTCCTTCTTAGTAGGAGACCCTGGAAGAATCTCATCTCTAGAGCTGAGAAAGGTACACTTGTAGCTACCTTGTGCAGGTTAAAGTGGCAATGGGAATATTGACAAGGCAAAGAGGGAGCGCTGAGCTGTCGACGGGCACAGACGTAGCTCGGAAATTATCACTGCCAATGTCATGTGAGCTTATTTCTAACTTTGAGCATGCATGAAAGAACCAAGAAACTTCATGTAATGGCCATACTCTAAGGGTTTCAGAGGGAAATTACTAATCACAATTATTTACTGAAACACAAATGGGAAATTCAACTAACCTCGGGGTTACATTGAAACAGCTCCAGACTTGGACTACAACTTCAAAATTAATGGGAATGAGCAGGGGGTGAAGCTGTTCAGTGCATTGAACAGCCTCGCCATAATTAAAGACCCACATGCAGCCAAATGAGATTATCCCCTACTCTGAGAGAAGAGAGGGCTTACCCATTAGAACAAACCTCTGAACACCAGGTGGTTGCCAGTCCTTGCCACACAATTCTGTGTCTTTAAGAAGCACACTTTGTTGATGTAGTGATCGTCATGGCCGTCATTTTAATTACTTTTTAATCTTTAATAATCACGTTATCAAATGATTTATTTAAACACCATTCTATGCCTGGCATGAGGCTTCAGGCGGCACACACAGAAGGTATCTGTGAGCAATCAGCCCTAATAAGCAGACAGCTTAACTCTATGAGCTTCCAACAAATACAACTTGTGAGTTAATCAACTCTTCCAGAGCCCGAGATCTGTTAGATTCATAGATGATTATAATAAGATGAAATAAGGGTTGGAATAGAACAACAGTCTCGTGTAGAGCCCTAACTGACACAACTTTCCTACCACACTCTGCCAAATGGACAGATAAGCACATGGTTTGGACCTGTGGTGGACTGGGACCACTGGAATTGCCTGTGGTGGACTGGGACCACTGGAATTGCCTGGCTGTTCCACTTTAGCTGGATTGAATGGCGGTGCTGCATCCTTCCCTGGAGAGGATCTTCCTCAAGGAAATGGGAACTCTACTGTGCAGCTTCCAATGGATAGTACTTTGGCCACTAGCCCTTCAGATGGAGATATCAAGTGGTGTTCATGGAACTACGGGTATAAGGAATGCAAGGAGCTGAGGTAATATAGCAATACTGAAGGAATAAAAATGCAAGCTATTTTTCCCTTAAAATATCTGATGAAATTATATATGGTTGAAGGTGTGGTTTGATGAAGTTTGGTTTTTGGAGCTGTTCTGGTCTTGTTTTGTTTTATTTACAGTCAGTATTTTGGTTTAGGGAGCTTATTAAGTTTTGATCTTTTGTTTTTTCCTTTTAGTTTTATCTGAATAATTTTTTCCAGTTCCATCTGTCTGTTGTTAGTGATAGTAGAACAGCCATCAGGCCTCTCACAGGAACCAGGGGGATCTCATTAGAGCCCAAGATTGTTACATCACTGTGCCTGCCCATGGTCAAAAAAAGCCAAAACAGCAACACAGAGAATCATGGTAATAGGAACTCATTGTTATTCATTTTTCCATATGACGCTGAAAGACATAATTGTGAGAAGGTCCGAAATGGAGAATCTAAGTCAGTTAAAGAATTCATTGTCTAGATCTAGAGAAACTGTCAGGGTCCATTGTGACTACCACTAGAAGAGGAAGATCTTGTTGGTAAAAATGGCTTGAGACAAGCCTCAAAATAATCAACAATGCTTGAGTTGCTCAAGGGCTCACCAACATTTTAAACATTTATTTATTTCTTCAAGTTACATCCCAATCATAGTCCCCTGCCTACACCCCCTCCCAATCCCACCCTCCTACCCTCTTCCCCCTCACCCTCCTATCTGCTTTTTAAAAATTTAATCACCAACATATTTTTGTGTCACGGATTTCAATTTTTTTTTCATTTATACAAGCTCAAACTGATATTTTCAGAATTCTCTGTGTAATACCAACAAGATTTGAATTTTCGGGTTCCCCTTACCAAGAATCAGTGCTAACTCTATCTTCCCAGTTTTAACTAAATCAGATTATAAAATCTAAATACCCATACTAATGGAAGAATGAAGAAAAAATTCTCTTTTCTAACCTGATGAAAATATTTATATTTTTATCATCAGACTGTTTTAACATTTCTAAAAAGACAGGCAGATTTAATATCAGTCCAAGTGGACTGTTAAAAATGCAGCCAGATTATTTTTGCTGCTAAGGATAAAAATGACCATAACTCCCACCCCAACTCAGTTATCTACTCATGTGTGTGTGGGACAGCTAGCTCTGGACATTTGTTCCTGTCCTGTTGCCTCCAGGGTGACTACAGCCACCTTCTGAGACATTGGGAGCAGAAGTGTTTCATTTCTCCTCACTCTTTCGTAGGGCTTTAAAGAAAGCATTAGATTATACAGATCATGCTTCATGCAGACAAAGCAAAGAAACCGCAGCTCTGCCACAGCATAACTCCACTGTTCTGTTCTTGTCCCTTTTGCTGGATGCAAATTTATTTTTGTAACCCAGTGCACACTCTTCTTTTTTTTTTTTTTTTTTATA
>CAJQZJ010000102.1:1027525-1042157 GCA_907164525.1 Lophiomys imhausi | reverse complement strand
TTTAAAAAAAAAAAAAAAAAAAAAAAGATTTATTTATTGTGTATGCAGTGTTCTGTCTGCAGGTATATCTGCAGGCCAGAAGAGGGCACCAGATTTCATTATGGATGGTTGTGAGCCACCATGTGGTTGCTGGGAATTGAACTCATGACCTCTGGAAGAGCAGCCAGTGCTCTTAACCGCTGAGCCATCTCTCCAGCCCGGTTCTGACCAATTGAACGACCTGGAAAGTGTACTCTCCAACCTGTTGGTCTGCCTGTAGATTGTGTGGTATGCTCTGGATTTCCAACTTTCATCAACTATGACCCACGTTGGGATGGGCTTTTGTTAATGCAGCTAGATGCCTTTGAGTCATCTCTGCTCTTGTGAGTAATCCATACTTTTGTAACGTCCATAAAACACATTGGTTTACCATGTTGGAATTTGGTGTCATCCATACTTTGATTTGTCGTTGGTTCCCTATTTGGGGTGAGAAATGTTTGTTCATGTCACCCAGGAATAGTGTCAGACAACACCTTCTCGCGCACAGTCTCCCATGGTCTCGTTGGCATTTTCAAGGCAGATGGCCATCACTAGCCCGGCTGGTCTGGATCTGGGTTGTTAGCCCCCTTCTCACAGATGCTGTGAGAAACATTACTTCTGTTTGCCAAATGAAGGCCTCTCTGCCTCGCTTATTAGAACTCACATAACCTTTTGCAAGCTTTCTAAGATAAATCCGTAGGAATGATTCCTAGAGTTTCTGATTCCCTTTGCACACTTGGAAGCTCTCTGGTCTGTTCTCCTACCTCCAAAGCAATCACAAAGCATGCGAAACTGAATGAGCCTGGCAATGGTTCCCTAGTGACGTCAGGGTGAGCCTTGGTCATCCAGAGAAGTATTCCTGCAATCCTTGTTTATACAGAGCAGCAATGATCTGATTTCTTATCCTTCCTTCATAACACAGTTTCCAAAGTCTGAAACCAGCTATCTTGAAGATACTTTAGCACGAAATTCAGTCGATGACTTTTCAAAAATCCAGTGCCAATGTAATGACACTTACCCAATAATGACAACCATCATAAACAGCACTGAACTCCTTCCTAAGTGGGTTCTTACTCCTTTAATCCTTCCAAATGGCCCATGAGATAAATACTATCAGCATTCCAAAGTTTAACAACTTGCCTGAGGTCATCTGTCTCTCAAGTAGAAGGGTGTTGATGTGAGTGTGGACATGCCTGTCTCCTGACATTCACACTCTTCCCACATCACTGCCCTTTCCAGCTCAGCTTCCTACAGTGCTGCTTCAGACAACCCAGGCTTGGGGAAAACAGCACTAATCTTCATTACACTTGTTAAAATGAAAGCACCAAAGTCCATTTTAAAGTTAAGTTGATACCTGTCTTGGGTTAAGAAGACTCTTAAATTATCTGCCACTGTATAATCAGTGATTAGTGGTCAATGGTTAACTGTAAATAGAAATGATTATAAAAGCAGTTGGAAAAAAATACTTGACCTAAATAGAACCAAAGAAAACCCATAGAAAGAATCTTGCTTGGTTTCTGTTTTTCTGCTGTGGGCACATGTAATCCTACAGTACTGAAGATGCTGTTGGTAAATCAATATGTAGTCAGGAGTATTGGGTGTTCTCATTCATTATTTATCTTATTCTGTTATTTATAATCTTAAGAAAGGAGACAATGGAGTTAGCATTCAGTTACTTATTTAATGTTAATGATGTGGATTGTGCTTTACCTTTCAAGGAGCATGACAAATGGGAGATCCTGGTCTACAGAAATCTCAGGAAAGTCCAACTTAAACTTTCAGAGAAAATATTCGCGGCCAATGAATCGCTGAGAACATCATGATGATATATAAAAATATATAAACTAAGTACAAGAAAAAGGAAACTTTCACTTAAAAGGTAAGGTGAGTTAGGGCCACTATATGAACGAGTTTCTCTAAGAGGTCAAAGTACTGGCAAGGGGCTTGGGCTGTAACTCAGGGGGAGGCTATTTTGGTTAGTACATGCAAAGTCCTGGACTCAATCCCCAGCACCACAAAAATAAAACGGGCACAAATGAAGGCAAGAAGTGCTTTTTTAAGCTTAGTTTGAAGTGGGCTACAAAAGGAAACCTGATTGTGAAGAAGTGCTGGACAGCAGTGACTAGCTTGAGTTTCCTTCCAGAAGTATTTTTATATTCAACATCATTAGCTCTGCGACTGAATCAGTGAGGGCACTTGAAAATTAATTATATATCTATTTTAAAAATGGCGATAAGCCAATACACACAAGCCAAGGAAAGGCTCATTGATGGAGTCTGTTAATGCAAAAGGTCTGAGGACATGAAATGCTCAGTGCAAATCTCAGCCACGTCTGTAAGTTGGGCAATGAAGAAGGAGAGTGATGAGACCTAAAGATATTTTCCATTTCAGAACTAAACCAGTTTTACCAAGGTTGGTCTGGTTCCTTGAAAGTGATGATAAAGTGAAAATACCCACCAGCAATGGAATGGGTAAAGAACAAAATGAAAAAGAGCTTCTTTATCTGACCGCAACCCCTGCCTTATCTACCCTAATCAGAGCTATGTCAGGAAGGAGGGAAGAATGAAGTCGAGGGAAGGAAAGGAAATGTAGAAAGGACAGAGGGGAAGTAAGGACTAAAGACACCTTGCTTCTTCTCTCAGGAGGCAGCAGAATGCTCATAGTGAAGCTACATGGCTGGTGTCTGAAATGTCCTCATTGCTGGGCTTGGTGGCCTGTCAAGCCTGTAATCAGTTACATAGAAGTCTGTGAAAGGGGAATACTCTGTGTGGTCTGTAGAGTGAGGTCAGTGCCCACCTAAGTCAATGAAGTCCCTTTTAAGGAGTTTCATGGAGAGGAAATAGGAGGACCCGGAGCTGTAGGTCCAGCAGGATTATTAAATATCCTCATTAATGTCACATTTCAAAATCACATCCTTTGACTCTGCTCTGATTTTTTTCAAGTGGTTGTTGGTGCCTGAAATGAGCATTGTATCACTTACCTGTTTATCAGGGATTTCCCCTATCACAAGGGGAACGCCACACAGATGAAGAGGTGTGCTGTTCACTCTCTATGCCAAAATATTTATGGCACAAAGTAGAGTCATTTGGGAAGAGAGAACCTCAATTGAGAAAATTACCCCACCAGATAGGCCTGTGGGCAAGCCTGCGGTAAACGTTCCTGCTTGATAATTGATGTGAGAGGGCCCAACCCACTGTGGGCTTTACCACTCTTGGGCCAGTGGTTCTGGATGCTATAAGAAAGCTGGCTGAGCAAGCCACGAGGAACAAGCCAGTAAGCAGTGTTTCTCTGTGGCCTCTGCATCAGCTCTTGCCTCCAGGTTCCTTTCCTGGCTTCCCTCCGTGATGGACTGTGATGTGGAACTATAAGCTGCAATAAACCTTTCCTCCTCAAACTGCTGTTGGTTGTGGTTTTTATCACAATGGTAAAAAAGCAATTAAGACAAGAAAGAGGGTGTTTTCTTGCAGAAACTGTACCCTCAGCTCCCAGATCAGTACCTGGAATGATAACTTCTCATTCTTTATCTGTGAAATGACTGCACAAAGGAAGGAATTGATTAATTGATTTATTAGCTGGGCTATGAGAATATCTTGTTTACTCCAAATATTGACACAGGAGTGGGATGGTACTAATGTTGTATTCCCAACAGTCAGCAAGATTTGGGTCCATGTTCTCAAGTATGCATACAGATGTGTACATTAAATTTAAGATAAAATGGATATATATATATATCCCTATATACATATAAAGGCAGAAGACTGGAAGAAGTAATTCAGAAGGGGGAATGGTAAGAATATGTCTTCTACAATGGTTTAAAAAATAAGATCAAAACGGTATGAGCTGGCAGGTTTAAAAGGCATTGCCATTTGGATATAAGAAAAGCAATGTCTTTTTCTATTCTTTTTTTTTTAATAAAATTTTTGTGATGAAATTCACACTTTTATATGCTCCAAGTGAGAGTGTCAAGTGTTGGAGGTTTTCTTCACTCCTTATAGTCTTGCTAGGGCCATCAACATCTCCATCCTTCTGCTACAAAGATAAATCCAAGAAGACTACAGAACCCACGAGGACACAGAGGTGCTGGAAAGATATAAATTTTCACTGTTGTGGATTGCTATAGATAACAAAGGTGTTGGGTTTGTTGAGACAAATCAGTGGCTCAAGGAGTGATGCTTCAAGCCTGAGGTGACCACCAATGCAGAGGTTTCAGCTGGCTTCTGGGAATGAGAAAGGAAACAGCATCACCTTCTTAAGATCAAAGCTAAGGAGTCTCAAGAGATGGCTCAATGGTTAAGAGCATATACTGCTTCTGCAGAGGACTTGAGTTCAGTTCCCAGCACCCATGTTAGGTGGCTCACAACCAGCTCCTCGGTCTGCTGCCCCCTTCTGGCCTCTACATGCACCTGTACTTATATTCACATGCCCACATAGAGACACACACATACACATAATTAACAGTAATACACAAATCTTTTAAAGAGCAAAGCTTAGAAAGATGAGAAAAAAGGAAGTCATCCTGAAAGTACCCAACATCATTCAAACACACCTCACTCATGCCCAGAACCACATCATCACAAAAGGCACTTTTGAGCCGGATCCAGACACAAAGTAAGTCCGTGTCCATACCTGCTGCCTCCCTGCATTTGCTTTTCCCTTGAACAAGTGTGGCTCTGCCATAGTCATAACAGACACTTGTCTATCTACACAGTAGAGGAGACCTGGACAATCTGTTTGCTCTTAGTTTGCTTTGGGAGAACATGGGGCAGTTATATAATGACTCACATTTCAATAAAACTGTACAGAAAATTTACAGTCTTTGACTCATTTTTCTGAGTCAGTTTCAAGTAACTAAATGGAAGTAAGTTCTCATTCCTACATTGGTTACAGAGGATCAAGAGCAGCTTCTGGAGCTCCTTAACAAAATATCTTCCCCTAAAACATCACACAGTGTAATGCATCCAAAAAATACATAAATCCTGACCTTAGCCATCTTGGGAATTGTAAATGTAAGCTCTAAGTCTCCTAAGCTAGTGGGTAACCAGGAAAGCATAGAGATTACATCACTTTCCAGAGTCACAGTGGACTTTTAACTCTGTGGGATAATGGCTCTGGGGTCTATGTAGGGTAATTTGCTCCATGAATCCTTCCCAGAACTTAAGGGGTTATACCTGGTTGGTTTTTAATGGTGGAAGACAGGAGAACTGAATTCTGCTGCTTAGTAAAATTCATAGAAAGGTCTCATTGCTGTTTCTTATTCTATACCTTTTCCTGGAGGTAACAGAATAGTCTTCTAAAAGCACCTTAAATGACAAAAATGGCCTTCAGTTTTACTACTCAGCCAGCAGTCACCTTCATTCCAGAATTACCTGGTTCAAACCAGATTCCCTCTTGTTCATGACATCGTTGTCCTAGGCTTCAAGCCTCATATGTTATTTTACATTATCAGAAAAGAAAGAAATGTGATTCAGCTATTCAATGATTTCTTGGGAAGATTAGTAAATATATTGTCAAACCAGAATATTTCCAAAGAAAACGTAGACACTATTAAATATATCAGAACAATACACATAATTTTTTTTTTAAAAAACTTAGGAAAACAAGGGTATATGCTCACTCCTCTTCCAAAAGTTTTCCCCAGAATCTTAACAAGCTGGGAAGGAGTTCCCATCCCTGAACACATTGCCTCCTATGAAGGCTCCTGAAAACATAGAAGACAGGTGAGCTGCTGCTTTGACACCTGCCATAATTCAACCCCCCAACCCCCAGTCCAGACTGTGCCCTGCTGGTCTCAGAAATCAAAGATGTCTGAGAGAATAAGCTACAGCAGCAGAGCATCAGACTATGTTGGTGGTGGTAACCATGCTACCTCCAAGCTAAACCCTCTCCTATCCCATTGTCAGATTCCAAACTTCAACTGTCCATTTGAGTTATCATTCTCTAAGTGTGTAAAGCAGACTCAGGACCAGAGAGAGCTCCAGCTGGCTGTGTGGTGTGGCATGTACAATGTCAGCTGAACTACCAGGTGAATAGCATTTACTTTCTCAAAGTTGGTCACTCCAGAACAAAGATTCTAAGACTCCCTCCTAGTTTCCTTCTCCAAGTTATGCTAGTGAAGTGGTCAATGTCATCTAACTGTACCAATTAAAAAAAAAATTAAAAACCTCAAAGTCAAGCCGGGCGGTGGTGGCTCACGCCTTTAATCCCAGCACTTGGGAGGCAGAGGCAGGCGGATCTTTGTGAGTTCGAGGCCAGCCTGGTCTACAAAGTGAGTCCAGGACAGCCAGGGTTACACAGAGAAACCCTGTCTCAAAAAACGAAAAAAAAAAAAAAAAACCTCAAAGTCCTGAAGGAGTTTTGCAGAAGGTTGGCAAGTAGTCAGACAACTGTGCATGAAATTAAAATATCGTTTTCATTTCTGGATAACATCTGAACAATTTGAGAGCACAAGTTCAAAATCTTGTTCCAAGATTTTTTTTTTCCTTTCAGTGGCAATACAAGCATAATATGCCTTAAAACCTGGCTACTGCCCAGTGGTAGTAGCTTGTTAACATGTGTAAGGCCCTGACTTCCATAGCCAGTAATCAAGGAAAAAAAAAAAAAAAAAGAAAAGAAAACACTCTGAATTGGTGGGAACATTAAATCAGTTCAAGTTCAATCTGTTTGCCACAGAAAAGGAAGAGGTCAGCATCAAATCTCACTTTTTCTTCATATCACAAGGAAGATTCAAAAACTAAGACTCTGACACCCAGTCTGAAAAAGTATTAAGTCAAAGAAAAAGGGGCATCCAAGATGGAGGCAGCCTGCACAGATGCATTTTGAATGCAGGGAAAACAGCTACAATACCACGGAGTTATAAGATACTGAGCAACAATATGAGAGGTGTGAACCAGCTGGGTTTCACTGGCAACCCAGGGACTAATAAAAGTCAGGGCACTCAGAAAACAGACCATCAGAAACCGGGGAAGTTGCAGAGGCCAGGAAACCAGGAGAATTGTCACCCCAAGAGGACCAGTGAGTACGAGCCAGTCAAATACCCAGTGAACAGCTCCGAACCCCAGATAGGGGTACTCACCAGCCAGGAGGCTTCCAGATTCCATGTGGGAGTTCCGACACCAGGGGAAAGATCAGCAGAGCCGTGGGAACAGGTATATTCTCAGTGGAGCCATTGTGGCTGCAAACCACAGCACATTCTCAGCTGCGGGACAACAATGGGACCACAGTGGTCTATCTCCAGTGGAGCAGCAGGCTGGAAGACACAAGCATATTTGGGCTTGCCTAGAGGGGTGTTGGACATACAGGCCCCTCTATTGGATCTACAATCACTCAGAAGAACTCTGTAGCTAGACAAAGCAGTGGGCTACACTTACTGTAGTGGGCTATGCCTCCAGCACCAATGCTGGGTCCAGGGCCAAGGCGAGCAGGACCACAGCAGTGTATCTCTAGCTGAGAGCTAGACTAGGAGATGCAAGCATATTTGAGCTTACCCAGAGGGGTGTTGGACAAACAGCCCTCTCTATTGGATTTACAAGCACTCGGAAGAACACTGCAGCTAGACAAAGCAGCAGGATACACTTCCTGTAGCAGACTACACGTCCTGGCACCGGGCCTTGGTGGGTGGGCGGCCCCAATCACCAGTATCCACAGGACAGCTCCACCGCCCAAATAGACCAGCACAGTCACAGGAATGGTGAGATCCGAGTGGGCTGAAAGGTGGGTGGTCAGGTTGGAAGGTTGCTGGGAGCTCCACTAAGTCCAAGCCCTGGCCAGGTTCTGGGGTTAATATTGGACCCCTCAGCCAGTGCGGGCTCCTCCAGCAGGAAACCAGATCTTCTGGATCTACAGTTCCACCCCTGGAGCAGCAAGTTCTTGGCCTGTGTGCACTACCTGAGTGACTCAGACTACAAGGGCTTAGTGCCTAGGGCCGAGAGGCACAGTGGTGCCCTGGTACCCATCTAGGAGGAGTCACCTGAGGAGAACACGATCACTGACCTAACCCTCAGACCAGACAAACTAGCAGCAGGGGACTCCAAACAGACTAGACCAGAAAAGAAATTCCTCTTGCCACATAATAATTGAAACTCCAAATGTACAGAACAAAGAATATTAAAAACCATAAGAGAAAAAGGTCAAGTAACATATAATGCCAGACCCATCAGAATTACACCTGACTTCTCCTCAGAAATGTTAAAAGCCAGAAGGGCATGGGCAGACATCCTACAAGCCCTAAGAAAACATAGGTGCCTGGCCAGACTACTATATCCAACAAAACTCTCTATCAACATAGATGGAGAAAACAAGATATTCCATGATAAAATCAAATTTAACAGTATCTACCCACAAATCCAGCCCTACAGAAGATCCTAGAAAGAAAATTCCAACCCAGAGAAGATAATTACACCCAAGAAAACAGAGGAAGCAAAAAACTCCACAGCAGCTAAACCAAAAGAAACACACAACCACCACCTACATCAAAATAACAGGAAATAACAACCTTTGGTCATTAATATCCATCAACATCAATGGACTCAACTCCCCAGTAAAAACACACAGGCTTACAGAATGGATCCGTAAACATGACCCATCATTTTGCTGCATACAAGAAACACATCTCACTAACAAAGATAGACGCTACCTCAGAGTAAAGGGTTGGGGAAAGGTTTTCCAAGCAAATGGGCCCAGGAAGCAAGCTGGAGTAGCCATCCTAATATCAGATAAAATAGACTTTCAATTGAAGTTAATGAAAAAAGATAGGTAAGGGCACTACATACTTGTTAAAGGAAAAATTCATCAAGACAACATCTCAATACTGAATATCTATAACCCCCAATACAAGGGCACCCACATTTGTAAAAGAAACCCTTCTAAAGCTTAAAACTCACATTGATCCCCACACATTAGTAGTGGGAGACTTCAACACCCCACTCACAACAATGGACAGGTCATTGAGACAGAAACCAGAGAAATAATGAGCCTAACAGAAGTCATGAACCAAATGGACCTAGGAGATATCTATAGAATGTTTCACCCAAACTCAAAAGGATACACATTCTTTTCAGCACCACATGGAACCTCCTCCAAAATTGACCATATAGTTGGTCACAAAGTAAGCCTTAACAGATACAAGATAATTGAAATAACCCCTTGCATCTTATCAGAACACCATGGAATAAAGCTGGACTTCAATAACAACAGAAATAATAGAAGGCCTACACATTCATGGAAACTGAACAACTCTCTACTGAATGACCACTGGGTCAGGGAAGAAATAAAGAAGGAAATCAAAGACTTCTTAAAATCCAACGACAATGAAGACACACCATACCCAAACCTATGGGACACAATGAAAGCAGTGCTACAAGGAAAGTTCATACCACTAAGTGCCTTCAAAAAGAAAATTGTGACAGCTCATATTAGGGAATTAACAGCAGAACTGGAAGAACTGGAAAAAAAATGAAAAGAAGCAAACACTCCCAAGAGGGGCAGAAGGCAGGAAATCATCAAACTTAGGGCTGAAATCAACAACTTAGAAA
The DNA here is from genome assembly GCA_907164525.1 of Lophiomys imhausi. Classification (NCBI taxonomy): domain Eukaryota; kingdom Metazoa; phylum Chordata; class Mammalia; order Rodentia; family Muridae; genus Lophiomys; species Lophiomys imhausi. The sequence goes on along the minus strand of CAJQZJ010000102.1, from coordinate 1,032,609 downwards.
CAAAAAGAACAATACAAAGTATCAATGAAACCAAGAGTTGTTTCTGAGAAAATCAACAAAATAGACAAACTCTTAGCCAAATTAACTAAAAGGCAGAGGGAAAAACCCAAATTAACAAAATCAGAAATGAAAAGGGAGAAATAACAGCAGACATTGAGGAAATCCAGAGAATCTTTAGGTCCTACTTTAAAAATCTGTACTCCACCAAATTTGAAAACCTAAGTTTAATGGACAATTTTCTTGATAGATTCTACCTACCAAAGTTAAATCAAGATCAGGGTAATAGATTAAACAGCCCTATAACCCCTAAGGAAATAGAAACAGTCATTAAAAATCTCCCAACCAAATAAAGTCCAGGGTCAGATGGTTTCAGCATAGAATTCTACCAGAACTTCAAAGAAGAGCTGATACCAATACTCTTTAAACTCTTCCACAAAATAGAATCAGAGGGAACACTGTTAAACTCATGAGCCCACAGTCACCCTGACTCCTAAACCACACAAAGACCCAACAAAGAAAGAGAACTTCAGACCAATTTCCTTCATGAACATAGACGCAAAAAATACTTAATAAAATACTAGCAAACCAAATTCAAGAACACATCAAAAGTATCATACACCATGATCAAATAGGCTTCATTCCAGGAATGCAGGGATGGTTCAACATACGAAAATCTATCAGTGTAATTCACCATATAAAAAAGCTGAGAGAAAAAAAACCACATGATCTCTCCAGATGCTGAAAAAGCATTTGACACAATCCAACACCCCTTCATGCTAAATGTCCTGGAGAGAATGGGCATACAAGGATCATACCTAGAAATAATAAAGGGGATATACAGCAAGCCAGTAATCAGCATCAAATTAAATGGAGAGAAACTTAAAGCATTTCCTCTAAACTCAGGGACAAAGCAAGGATGCCCACTTTCACCATATCTCTTCAACATAGTACTTGAAGTTCTTGCCAGAGCAATAAGACAACTAAAGGACATCAAGGGGATAAACATCGGAAACGAAGAAGTCAAATTATCCCTATTTGCAGATGATATGATAGTATACATAAGCGACCCCAAAAATTCCACCAGAGAACTCTTACAGCTGATAAACACCTTCAGCAAAGTGGCTGAATACAAAATTAATTCAAAAAAATCAGAAGTCCTTCTTTATACAACAAATAAATAGGCTGAGAAAGAAATTAAGGAAACAACTCCCTTCACAATAGCCACAAACAATATAAAATACCTGGGGGAAACTCTAACCAAGCTAGTGAAAGACCCTGTATGACAAGAACTTCAAGTACTTGATGAAAGAAATTGAAGAGGCCATCAGAAGATGGAAAGAAGTTCCATGCTCATGGACAGGTAGGATCAACATAATAAAAATGGCCATCCTGCCAAAAGCAATATACAGATTCAATGCAATTCCTATCAAAATACCACAACAATTCTTTATAGACCTGGAAAAAGCAATTCTCAACTTCATATGGAATAACAAAAACCACAGAATAGCTAAACCAACCCTGTACAATAAAAAAAAAAAAATCTGGAGGTATCACAGTACCAAATTTCAAGCTGTATTACAGAGCAATAGTAATAAAAACAGCATGTTACTAGTACAGAAACAGACCAATGGACCAATGGAATCAAATTGAAGACCCAGAAATGAACCCACACACCTATGACCACTTAATTTTTTACAAAGAAGCCAAAACTGTACAATGGAAAAAGGACAGCATCTTCAACAAATGGTGCTGGTCTAACTGGATGTCGACATGTAAAAGAATGAAATTAGACCCATACTTATCACCTTGCACAAATCTTAAGTCCAAGTTGATCAAAGACCTTAACATAAGGCCTGACATACTAAATCTATTAGAAGAGAAAGTGGGGAAAACCTTCGAACTCATAGGCACAGGTGACAACTTCCTGAACAGAACACCAATAGCTCAGGATCTAAGACCAACAATCAATAAATGGGACCTCATGAAACTGAAAAGCTTCTGTAAGGCAAAAGACACTGTCATTTGAACAAAATGGCAGCCTACAGATTGGGAAAAATTCTTCACCAACCCCACATCTGACAGAGGGCTAATATCCAAAATTTACAAAGAACTCAAGAAATTAAATGCCAAGAAACCAAATAATACAATCAAAAAATGGGGAACAGAGCTAAACAGATAATTCACATAGGAGGAATCCCTAATGGCTGAGAAACTTGAAGAAATGCTCAGCATCCTTAATCATCAGAGAAATGCAATTCAAGACAACTCTGAGATTCCATCTCACACCTGTCAAAATGACTAAGATCCAAAACTCAAATGACAGCACATGCTGGTGAGGTTGTGGAGAAAGGGGAACACTCCTCTATTACTGGGGGAGTGCAAGCTGGTACAACACTGTGGAAATCAGTACAACACTGTGGAAATCAATCTTGGAAAACTTGGAATAGCTCTACCTCAAGATCCAGCCATACCACTTCTGGGTATACATCCAAATGATTCCTCACCAAACCACAAGGACGTTTCCTCATCTATGTTCATAACAGCCTTATTTGTAATAGCTAGAAACTGGAAACAACCCAGATGTCCCTCAACAGAGGAATGGATAAAAATACTGTGGTACATCTACACAATGGAATACTACTCAGCCATCAGAAACAAGGAAATCATGCAATTTGCAGCCAAATGGATGAAACTAGAGAAGCTCATCCTGAGTGAACTAACCCAGACCCAGAAGGATGTACATGGCATCTATTCACTTATAATCAGATTTCAGGCATATAGTACAGGATAACTATACTACAGCCAATACACCGAAGGGAACAGAAAAATAGATTTTGTTACTTGTGAATGAGACAAGGCCCTAGTGGTGCTGCCTTGTAGGCCCCCAGTGTATGAGGAGGCTTTTGTCCCTCTTATGACTGCTGAATTGGGGCAGGGAACTGATATGTAGGAACACTCTACTCCAGAGGAGTGTGATGGAGGTGATAGGGCGTAGAGGGTGGGAGTGCGGGACTGGGAGGGGTGGAAAGAGGGTACTGTGATGGAGATGTAACCTAAAGTAATAAATAAACATAAAAAAGTATTAAGTCCTTCTTGTATTTCTATGATTAAATCTTCACTTCTAAATGAAATCATTGACAGCAGATGGTAGGAATGAAGAGAGACCTTTTTTGCACGTGATTGTCTGATCCCTGACATAGCAGGGAAGGCAGCATCACAAAATCCAGCCAGGGACCCTGACAGATGGCCCTGTGGAGAACAAGGGATGCATGTAGCAGGAGCCTACATTGGAATGGATGGTGTGGTCACTAAAGGAGAATTCAGAGTCCCTCACCACAGCTGTAGGTGCGTCATTTCTAAAAGTGCTTAGTTAGGATGGGAAACACCCTTCATGCCATAATCTTCTTGGCCTGAGAAACACTGAAAATCCCTTGTTGTGTAGAAGGCAGTGGAAATCCAACAAGATGACCAGTCTTAACAAAATATATTAGTTATAATTACTATATTAATTATATATTATAACTATGATAACTTCCATTTATTTTTGGAATGTGCTGGAGAGCCACATTTCTTTCCAGGAGTGTGCTATATGTCCAGAAGATAAGTCAAACTACATCTTTGGTACTTATAGTCATTTCAAAAAGCATTTTAGTATGCTTGGAACAATTGCCCAACAACAGAGAACACTCTCTCCTAAGCAAACTGGCATTGGGGTTTCAGCTATGCTATATCTACCAGTAACAATTGAAAACAAACTCAAACTCCTTTTTATGTCTCAGGACTACCTTTGAGATGATCTCCTTCATGATTCTCTCTCTCTCTCTCTCTCTCTCTCTCTCTCTCTCTCTCTCTCTCTCTCCCTGTTTCTCTCTCTCTCTCCTACGCAGAAACAAAGAAATGGTGTTATCAGGAAAAACTGAAGCACTTCCCAGGAGAAACAAATTTCCTGACATAAATTGTCAATAAATCATCAAAACAAAACAATAAAAAGCCAGTTTTGGGCCAGGCATACAAAAGGGTTTTCCTGCACACACTTCAGGGTGAATTTCACTGGCTTTCCTATCTACAGTCTCTAATCAAACTCTAGTCTCACCATACAAAGCCTTATGATTTCTTCCGGAGTTCTCACACAATGATCTCTCATCAAACAAGTCACCTGAAGAAAAGCACAAAAGTACAGTGCAGTCTCTGGAGCTCATCCAAGTGTATTAGAGGACTGACAGACAGACAGATGCAGGAAAACCTTTCTTATTCAACTGTGGTTTCAAAAAGACACCAGCACTTGTTTGTTTACACTTACCACGCCTCACTTACCTCAAAATCATGCATATTGTTTGAAAATTGGGTGTGTAACTTTAGAACGAGGACAAATTTCATCAACAAAGGATGATTTGCCCCAAGCTTCCAAGACACGGAAGCTCAGCAGCGGTTCTCATGAAGGCACATGTAAGACAGGAAGGCACACCATGGAAGGATTACAGGACTGCACAACCTCAGCAACAATGATTTCATTCCCAAGCTGCTTCCAAATTCCCATATTTCTTTTTAAAATGTCTAAATAAGTAAAACTTTTCGTGATAAACAAATCCATTTTATTCTCTTCTGGAAATAGGCGCCCTCCCCCAGAATTAAAGACTAGCCACAGATGGAGTGCCCACAGCTAACAATGCTAACACTGGATTTTGACCTTCTGGCTCATGGCTGCTGAAACACCTTTCTGCTTCTATGTATCTGTCGTTCTAAAAGTGGAACCCACTTCATCTCAATGCTACGATGTGACATGCGGCATGTTAGGAGTAAACATTAATTGAGAAGGTTTAGTGGATCAGCTGCCATACAAGCTTGAAGACTCAAGTTCAGAGCCCAGAACCCAGATAGAGAGCTGAGTGCAGTGTGAATTTATAATCCCAGAGCTGAAGATGCCAGGCAGCCAATCTAGTCAGGACAGTCAGAGAGCCTGTCACAAAGAATACACTGAGAAGTGATTCAGTAAAAAAATGCCATACATAAATCTCTGGTCTCCACATATGTAAACACCACACACACACACACACACACACACACACACACACACACACACACAC
>CAJQZJ010000102.1:1006402-1027515 GCA_907164525.1 Lophiomys imhausi | reverse complement strand
CACACACACACACACACACACACACACACACACACACACACACACACACGCTCATAGAAATAAGACTATAATTTTCTGAAAGAGTGAGTAGAACTAACATTTCTCTTTTTAAATATTTCCAGAGTCCTTCCTGGCACTATATTATAAATATAATATCATATAATACAATATAATATATCAAAATATATTATTGACTATATTTTCTGAAAAAAATAGTATCTGTATTTTTCTAAATCCAGATCTTATGCAGTTGTCTTCAGCAAGTTTATTTCCAACTCAATTTCTTTCTTCATTTTTGTCCCTATTTCTTTAGGTTTTGGTGGACAGGGCTCACTCCTTGGCCCTCTTTAACAGAACTTGGAGATTATATATGGGTTGTGACATAAATACCTTTCGTGTGTCTGTGTATTGCTCCTTTGTGGAGAGATGCCTTAGGCATGGGGAATCTATGCACCCATGCAATGTCCACAGATATAGTGGTGAGGGCTTCAATGCAGAATTAATACAGCTCCTCCTCTCTTACCCGGAAGAACATTTTATTTGTTTAATATCTCTTCAGATGTTCTAAAACCTAATAATCAGCTGAAGCCCCACAGCCCTGCGTGGAAAAGATGAGCATGATATAATTGGCTCTGGAAGTGGGTTTATCTACTTTCTGCCTCCCCAGAATATACTATTTTCTGGGGAATGTGTGATCTTTGAAGAAGACTGTATAGCAATGAGCCTGCTAGGATAGCTAGCTACAAAATATACTTCCAGGTAAGTCATTTAGACATCCCTTCTGGTACACCATGAGCCTGCATGTAACACAAAGTCCTTGTTGAGATGAAATTATTCACACATACTTCTGCAGTGCAGAACATGAGGCTCCCAGAGGGCAGGATACGTCCTCTTCTCATCCAGTCCTTATCTGATTGCTTTATTACATAGTTAATGTGTGTTAAATATTTGTTTGGTGACTCACTGGATTAAACATGAATTGTTTAAACCAGTGGGTGGACAAAGCCATCACTGTAAGAAAAAAAATTTTTTTTTTTTAAGGATCTGCGTTATAGATGTGAGTTAGCCAATATCCAACTTTTCTACATCTTCTGCCTGACCCAGCTTCCCCTCCTTTCTTTCCCCTCCATAAATAACACACCCAGTACCCATAAGTCTGTTACAGCGTCTTTTCTGATTGAATCCCACTCATGACTGATGGGTACAAAAATAAAGGCAAGGAGAAGCAGATTTCACAGAAAACCAACTTAATAGTCTCTAATCAAATATCCTATTTTCTGGGAGACCTGAAAATGCAGCCAACTTGTCTCAAGATGTGTCCCTTTTGTCATTCACACACCTGCATGGCTCTCTATTTCCTTTTCATTGCTTTATTTTTCTTCCTAGCAATGTCTCTTCTCAGTGTCTGCTTGTTCACTGACTCCCTATACTAGAAGACAAACTCCCCAAAGCATAGATGTGGGCTTTGATTTACTATGTAGCCCACACTGGCAAGCACTGTCTAGAATATGGAAAGCATTCAATACATATTTATTGAATGAATAAATCATTATTGCTAGATATATTATCTTGGCTATGGGGAACACACAGAAGCCAAGTTCTGCATACCAAGAGTTTATATTAAATGTTAAGAAAAAAATTGGGTGCACCAAATAGTCCCAGATGTTAACTGGATTCAGTGGTTACAACGATAGCCTTTGTGCAATCCTAGAAATAATTACTAATTCATAAGTCTAAGCGAATAAAAAATTAAAATGGACCTAAGGCCACCTCTCACCTCTCTCCCCTACTGTTTCTTGATATGGTTTCCATATATCCTTTCTTTGTTTGGTTTTGGTTTTGGTTTTTTTAGAGAGAAAACATCAAAGTTGTTTGTTTGGGGGAGATTTCTTTCTCTCTGACACCAGAGAGAGAAGATTTGCAGCTAGGGACAGAAAGAGATGACAGCAAGGCCCAGCCTGCTCATTAGTGCATTCATTTTAAAGTGTACCAAGACAGGGATGACTTTAAAGCCTCGGAAACATCACACCAACGAAGGGTGTCTAGAACAAGGCCTTTCCACCTCACTGCTCATTAGCGTTGACACTCCATGGCTTCATAGCCCACCCCTGACACCTCATGTTCCTTCTCCTTTCTCTTTCACTCTTCCCACCTGCCAATCATGAGGTAAAACTTCACAATATGGAATTCTATCAGCCTCCCCTTCAGCCTGTGCAGCACTTGCTGTCATAGTGTTCACCTTCACACACGTTACACAGCACACCCTAAAATGTTACCATCTTCGCTTTTGAATGGTCAGATGCCTTTCAAGAAAATTCGAAGGACAAAACCATACTCCCTGTATATTCACACATTTTCCATTTCTTGTGTGGTTCCATTTTCATTTTGCTCAGCTTGAAGCTTTTAGTTTTATTTTCTTTTTTCTCCTCTTTGGTGCAGTTTTTCAGTTAGCACACACTAATCATTAGTAACTATAGGCTTGTTACAATATCAGCACATGCAAGGATCAGATTAGGAGGATTGTCATGTCTATCACCTCAGACATTCATCTCTTTATTCTGCCTGGAACATCCAAATCCTCTCTCCTGTAACAGTCCCCGGGATCTTAGCATTACTTATATTGTGTTAGAGGCACCATTCTGACCTTAAAACTCACCACGTAGGTCCCAACACCTGCCAAAATAGGAACAGAGATCTAATCCATCAAAGACCTAGTGTAGAGTTCCAGTAAAGTCCCTAAATGTATTAACCTTGCTTTTTGGCTTCTGTAGTTCTGTTTCTTGCTAACTGAAGTATGACAGCTAGGATATGGTTTTTGTGCATAAATGACAAAGGGCTCTGTAAGGCTCAGAGCTGCATGATTTGGACATGTTCCCCTTGCAGCCACTGGCTGGCAAGAAAAATTTTCTTTTCAACTCATGGGTATCCATGTGGTGGTCTCTGGTGGACTTCCCTCACAACACTCCCAAGTATTTTAAAATATGCAGTTAATTGTTGTCAACAAATTGTATAATTTGTTGTGCCTTAGGACATTTGAAGTTACTACTCTTTCCCAACTGCAACCCTGGACCCGTCAACCACCCTTTGTTTATATTCCATCCCTCTTACTATTCCAAGCCCTTGGCAACCACTATTCCATTCTTGACAATATCAGCACTTTTAAAATAGATATTCCCAAGTTCTGTTGTATTGAAGGCTTGGTCCCAGCTGGGTGAGCTATTCTCATCCCATTAATGGATTAACCTGTTTAGTTATTACGAAATGGACTATCAGGGGATGGGTCCTACTTGGAGAAAATAATTCATTGGGACTACGAATCTATATGATTTATTTTATTCCCAACCTCTTCTCCATACTTCTGTCTGCCATGAGTAAGCTACTATGCTCACCATGTACCCTCCCTGCCATAATGTCTACCTCACTGTGGGCCAGAAGAAAACAGAGCTGATTTATCATAGATCAATATCTATGAAACCATGAGCCAAAATAAATCTTTCTTCCTTAAAGTTGTTTGGCTTGATAATTTTGTAACAGTGATGTAAAGTTGGAGAACACAGCTTCCTTTAGTTTGTCCTACGGTATGATTTTGCTGTCTACAAGTTTCCCCATCTCTAACTTCTCGGAAAATGTCTATATTCAATCTGCTGCAGTTTTACTATTTTGTATTTATTTTACATAATTGCACAGTAACATTGAAACAGTGACTACTGCTTCATAAACTGTTTTTACCCCCCTCAGGTTTTATAACAACGCATAACATGAGTGTCCCGCATGCTATGAATTGAATGTGAAATATCCTCCATGAGCTCATATGTTTGAACATTTACCCTACAGCTAGTGATGATGTTTTGGGAGGTTATGGACATTTGGGACGTGAGTCTACAGGGAAGAAATCGTCTACCAGGAACTTGCCTTTGGAGGTGCAACTTGCCCAGATTCCAGGTCACCCTTCTGCTTCTTGATCCACCCAGAATTGAACAAACCATACTCCAAGATTCTGCTTCCACACCCTGAGTAACCTTGAACTCCCTCACAGCTTCTCCACCAACATGAAAGGACACGAAACATGAGCCAAAATAAATCTCTGTGTTCTCTGTGTTGCAAGTTCCTCTGTGTTCTCCAGGCTTAAAATGTTTTACACACACACACACACACACACACACACACACAGAGAGAGAGAGAGAGAGAGACAGAGAGAGAGAGACAGAGAGAGAGAGAGAGAGATTTTCATGTCACTTCATTGTTTCGAGAGTTGTATTTCATGGTTGTTTTGTTGTTGTTGTTGGAGTGTCATGTCATTATCCTCTGCGCAGTGTGACACTTTTCCCTGGCTGCTTTCAAGCCTGTTTGTCTCTCCGATGGACTAAAGGTGGTTAATGGCTGCTGACAGATGGATAACATCTTCCAGGGATGACAGAGTGTCCAAAAGCAAGTACTCAGCCATGGACACAGGTACATACAAGCAACACTCAATTGTCTCATTATGTTATAGGTGTGTGTGTGTCTGTGTGTGTGTGTGTGTCTGTGTGTCTGTGTGTGTGTGTCTGTGTGTGTGTGTGTGTGTGTGTGTGTGTGTGTGTGTGTGTATGTGTGTGTGTGTATCAATAACTAAAAAGGAGACCATGAATTTTGGAGAGGGCACAGAAGAAATTTGATAGGGAAGGAAGGGCTGGCAGTGCTCATATTTGAATTTGTTAATAAAAAGTACTATTTTTAAAAAGATCATCTCTTCAGTCTTGGCTCTCAGGACATATTGCAGGATATGCCAGAGTATGATTTTCTGATTGGGAAATCACCCATTTTTCTCAGTACTTAAACTAAAGTTTTCATCAACTTTGGGAAATTTAACATTACTTCTTCAATTATTTTTTTCTGCCACATTTATCTTCCAGTTAGACTCAACTGTTGAATTAGATGATTTGAAATTTTCTTCTGGTCATTTTTCATGAATGCTTGTTATTAAGGTTTTATAGATAAAATCCTTTGTATTTATCTGCCTTCGGTTTCATTAAGTCCCTATCCTGTCATCTCCAATCTACTAGTGAAGTTTTCATTTCAGTTAATATGCTTTTCAGTCCAAGAGTTTTAATATTTTTGTAGTGCTGAAGGAGAAGTAGAAGATCCAAAGGATGGGGTAAATTGTCTAGTAAAAAATCAAGAGATTTGGGTTGAGTAAGTCTGGCATAGAAGGGAAGAAGATAAGATGGCAGATGCAGATGAAGACCAACTTATAGAATCTATAAGGGACATTTCACTACTCTACTCCACAACATTTGACTTTTCTGGCAAATTTGAAGCATGTTTTCAACTGAGACCCTATGTGGAAACAGAGGTGGTGATGAATGATAATTTTCAAAACTGTAAATTTCTGGATTAGGGAAATTATCAGGAACTGTCTGCTATGCTGATATAAACCTGGTTTCACGACTTTCTCATTATGTTGCATGGACATGAATGGAAGCTTTGTCAGACTAAGGAGAGCAGCAAAGCACATAAGTGGACCTGATACCCACTGAGTGATGAAAGCAAATATGTGAGGAGGAAACAGAAGAAAGGAGCCCGCCCATGAGAAATGCTGCATCCACTGAAGAGAAGCCAATGATGGGCTTCTTGGATTGTGGCAGCGAAGGCAGATGCATCAGTGAGCCTGGTATAGAGTCGGGAGCCGTGAAAGGGTGTTAAAGTTAAAGACTAAGAGTTTGGTGTTGGGATAACTCAGTACTTGTTTCTCTAGAAGAATACAGAGCTCAGTCGCCACTTTAAGTGGCTCTCAGTTACCTGCAGCCAATTTCAGGGAATCCAATGCCCTCTTCTGGGGCTCCATAGACACACATGTTCGTGTGTGCTCTTGCAAACACACATGTTCTTAAAATCTTGTTACAAACTGAGTTTCAACTTGGAAAATTTTCTAATGAAGAAAACTTTTATGCTAGAAATATAATGGGTATTTGTAGTTGAGATCATACAATGAACTGGAATGGGGCCATCAGTCAGAGATTATAGATTATAGGGACCAGGGAGAGCCTGATGCCCAGGAACCAAAAGACAAACTGGATTCAAAGAAAGGACTTTAGAAAGGAAGGTGAAACTAAAAATTTTCCAACTAGTAGGTAGAAGAAAGGCACATGATGATGGATACCTGAAAAAAAAGTGGGACTTTTGAAAAACTCTGAAACAAACAAGGATGAAACCTGATAGAAGACATCTTGAAGGTCTCTTAGAATTCAGTGCCTGAGTTATGGACCTGAATATTTAGTTCCTTCCACCTCAAAGCTTTTTGGCAGAGAAATGATTTGTGAAGGCTCGCTGCAATTCTTCTGAAGGTCTCTGACAGAGACGTGGGCAGGTGGATGATAAACTCCACCTCAATGACAATATCTAATCTGCCAAAATATTTTTTGCGAAACTCTCATCATATATCTATCCAGCTTAGAAGTTCACCAACAAAAAGAAAAAAAGAAGTTCACTAACAAACCCTAAACCTGGTTAACATGATAACATTCAAAATACCTGGGTGGAGATATTTGTCCCAACTAAAAATAGATACTAGTCTTAGGCCCTTTATTGTCAATTATGATGAACTGAGTTTGCTCATGAACGAAACAGGAACATGAATGCAGAGGCCTCTCTGGATGGGATGATAGCATGTAAATGAGGCTTACAAATACAGTGGATATACTGTCTTATGCTTCATGACTGGACCATATGAAGTGATATAGAGAAGGAATGAAATGTAATGCTAGACTTGAACTCAGTTGACCAACACATCTCAAGAAAGCTCCCGAGTCTCTTTTGTGCCTGCAAATGACCCAAAGGAACTATAGGAGTACTTGTAAAGGAAACTCCTCATCACAAAAATGTGTCATGAGATAACCAATCCAGGCACATTCGCACCTTACCTTCTGAAGTTGAAGACAGTCACACCTGTAATGTTAGGTGCTCTTCCCCCCATGGGCCATTTGACAAGTATGTGTTTTGATGCCTTCATTCGTTTGTTCGTTTTGGATATAAAGGTCACTAAAGCCTTGTTTCGTGCTTTGGATAACAGGCACTCAAGGAGGATGCATTGAGTGAACTGATGTGCATGGCAAGGGACAAGTGACAGACAGGCCCTGAAGTCTGGCAAGGAAGCCAATGCTGTAGCTATCTGGATCTGAGATCCATGACAGAACCATTGTCTATATTTTCCATTCGGCTTCTCATAAAAAGAAGAGTTAATAAAATTGCCACAAATAATAAAATGGCTAGGATCACTCTTAAACTGAGCTTGGGAGAGGACTGTCCTGAAAAACAGTCAAAAAGCTTTCAGGACAGAGAAAATCACTGATTCATAATAACCTGCCAGGGGTTCGACTAGATCAGAAGGCTGTTCAAGGTTTAGACACTGAGGCGTTGGCTGGTGGCCTCCGTGACACTAACCTGAGCGTACTCTACAGCATCCAGAAAACAACTCTGCCCTTGGCACCAGCTGCACCACTGCTCTGACTGCTGTTTCGAATGGCTGTAAAAATATTAGCCGCTTTCCCAGGGATGTTATTAGAAAACAACAAAAAAAGCAACAAAGCAGATCTCAGTTCAAGGAGAATGGGGAAATTGGTTTATAAATGTACACTTTAAAAAGAAAAGGTACATTGTAATGTATCCCATTTGTGTAAATCATTGCAGCAGAAACTGTAAAGGGAATTACTCATACTGTTTGGCTTCTTACAATGACATGCTGATTTGCCCAGGTAGTAGCAATGGTAGAGTCCTTCCTGTGCCCTGTCATATCCTGGTGATTCTTTATCTGCCTTGTGTGACTCTTTGCAGTTATATAACTTAATAGATTTCTTTTGTGAATGGTAAGATTTTTTTCACATATACGAGGCCTATTTTTCTCATCATAGTAAAGATGTTCAAAGGATGTGCTTGGTCTCTCTTCCTGTCTCTCTCTCTCTTACACACACACACACACACACACACACACACACACACACACACACGCACACGCACACGCACATGCACACACATGCACACACTGAAGTGTAAGGAAACTTTCAAAAATCAAAACAAGAACAACCACTATTCTGCTATTTCTAGCCCAGTCACTGAAATGGTCAATGGTCCTGAATCACTGGAACTCTCTTCCTTAGTGGACATGTTATGCCTTGCCAGGCTATATGCTTCCTATACTACTGCAGAGCTTCCATCCTGAGCTGATATGGTATCCACTGACTGACAGTAGCCTTTTGACAGCAGCCACCGAAGTGCCCTGACAATAGGTTGACTGAGTCAGGCTCCTGGATTTCTGTCAAAAGAAGATTATCAAATTAATCCTCAATCCCAGACTGGAGCAGATACTAGCAGAGTTCTTAAAGAAACTCCAGGAAGGAAAATATCAGGGAAGGAAGAAGGTCTCTATTTGTGACAGGCTAGACTGCATGGCATTTAACGTGAACATTAGAGTAACTGCTAAAGAAACCAATGAGATGGGGCTGGCAGGATGACTTAGCAGGTAGAGGTACTTCCCGCATAAGCCTGGCAGCCTGAGTTTGATCCTGGCAATCACACAAAAAGGTAGAAGGAGAGGACCAATCCCCAAAAGTTGCCTCCTGACCTCCCCACTCATGCTGATGTATGCATGTCTATATGTCATACATGTATACACACTCGTGTATGCATGTGTTCACACACACACACACGATGGTTAAAAAATATTTTTTCTTAAGCAACATTTGCTTGTTCAAATATGCAGAGATAGATAGCTGATCTTCAAGAACCTCAAGAGATCTGTAGAATATGGCATTTAAAGAGGTTTTCTTATATTTTTGGTTGTGAAACTAGCCTTTAACAGCTGAGCTATCTCTCCAGCCCTAAAGAGTTTTTCTTAAGATTTTTTTTTTATATTGAGACATGTGAGCTCCTGACAGCACACCCCATTCTACTCCAAGTAGATGATGATCATTGAAGAATCTCTATTTGGAGATGGCTGCATTAGTGGCAAGCCTGTCACTGGGCAAGGGAAAGTCCTTGTTTCAACTGTAGACAGAATGCTGTCCAAAAAGGACAAAACTTGGAAGTAGGTAAGTCAACAGCCTAGCTCTGCCAAGACAGGGTAGGCAAGTCTTTCATAATTCCTGATTTACAGTTAATGTCTGTCAGAGATACTGGGCCAAAAGGCTGAAGATTGATGCTCCACTGTTATAGAGACATTGGGGACTGTCCAGGCAGCCAGTTGTCTATCATTTCTTTTTTTTGTGTGTGTCTATCATTTCTTAATTTTGGAAGCTGCTTGCTCTACACTTCCTGTTTATTCAGATATATTTATCCTTCTCAGGTCTCTGATGTGGTTGAAGAATCAGTAGTTGTAATCTCACAGTTAAGTTTTAAGGAATTAAGAGGATGTTCTAGGTCTAAGAAGATGTCTTTAAGTTGGTAATGCAAGTTAGGATGGAAACTGAGTTAGGTATAGAACTTTAAACTCATAGAGATAGATAGATAATAGAATATTATTATCAGTTGCCAAATACGCATGGACAGGACATTGGAAATGTATGCTATACCTTAAAATTTTCATAATTGTTGCCTAATTGTTCTTATTGTTACGTATTGTATTTATTATTACAAAAAAGAGTCTTTTATTGTACTAAAAGGGGGAGCTGTTGGAGGGGAGGAAGATACACATCAATTTATTTTTTAAAGCAGATAGGAGGGAGAGGAGAAAGAGGGTAGAAAGGTAGGACCGGGAGGGGGAGGAGTGAAGGGACTGTGACTGAGATGTAACTTGAATAAATTTTTAAAAATTGTCTTAATGAGGACAGGGAAGAGACAAAAAAAGAATGCCATAGGGAGCCAGTTCCCATTCCATAGAACCAGCTCTTCAAGAGAAGATTGGGAAGTAACTAGACTCATTACTTGGTCCTTGTTGTGAGGTTCTCTCACTTCAAGAACATTTCATTGCCATCCTTGCTCTTTCCAGAAGAATCCTGTTTACAGGATGCTGAGGCAATCACAGGTCACCCCTGTAGTGGACTAGCCAGAAGTGACTCCCTCTCCTGAGTGCCCATTGCTAATATTGCCCAGGTAACTCTCATCTCCTAGTTACTTGGTAGGAAGGAACAAATATCATTCATTGACTACAGTTCTGGCTTATTGCAATGATCAAGGTTAATAAGTTGTTCAACTTAACTACTGGGATGGGTTAATTTAATTATTACAGCTCAGGAGTAGGTTTTAAGGAATTTTTACTACTACAGATTTATTTTATTTTTAATTCTGTGTATATGTGCATCCCAGTGTGGATATGTGTACATGGCTGCTGGTGCCCATGGAGGCCAAAAGAAAGTATGAGATTCCCTGAAGCTGGAGTTACAGGTGGTTATAAGCTGCCCAGTGTCAGTTCTAGGAGCCAACATCTAGTCCTCTACAAGAGCAGCACATGCTCCTAACTGCTGAGCCATCTCTCGAGCCCTGGATTTGAGTTTTTTAAATTCTCCTTGATCTTGACATGTGGAAACCCAACTCATTCTCCAAATTCTTTTCTGCCAGTGAAGAACCAGCATGTTGGACAGCCGCATTTGACATATAATATAAACCTGTTAGGCTTAATCAATGGGTTAGGCTCTAAGCATCCTAGTGCTGCTTTTGAGGGCCAATTCTCTACACTAGCCAAAAGAAAACCTGCACGGAGACCAGTGAAATGCCCTGGAAATAAACGTTGGAGTGCTGTTCCCAAAGGGATCCTACATACTCGTAGTCTGAATATCTTGACCTTCAGGGACTATGAAAGGAAGCCTGTCGCCAGCCCTTGGCCTAATTCAGCTGAGTCCCAGAGCTGACATTATTTATGGAAACATAAGCAGTTGGTTGGATGAATGCCCAGGGGCCTTGGCATTGTGGGTACTTAAATAAATCAAATGATCCAGAAAGCTGGTATTATGTGAGACCTCCACTTGAACTGCCACCTCCCCCAGTCCCACTGGTATATGTAAAGGTCACAGAGGACCCTTCTGCCTTATAAGGGAGAGCAGAGCTAGGATATGAGGGTGCCTAGCCAGGCATACTGTGTGGCTAGTGGCATGGAGACCTTGTAAAGTTACATCAAGGGACAGAAAGAAGCCAGTACATTCACATGACATGAGGATTGCTGCTTAGGTAATTTGTGGTTAAAAATTGGATAGGTTTCTCAATTCTAGGCTGTCTCCTAGGACTTTACTCTGAAGATTTCCTAAAGCATACTTGCATTTTTAATCAGACTCTGTTTTTTGCTATTTCTATCATTTTATTAAACAGCTTTACCCCTGTGGCTTTGTTTTAAAGATCTAACCATCTTGCAATCTCAGGCATTTCTCAGAAATATACCCTTGGGAAAGATAAATCTTACATGAATGTTAAAGAAATGCAACTATGCCACCTAAAAAAGTCAGGATAGAGAAAAAAAGATATAATTGAATATTGACCAAATAAAAACTATCTTGTTCATTCCTTACTTTTAATATTCTTTCTCCAGGCAAATTCAAGCAGTCTGGATTCTGCTGCATATACTGATTGTTCAGCAACATCAGCAGGAAATTAGAAATGCAACATTAGGATATTTGGAGCATAATTTTTGAAACAAGATTCACATCTGTCTGCTGGTTCGGTGATGATGCTTGGAGGGACCAATCAATGAACGGTACATCAATTTTCACAGCATCTAAAAATGTTAGAGTTACAACTCAAAGGCACTCCGGGTGGACTCTCACTTCCCTGTGACTTAAGATGTTATACATATTTTTTTTTTAATTTACACATTCTATTTCCTATCCCACCCATTGTAACCTGGGCTTGTATGCTCCTGGTTTACTCTGTCTCTAGTTGATTTGAAAACTAAGAGCAGTTAATGAAAAGCTCAGCCCCAATGGAAATGCAAGCATGCCAGCCTGTCCCCTCTCTCACCTTTCTTACATCTCTGTGAAGTTTCTTCTTCTATAAACATAATTCTACTACCTAGAATATTGGGATGAAGAGTATCTCCCACCAGAACTCGCCTTCACCATTTCAAGACACAGGTAATATCTGGCAACAAGCTATTGGCATGCTTGTTGAAATTCAAGAGCTGTTGAAAAAAAATTGATGTTCGGGAGGGTTGGGTTTTGGAAAGTGAGAGACTGCAAGAGAGAAGTATCCCTATATTGCTACATTTAACTTTCAAAAGATCTGCAAAGGGAAGCTCTCACATACTGTTTGGGGTACCAGCTAATTGCAGTAATCAGTCCACTCCTCTGTTCATGGTCATTGTTAAAGGAAATGTCCTGCCTCAAAGCCTTGCAAGGGAAACACAAGTGTGGTGGTTTGAATAGGTATGCCCCTCAAAGACTCATGTGTTTGAATGCTTTGCCCACAGGGAATGGCACTTTTAGGAGGTGTGGTCTTGCTGTAGAAGATGTGACTTGTCACTGTGCGGGTAGGCTTTGAGGTCTCAGAAGCTCAAGTCACTCTCTCCTTCTGCCTGCAGATCAAGATGTAGAACTCTCAGCTCCTTCTCCAGCACCATGTCTGCCTGAACACAGCCATGTTTCCTGCCATGATGACAATGGACTATCCCTTTGACCCTGTAAGCCAGCCCAATTAAATGTTTTTCTTTATAAGAGTTATGATGGCCAGCCGGGTGTGGTGGCACACGCCTTTAATCCCAGCAACTTGGGAGGCAGAGGCAGGCAGATCTCTCTCTGTGAGTTCAAGGCCAGCCTGGTGTACAAAATGAGTCCTGGACAGCCAGTGCTGTTACACAGAGAAACATTGTCTGGAAAAAAAAAAAAAAAAAAAAAAGAGTTGCAGTGGCCATGATGTCTCTTCACAGCAACATAATCCTAACTAACCCATGCTGCTGTGCTCTAGTGACCAGACTTCCTTGAGCCCAAGGTAGCCATGAGCAAGGCTGTATGAAGGCCTGTGTGAAGCACACACCTGCAGAAGCTCAAACATAAGAAAGTGCCAAGCAAATGGTGCAGGTGGTGCAAACATAGAGGTCATAAGAGAAGAACTGAATGTCCCCAGAGAACAGCAGTCACCTCTGGGTACCCAAAAGCACCGACAGCATCAGGAATCTGTTTCCTAGAAGGGAGAAAATGAAAGACACCAAAAGGAGGTGTAATTGGAGAGTCATAAATGAAGGTATTTCATGAGATTGAGCCCCAAGCTCTCCTGCTTAATAAAGGCCCTTAATCCCCATTGGCTGTTAGATGATCTGAGCAAGACCTAGTTAGACTCACTTCTTCAGAACTGGTTCCTACACAGTTTCTTGCCTAACATATGTCTTTTTTTTTTTTCTTCTAACCATGACCTTCATTTTCTTTCTATTGCTATTACACCTACCAAAAGTAACCAGAGGATAAAAGAGTTTATTTTGCCTTACAGCTTATAGTTTACCATGAGGGGGAAATCGGGGCAAGAATTCAAGGCAGGAATCTGGAGGCAGGAATTGAAGCAGAGACCATGAAAGAACACTGCTGAGTGGCCTGTTCTCCAGGCTCACATCCACCTATCTTACTTTACCTCCTAGGTCCACCTTCCCAGGAGTGGTACCACCTATCACCACCTAGGCCCTCCCACATCAGTCAAGAAAATGACCCCACCAACTTGCCTACAGGCAATCTGATAGAGGCATTTCCTCAATTGGATTTCTATCTTCCTAGATGACCCTAGCTTGTATCAAATTAACCAAAACTAACCAACATAGCCTCTAAGATGAAATAAATCCAGGATGCAAATAAGTTAGGTTGATGTTTTCTGATGGCTTTGTTTACTGTCTCATTGTATGACAAAAACTAAGGACAATGTAGGACCACTTGAGATGAATTCACTTTTAATTGTCAAGTACAATAGAGTTGGTACTCATCAGCATCTTGAGATGCAGGCAAAAGAAGGAAAATTAAACCCAGCTTTTCAAATAAGTGTCATCGCAAAGGTTACAAAACACTGCAGAGTTGCCAAAGTTGGTGAAATCAATTTCCATTTTGCTGCACTGTTGGTGTCATGCAGAGATTGCTGAAACCAACAAAATGAAAAGCATTAATGATTTGTATTAATAGCATCTATAAATTAATTTGCCTAAAAAAATCAACCAAACAATTCATCAAATGGAAGTTATATGCAGGAAATAATAATAAAAAGCAGATGCTTTCTATTGTTTTTTAAAATGAGGCATTGGAAATAGAAGAAATCCAAGCAGATACAACCAAATGAAAGCTCCTTTGTTAGGGGAAAAAAAGCCAATTTAGTGGTGCACAGAAGGGGCATTTTTGTGACTTTAAGAATGTGGGGAGTGAGTTCAAAGCCAGCCTGGTCTACAAAGCGAGTCCAGGACAGCCAGAGCTGTTAAACAGAGAAACCCTGTCTTGAGAAAAAAAAAGAATGTGGGGGAATATAAAACATACTACAGAAAACTAATGACTTAAAATTGAGGTAATGCAAGCTCCTGTTTGTTTACTGTACTTCCTATCCAATAATTAAAAACATCCCCGATTGATCCTCCTGCAATGCCATAGAAACAGATGAGAGATAAAGAATAAACTCCAACAGGAAATCAAGTGGCAGTAGGGCTAAGCACTTTGTGGAAAGAAATTTCATGGATTCAGCTAGATGGGCATTTATCATCATGGTTCACCTGCTGTTAGTCCTGTTATGGAGTACAGTGGTGGCTGTGGTGGGGAGTGGAAGGGCAGAGTCTCTGCTTCCCATTTATAATCATGCCTCGTGCTTACCCAGGCTATGCTCAGGTCTTTGAGACTAGACTAAAAGATCATAAGGTCATAAGATTATAAGATTATAAGGTCAGACCCTCGGCTTCTTCCGCCATTCTGTTCACTTTGGTGCTTTTGCTAGAGGCTGGCATCTTTATTTCTTTTCCCGTTGCTGTGATAAAACACTCTGATGAAAGCAACTTTAGGGGAAAGGGGTTTCTTTTGTTTGGTTCACAGTTCAAAGCACGGTGCCTCATGGCATGGAAGTGAAGGCTGCAGGAGTGTACAGCACCACATCCACAGACGGGAAGCAGAGAACAGCGGACGCACGCTGCAGCTCAGTTCGTTCGCTCTATCCTTTTGTATAATATAGAACCCTTGTCAGGGAATGGTGCCACCCACAGAGGCAGAGTTTTCCCACATCAATTAAAGCAGTTAATATAATCCTGCCCGGAGTATGCCGAGGCCCACCATCTAGACGACTCTAGTTTCATTTTCTTCTTCTGGCTAAGATAAAGAAGGACATCCTTGAGGACAAAGATGCATTCCTCATTCATTACAGAATCCTGGTCTGAATTCATTATTTAAATTAAGGATGTATTATCTATAACATTCAGAACCTACTCTCTGACTCAGTATTGATTTCATGCTAGACTTAGAAATAGTGTTGATTGTCAAGCAATCACAGAGAGTTTCTACCTGTTCCTGACAAAGCACTGATATATGAGAAGACAACGATTACTCAGTCTTAGAGATTTATCATAAAAATACAGGAATTGTGGCTATGTGGGTACAAAAGGGAGAGGGGGGAAGAAGTTGGTGCTTAAGTGGGATGATGGCACATGAAGCCCCTTCCAGGGCCACCTTGTAAGTTATCTCCATTGACTGAGCTACACAGCAGAATCCCCACATCTTTCATTCAAGAGAGCTGCAAGCAATAAAGGCCACTCTCACCAACTGGGTGCCTGCTCTGGGCCAGGTGCATAGGATGCTGTGGCAAAGTCATGCAAACCTCGGCTGCTTATAAATGCTTGCAACTAAAGTGCCTCATTCCGTCAACCTTGCCCCTTATATTTAGAGATTTTGAGACCTCAGACATCAGGGTGCCCTTCCCTTTTGCTGTTTCCCTATTCAGCTATGCCAGCCTCATATGACACTCCCCCCTCAAGGCAGTTCAGGATTCTCTGAGCTGGAGAAGTAAATGCTTTATTAGGATTCCTCATGTGCATCCTGGGAGCTGCATCCTGCATGTTCCCGTGCTGTCCTTGCATCGTTAGCACAAACACTTAGCCGCAGCTGACAAGAGACATCAAACTACCATAGGCAAGTGCACTTCCAGAGCGGTAGATAATGAAACTAGAAAGACTTGGCCTTGTCCCTTGCCTTGCTCAGAAAGCAGATAAATAGAAGTATGCCTTCCCTCCCCAATAATGAGGCAAGAAAGTTGTGTCTTAAACTTTTTGACTTTACCCCCACCCCACCCATGAACTCTAAACTTTAAAACACGCTCCTTTACTCCATGATCTTATTTAAGCTTGAATTAATTATATTTCCACTTAATGCAACTCCCTTTTCACGTTGAAACTTTGCATGGGAAAGAACACACAGATGTCATGTAGAATGATTCTACTAATCTATTACATCAGTGAGACAGCTGCAGTGTGCCCCAGGTGAAGCTGAGACATTGTTGCAATTATGATCAAAATCTTTCTTGCCTTTCTTCAAATGGAATTTTAAAACCCAGATCGTTATGAAACTACAGGCTCTGAAAACATCTAAGGAAACATTTCAAGGTGGTGGTGGGCATTTGGATTTAGGATTAATTGCCAGAAAAGTCCCACTGAATGAATGAATATGGATTTACCTACATGAGGCAAAATACTGCATTGTTCCTATAGTGTACCCCTTCACTTAGTTACAACTTAATTTTCTTCTGCTGGCTAAGATCGAAAATCCTTGAGAGCGCATGCAGAGAGCACAGCCTACAAAGATGCATTCCCAGTCCATTAAGAAATCCTGGTCTGAATTCATTAGTTAAATTAAATACGCATACATAACATTCGGGACCCAATCTCTGCCTAAGTACTGATTCCATACTAGACTTGGAAATATGTAGAAAGAGCAAATGGGAAGTTCTTAGATGTCAAATGCCATGCAGGAAAAGGAGGAGGAAAAAGAAGGCATTCCTTCCTGTGGGTTACAGGGATCCTTTGGGAGTCCTGCTCACTGGTTGAAAATCAGTACCAACTAGTCAACAAAAATAGGAAGAGAAAGAACATATTTGAAGCTTCTGCTTTTATAAAAGGCAGCACCCACATTTCATCTTCACCTCAGCATGATGGATGGGGGGTCCACTGTCTTGTAATATTCCTGAACGTTTCAGATCCATTCACTCCTTACGCATTCTGTAAGGACCCGGGGCATGCTGTACATGCGAGGCGTCTTAGGCACCTCTGGACTTTCGCAGATCTCCTAGCTGCATCACTTGACAGGTGTGAGGCAGTGTGGCCTCCACAAGACATGATCTGGCACTCCAGACTGCTGGCTGAGAAAGGGTCCTCTCATGGGATAATTTGGGAAGTGCTGCATACACTCTCCACCCACTCGCAGACAGGTTTACATTGCGCATAGATCAAAGAGTGCTGGAAGGGAATTGCAGTCTGCAGGAGGTGCCTCTGCCTGCTCTGCTTTCAGCTGTGTGCTTAGTTAGGCAAGTCTGCATGGCTTCCGGTAGGCTCTGTTCTCCATCTCTAGCATTGGGCCAGCCGTCTTGACAGCTGCCTCCCCACACAACTTATCACCATCAGGACCAGCAGCAGACGTTTATGGTTGCCCACCCAGATCTATTTCTTCCTGCTTCCTGTCTGGTTTCCTGATTGGTTCAGGTGTCTTCCCTCCACCATGCACAACATGCTCTTGAGGGGACACTAACTGCCCTTGGCTGTCCTAGCCTGAGGGTCACTACTTCTTGCCTGTTTGTGTTTTTCTGGGACCTGAGTGTAAATTTTCATCTTCTGGAAGTGTTTCCAGCAGTATGCCAGACACTGAATGGACAGTGTGTCATATCTGTGTCATCCATATACCAAAAGTCAGTAAGGACATGAGAGATAAAAGGAGTTGGACCCACTGGATCAAGCCCATCTTAAAACCTAGGTTTCTTCTGGAATTCCTTACATGTGAAGCAAGAACTTCCCTTGTTCCAATTTGACTGAGGTTCTCTTAACTTGACATTGAAGTTGTCCAATGGATACAGCCACTTAAATACAAGGACCCGCATGCCTATCTGGGAACCCTCTAAAAACTTATTGGAATCTGTCTCCAGGAAGTGTTTGCCTCATTTTGCACAGCCACCTTGAAAGACATTTGCACTGGATCTGTTTTTTAATCTGCATTCAGGCTCTGTGCACAGGTTTGCCTTCCCATTTGCTTCACACTGCTTCTTACCGCCCCCATGACTACCAGGGCCCACAGCTGATAGCTAGAGCTATAGCCTTCTGCTTGCCTGGAGGTGCCTCACACTCCCTATATAGTGTTAGTCCTCCTCCCAAGCCCCTTGGGACCATTCTCAACATGGCAGTCCTGACCTGCCAGTGTCTTTCAGGTTCTTCCAAGCCCCTTAGCTGGAACTGGTTTTCATGAACTAAAAAAGTCCTTTGTGGAGGTTTAAGTGGTATATGATATTTTTGTCCTGGAACTCCACAGCCTCTGCCGAGGTCCTGTTTCTCTCAACTCAAACCACGCTCACCCCATTCTTTGTGTCCTTCCGAGGTTAGCTCAGCTTCCATCCTTAGCATCTCATGAAACATGAGCCAAAAGATGAAAAAGAGGGCTGGGGGGAGAGTTATAATGTTGCAGGGTGAATGGAGAGTGTAATAGAGATGCTGACCTGTCTCATGGACAGTCACAGGACAGAACCTGGACAGAGTCTAATTGCAGCAGCCATTTGCCTTCCAGCTTCTTTAACCCCGCCCACACATCTATGATTCCTCCTCTTCTGGCATGATTTGTACCCAAATAGCCAGAAGGGTCAACACAAGGAATAAGTCAGGAAATGTCCAAGACCCAAAGATCATAATGCATTTCTGTGTGCTGACAGTCTACAAATAACAGAAATTTGGCTTAAGCATGAACTCATTTCATACACATGGAATGTGTCTTTCTGCCACGCAACTCACCTCCAGAGGCCATGTTCCACAGCAGCGCTCAGTTGATGATCTGTGCTGTAAGTGCTTCCTTTCCTCCCATTCCCAGGAACTACGTTTTACCCAGGGATTGGATGATGGAATGCAGACTTAATGGAACATAGTGCTTGGGCTTTCTGATGACTAACTTCACTCAGATTTGAATTTAAAGAGTTTAGACAATCCTGGGAGGAAAAGACGGTTGCCAAACACCTACCCACTTCTTTAAAAACAAAAACAAAAACAAAAAAAGATGGGTGGTGGCGGGCACACCTTTTATCTCAGCACTCAGAAGGCAGAGGCGGGTGGATCTCTGTGAGTTCGAGGCCAGCTCGGTGTACAGAGTTCCAGGACAGCCAAACAAACAAAAACCTTACTGATGAGTTGGAATTCAAAGCTTATTCTAGAATACGGAGCTATATTTAAAACATGGAATTTGACAGCCTTCCTTTAAACACCCTTCATATTTATAGCCAACCCCACAGCTCCTTTGTAACAGCAAATCTATACATTTCCTGGCTCCTTACTCCAATTGTCACTGAGCATTTTGAAACCAAAATATTTCCTATTTTCTTGATCACTGAAGACAAATTAATCTGAACTCTTAGTTACCTGGCCATTCCACATCGTTTTGAAATGGATTTTTTAAAAAAATTCATGTAACAGACTCCAATGGTTGGATTTACTTTTTGAATTTTAGCTTTCAAAGTACATTGGAAGAGACCACAAAGTCAACTTCATAGGCATAGAAGGCTGCGTTGGTGGGATAGCTGATTGGTTAAACCTGATGACATGAGTTCAATCTGTGGAACATAGGAAAAGAAGGAAAAGGAAAGAATGAACTCCTAAAACTTGCCCTCTGACCTCCACATATATGCTGCAGAATTGTGTGTGCACATGCTCACACACATACACACATAGAAAGACTCGCAAGGGGTGGGAGAAAGAGAGAGGGATTCTTACTACAGAAACAAAATCTGAGGAAAAATTACAGTCTACTAATGATTATAATTTTCTGGACAGTATACCAATTGCATGGTCAAAAGAAATGCTACAGTGTATGGGGAAAACACTTGGGAAGAAAAAGACACTAAGGATGCTATTTAAATGTTCCAAAGGAAGCCATATATAATATCACACAAGTAGAAGCTATGAAGATACAAATACCCTCAAGGTGCTGAATGAAAAGTGGGGAGAATCCTTATCAAGCTTCAAAACTGATGCTTCCAGGTGAGTCTGAGCTCAAAGCAGATGAGATAGATAAATAAAGTACTTGCCCACTCCTTGTTTAAGGGGAACTGAAAAGTCTTACTTAAGATGAGCCGCCCCAGAACATCGGGATATAGAGACCCATAAAGCCCGTGTCTGACATAAGTACATAACCACCATCAGAATGAAGTAAACGGAAGACAAATCAAAACAGAGAAGACAAACTCACTGATGCAGAAGTCAAAAGAAGTATCCACCAAATTACTGCTCAGACCATTCATTCACACCACAGACCCTGCAAAAGACATAGCTTTCTCTTTAGTCAGTCTTAACTTCTTATAGGTGAGGAGTAAGAAAGTTTTTCTCTACAGGAGTATTGCCGAAGAAGATTGTCTCTTTGCACCCAGCTATCCTGGATTGAAAGCAGATACCACTATGCAGAAACAGATGGGGGTAATTGTGTTCTAACAAAATTTTATTCACAAAACTAGGTGGTGGGATGAATTGGATATATAAGCCACAGTTAGCCAACCTATGTCACAAGCAAGTAATGCATCACCACTGGGTTCCAATGAAGTAGCCAGCATCCAAATGGGGCACGGCTTTTTAACACGTGAAAGAGCAGGGGGGGGGGGGGGGGGGGGAAAAAATCAGGATTCTAGACACAGCAAAGAGACGTTCACTTGACATTCCGAGACTGCTACAAAAGGGAAAGAGGGAACGAGACCAAACATTTCATGGTATATTTAGAATTCTTCTGCTAGACTTGACATTCAGAGAAGAGTAGGTGACTGGACTTGGGGGAGAATTCTCATTTTCTTGTGAGCCTTGGTAGGTGCTGAGGGGGCAGACATGGTGCAATGATGTCCATCGCCTTGGTCAAGGAAGCTTCCTGACTTTCTCAATGTACTCTTTGTATTTAACCTCTCCAAAGAGTCTCCTCCATCACCACATCCCACCACACCACACCACACCACACACACACACACACACACACACACACACACACACACACACACAC
>CAJQZJ010000102.1:933333-1006392 GCA_907164525.1 Lophiomys imhausi | reverse complement strand
CACACACACACACACACACACACACACACACACACACACACACACACACACGGAAGAACAAAAGCTAAGCCACATGGACATCAAATTTTATTCTTTCAGACAGCATATATTACCCACGGTGCCTGGAATCACAAATTCAGTGACACTGGTAAACGTGCCTCACCAGAGGCCTCCACGTTGTCAAGAAACACGCAGCATGCATTACACTGTAGAACTCAAAGTTGTACACCACACCCCCAACCACTTGGTAACTGGCAAATGGATTCATACAATTTCAACTGGAAATTTCCCACCTACAGCTGCCTTTTTCATTGACTAGGTGGTTAGTGGGTACTGTTGTTTGGATCTTGACCAAAGGTTAATTTTCGTCCTCAGCCTGTTGACGCCATTAAGGAGGTGGTTGAGCCTTTAGGAAATGGGGGCTAGTAGGAGGATTTAGGATATTGGGAACATGACCTTGAAGGGACTATAGAATCCTACATGCACATTCTCTCTCTCCCGCCCTTGTTTCTCTCTCTTTTACCTTCCTTTCCCTTTATTAAAAAGAACTATACATATAGGTGTTTTGCCTGTCTGTGCACCACATGGATGCACTACTCACAGAGGCCAGAAGAGGGCACTGGATCTCCCGGGACTGGAGTTATTAGCTGTTGAGAATCAAACCTGCGTCCTTTAGGAGACCATTCAGTACTCTTAACTGCCGAGCCATCTCTCCAGCCCATCCTCTTTCCTTTTCAAGTTTCTGTTATGAATGGCTGGCTATTCACTCTCTAACACAAGCCCCAAACCAGTATGTACTGCAATCTCCAAAACCGATAGCCCAAACAAACCATTTATCTTTATAAATGGGTCATCTCAGATACTTATTACAATAACAGGAAGTTAACAGAGTAGAGAAACTGGTCTCCCATGGGTAGAAGGGTTAAATTTCACAGAGATGCTCTGAGGTAACCACAGGAACCAGAGAGTCTGACCCAGCAGCCTCTGGGGGAGTCCATAAGGTCAAAAAGTCCTTCCAAGTGAATCAAGCTACTGTAACCATCAACAATCGTCCGACAAAATTGACAGGATACAGCACCCCTAGACCAGGACACTGGAAGTTAGGTAGTCTTATTGGTTCCTACCAAGTCCTCATGTTTACTGCTGTGACCTCATGGAGGAGCATTCCAACAAAGCAAACCTTTGCCGTCTATTTTGGGGTCCAATGTATCCTCTTTAAGTGAGTGCAAGATGGCTCTGCCTTGCGCTTTATATGGCTGGTCTTTGCTTCTCTTAGGAACAGCAACATCATAGCAAGGGAAGCATGAAAAGCCAGGCCAGCACTGGGAGGTAGGGTGTGGGGATGCTGCTGCCAGACGTCCTCTGCGCGTGCATCACAGCGAAGACTGCATTGGTGTGGTTGGTGGGCAACTCTACATTGCAGATCATTCCTTCACAGCAAGACCTGCACTCCTGTGTACAAGGAAGAAAGAGGAATAAGAGTGAAGAGCAGGGAGGAGGAAGGAACAAAACCCAAAACCAAACAAACAAAAACAAAGAGAGAAAGGTGCCAGAGTTGACAGTCTAGCCTGTACATTCCCCAGGCCTGTGGGTACCCTTCTCCTGCTGAGCAAAGACTACCCTGAGAGTCCTCATCCTAACCTTCAAAGCATCTGTGCCAAACCCAAGCATAAATGAGGTGAAGAAGGGAAACTGAGTCAGACTGCCCAGTTGCCAGATCTTGACAGGTTTATTAGAAAACGATGAAATCAATGTGAAAGTTAGGAACCGTCTGGACTTGTCTCTGAATTTCTTTCTTAGTGTTACTTGTAGGCTTATAACGGTGACTTGCTATTATGTGTGCCCTCACCTGAGTCCCATTAGGACTGCAGTGATGATTTTCTTTAAAAAACAAACAAACAAAAGAGAGCTTTCAAGGTAAACAACAACTGATCGCAATAACAAAGCATGCCTGGCCAGAAGCTATGCCATCATGAACTGGCTGCTTACATGGGTCTCCAGGCCAAGGAGGCCATAGCAGAAAGGCAGTAACTCCAAGCACACCCATCAGTGGCTTTCCAGCCAGCTGCTCATCAGAATTCATGCAGGGGTGAATTTTCAAATCTTTTCAAATCTTGCCATGTAGCCCAGGCTGGCTTCACACTCACAATCCTCATGCCTCAGCCTCCAGTGTACTGGACTACAGGCGGGAGCCACTGTGCTTGAGACCTCTATGTGAAGCCCCATTTCAGTCACTCTAGATCTTCCCTTCTACCCTTGCCAACACTCCTGTCATTGCTGTCCATACGGCCCTTAAGCAATCAGAGCCAACAGCCACTGCTGTGGGAGCCACTGATGTACAAGCATCACATTCTAAAACCTCGTGAAACATATTTTCAAGCTATTTCCCCCCCTGCCCCCCAAATTTTAGGATCTCTGCGAAGAAGAGCACATTTTTGTTTGGGATGACAGAATGAGAATATTAAAGAGATCAATTGATCCAGTACATATCTAAATTTATCTTATTCTCTTAGACTCTTTCTCCTCTGAGCCGAAATGCAGAGTGAGACAAAGTTTCAACGGCAAAGCCATGGCTGTTGTCTCCTTTCCATGTTCAGTTTCCCCAGAAGGGGTTGTGGTGATTTTGGGCCAGGAACAGAACACCTCATCCAGACTCCAGCACTCCTTACTCTCTTAAGGATGGGTTACTCTTGAGCCTCTAGAGTGAGGTTCAGACTATTGGTGCAGTTCTGAAGCCCAGAGCTTAGCTCTAGAGCCTGGAAATCAACATTTATTCTTAGTAACGTTATTTCTTTTTGAAGATGGAATATCTTCAAATGCCTGCTCTCCTCATTGGCACTGTAGTAGAGTCTTTTCGTCAAGAGTGCTAACCTAACATATTGCTTCTCCTTCTTGGTTTTCCCATGATGCATAACTTACCACCATCACCATGAAACCTGGGAAAGTAACTCTACACACACACACACAATCTTTACCGTGTGTTCCAAATCTCGGCTGTGGCGGCAGCCAACAAAATGGCATTCATTTTTAGAGGCACACTTTTTAGTGATGGATGTACTTCTTCCATGGCTGGTGAAGTGATGAACTGTCAAACAATACTTTGTGTCTAGGAAAATGTAACCAAAAAAAAGGCAATTTTATTTTCCATATAGCACAAGAGACCCCTCAACCATCATGCCAGAAAAGACTACAGTTCAGAGTAACCTTAAGGCTTCTAGGTGAGAAACTTAATGGCAGTGAATGCTAGAGTTTGTAGGTGGTATCTCTGCCAAGATGTCAGCTCCCAAAATACATGTGTGTTTTGAAAATGAATATAAATGGGTATCCAGTTCCTTTGGCATGAGCTGAGGCTGAGAAATAATATGCAGAATTTCCATCAGTCCTTGGGCCTGCTAACCAATATGCAAGTATTTATGTGCCTGGCCTGCCCTTTCTTCCTTTGAAGCACCTGTTCTAGAATTCCAAATTAACATAAAAATGGTGAGCACAAAAAATACAACATGTCTGGAAACTTGGAGTCTCACTAAGTATTTGCTTCTTACAGGCTCTATGGAAGATATGTCCCCAGTTGCCTGTCAGGTTGTCCTTCTTCCTCATCTTGCTTATTCAGATTCTAAGCCTTCTAGCATGTTTGACTCTCTCTCATCAATGTATTCCACTTTCCCTCTCCTCTTCACTCCCTGTTTCCCACCCATCCTTGCTCCGTATAGTTAGCTCACTTCTATATAGTTATTCTCACCGCTTTAACCATCCATTTCATGACTTAATATTCTTCTAAGAATGTTCATGTGACATCATAGGATATTCTGTTTTAGTTCTGTATCTCCTTGTTGCTACCAAAGACCATGGGAATGCTTGTTAATTTATTCACCACGGATCCCAGCAACTGACTGGGAGGAAATGTATAGTCCAATAATGGAAGCTAGTAGCTTCTCGTGTTTATCCAGAGAACTGCACACATCACACACGTGAAAGTAGACTCTAACCAGTCAACACAAAAGCTGTTGTAAATAAAACAAGAAATATCCATCTTGTCATGTCGTGTTACATAGAGACACTACTTTAACAATGCTGACAGACCACAAGTGAGGCTTTAAGGAGAAAAGGAAATCTGAGATGACAGAGAACAACACTCCAACCCACTATCTGTGGATGAATGATCGATTATCACTTCCCTAAATAACGGCAAAGGGAAGCATAAGAAATGGCACCTCAGTTATAATTTGAGATGGTTCACGTCTTTGAGAGTTCACTAGCAGACAGTAAAAAAAAATGAACTCTCATACTGTGGCGGAAGGTGGGATCCTTCCACAATGGTTCCTGTAGTAGTTGGCTTCTCAGATGGGCTGGGCAGAGCCAGCTAAGCTGCCTTTGCTATTGCTGACATTGTTTGGGGGATGGGAAGCTAAGGTCTCCTGGATTGTTTGTGTTTCAAATGAGATGATATTTGGGCTGGAAACATGGCTCAGCACTTGTTGCTCTACTGGGGAGCTGGGTTCAATTCCCAGCACCCACATGGAAGCTAACAAGCATCTGTTAACTCCAGTTTCAGGGGATCCAATGCCTTCTTCTGGTCTCCTTTCACACCAGCCTTGCATGTGGAGCACATGCATGCATATAAGCAAAGTGATTATACACATAAAATAAATTAATCTTGAAATGATTTTTTAAATAAACAAAAGAGATGCTATTGTAAAAATCAGAAGTGGATAAAGGCTTTTAGTTGATAAACAGCAAACTGGAGCATTACGCACAGACATAATAAACCCAGGCTCTGAGAGGCAATCCAAACAACAGTAGGCTCCACAAAGAGAAGGCCGATGAACATGCAAAGCTTAAGTCGGTTTTAACCTTCTGCTTGGCTTTCAGTGGAAAATTAAAGCAACTTGTTAGAGAATTATATCAACCATCTGAAATAAACTAGGAGAGATGGCTATCAACCAACCTTAAAACTTTAAACCAAGTTAACCAGTCTCTTCCTGAGTGGATTTAAAGTCCACTCTGCAAGATGGAACATGAGCCTAGTACTGTTAACTGGGCCAAAACCTTGTGGCTAGCTAGGTCCTAGGTCCTAAGATAGAACCTTCTGCTATTGTTCTGCTAGACAGACATAGTAATAAATTGCCCCTAAGTTCTTAACTTTATGCCCATAGGTAAGTATTGTCTCTCAGTCCTCATCAAAGAATCTTATTTCTACAGGACAGAGTGATTAATACAGAGAGCCGTAACTTGTTGGTGTGCAGAAGATAAGATCATGGAATGTTCAGTGCTAAATGGGACAGCTGAATCACAACCCTACTCTCAAGGATAGGATCCCAAGGCTTGGGGGTCATCGTGGAAAAGAAGGGGACAGAAAGATTTTAAGAGCCAAGGAGAGTGGGTATTCGCAGTGAAATAGTATTTGCCAGAGACGACAGGGCCATTGCAGACATGAACTCACAGTAACTTCACCGCAGAGCTGTATAAGAACAAGTCAGACAAAGTCCCAGCACAGGCAAGGAAGGGACTCATGAAATCCAACTCCTAGCTGAGGAGCTATTGCCAATTAATTGATGGCTACTCGGAAGGTAGAGTCAGTTTCCTCCAAGATGTGGCTTCTGAGAGGATACTCATGATCTAATAGGTTGTCTTACCCATCCCTACTAACTGGACTCAGTGGATTTATTTATTTTTTTTCAAAGATTTATTTATTATGTATACAGTGTTCTGTCTGCAGGTATATCTGCAGGCCAGAAGAGGGCACCAGATTTCATTATGGATGGTTGTGAGCCACCATGTGGTTGCTGGGAATCGAACTCATGACCTCTGGAAGAGCAGCCAGTGCTCTTAACCGCTGAGCCATCTCTCCTCAGTGGATTTAAAGGAAAAAAAAAAAAAAAAACTTGAAATTGGGGGAAAATAGAGGAGTGTGTGAGCAGGGGAGGGAGATAAGGGAGAAACTGGAGAGGAATGAAAACAGAGCAGATTTTATTAAAATGAATTATATGAATGTACAAAATTCTAAATAGAAAAAAATCCTTTAAAACAACTAAGAAAAATTTTTGTGGAAATCTGAAGGAAAATGCACACAAATCACACATGTGCAAGAAGATGACAATTCAAGAGCAATCACTGTGCAGAAATGTAAAAGAACCTCAAGGAAAAAAGATTCTAACACTTGCTTCTTCTAGAAAAGATATAATAAAAAGCATTAACCATTTGGATGCCACAGGCATGAACACATAACTTAGCAGAGATTCTCCTCAGTGTAAGCAGTAGGACTTTTTTGGGTGGTGATGGGGATTCCACAGACTTCCTATATGTGGGGAAACAATTAGGCCATTCTACTACAACAATACAGTACAGAAACTCCCAAAGATTCATGGTAATAGACCCACACCAGCAATTTCTAATTCTGAAAGTCTGCTTTGCTATTTGTTTTTCTTAGGCCATTGCATCTGAAAACCTAAAATCGGAACAGCACAGTCTCATTATAGCTCTCTCAGTTCTAAAGTCCTATCAGCATATTCTGTCTGCTTTACTTCCAACTTTGTATGAAAACATTCACTTTCCTCACAGCTCTATTTCTACCCTCAGAGTTCCAGTTCCTGTCTTCAAACCAAAAGCAAGGACAGTCCCCACTTGATGCATTCTTTGACTCATGTGTCCAGCTACCCAACAGCAATGTTTCACAGCACAATCAATATCAATTGTTCTGACTTCCATACTCTATCGGAAAAAGAAACGTCTGCATGTCTTTGGACATGGTTCCCTCTCAGATTGTTTCTCCATCTCCCACTGCCACAGCAGCCAATCTCTTTCCTGTTCACCAAAGGGGCGACACCACTTATTGCCTCTGGAAGCCTTTACATTTGAGATTTCCCTGGGGGTGGGGGTGGTGAGCAGCACACCTTTCCTGCAGATCTCCATCTGGCTTCCTTGCCTTGCCCATTCAGGTCTTTGTTTTCATGTATATTCAGAGATGATTCCCCATGGCTACTGAGTCAAAGGTATCCATCTATCTTTCAGCAAGTATTTACTGAGTGCGTATTAGGAGCCAGACACTGGATCGGGCCCTGGAGGTGTGTCCATAAACTACCCAGGATAATCAGATGTTTGTTAGGGGAGTGAATGAACTTCCCAAGCATCAGTGAATCTGGAGAGTACGGAACCTTTCTTTGCTTTAAGCCAGTAAGTATAACTTTTCTAGCATATCATCAAGCATCAGACATTTCTGGAATTGTTTGAATGCCTTCATCAACAACTATGGTTTCTGTCTACTTGATAAATACCTTTTAAGAAATTTTTCCTCATGCTGCATTCAAGTGCATACTGACCAACCTATTCCAGGTTCTCTCAGGATATTCTGGTGTATGGAAAATCTTTCACAATAAATCAAGGACCCCTAAAGAATATCATTGGGCTGTGTTGGCATGCCAATCTATTATGTAAGACATCTCCCTCCAGCTAAGAGAAGGACCTAAATGAAGTAAGGTCACCAAAGAATCTGGAGGAATCTTCCAAGCTTAGATACTCACCCTGTGGACACCACTTGTCTTCCGCCCATCGATTGCAATTATAATTATCCCCTGCGTTTTCACAAGTAAAACACTTGAAGCTGTTTGGAAATGGTGTGGCTTAAAAACAAAAACAAAACAAAAAACAATGAACTACAGTCACCAAAAGACAAAATTTTACAACATCAAAAATAGCACAAAACTAGCAAGTTTATTAGGTGAAACAAACAAGACATCCTCTTTGGAATGCCTGTGTCCCAAAAGCTGTGTCTACCCACCAGGCTTGAGCTCATATCACTAATTCCCTTCTAGTAAGTACTAAGATCTCCCATTATAGAGAAATGGAAATAGCTCCACAAGCTACTTTAAAAGATCCATAGTATGATTCTATTACAATTTAATCTTCTGAAATAAGAAGGGTTGAGGGAATGGGCAAGGATGGTAATGGTACTAGAAATTATACAATATATACATGCACACATACATATACACATGTATATGAGAAAGAGCTAGACAGAGACAGAGAAGATGGAACATACTGAATAATATAGATAATACAAAGTGAAGAACAGCAATAACGTACACCTCTCGTATAGAGCTAGGATGAAGGCAGGCTTCTCCTGACTGTGTATAATCAGCATCAGGAGAAAGGAAGAGAAAAACAAACCCACATCTCACCCTCTGGGCGACCATTTGACGACTATTAGTGACAGAGCTTTCATGCAGCATGAATTGCCCACAACAGTAGTGAAGACCCAGGTCACACTCTCATCCCAATTTCAAAGTCGTGATGAGTTTTCAGAAAGTGTTGACGGCCATTTGAAAGAATGGGTGTATCATTTATGCAGAAACTTTCCATGGCCAGTAATCCTCTCTGAGTAAGAAATCGACAAAGATCACTGAACTTCCTCTGCTACACCACAATTAGAACAGTGCTCACAGGAGGCTTGTGTTTGTGTTCTTAAAGGTGAAGCCTTGTAAGACTGCAGCAGCAGGCCAACCCATTAGAAGAGAGAAGAATTCTGTCACTACAGCCACCGTTATCCCGTCAGTGGCTAGGCCCGTTTCTTTCACTCTGTGTAAAACCAACCATTCTACAAAGGCATGGTGAATGGAGAGAGGATGTTGAACAGATACTGAATGAGGCCACAGGCCCTACTTACGGTCAAGAGGGGGCCTCACATTATAGAAGTTGATGTTCTTCGCAAACGCCCAGTTTTCTGAGAGGATCAAGATCTGAAGGATGGTCACAGCTAGAACATGGCAGACGAGCAGCATCCTGACCTCCCAGCCCAGGCAGGCCAAACTCGTATGTCTGCCATGAAAACACAGACCGGGTCAGCCCATTTGTTTTTTATACATCAATGGGAGTTGTGTTTTGCTTCTGCTTGGAAAGCTCAATATTTCAACATGTCAAAGAGGGTCAGTACCACAAGCGTCATTGAGATGGAAAGTTAAGTGCTTACTGCCTTCTACTGGCCTGCTGGATTTCCACAGGACACCCAGTGGTCCTCCCCGTCCAGGGGCACAAGGCTCTGGCACTGGTCTGGCTACATTAGGCTCCTTCCTTGCCTGGGGCTAGCTAACTGATGTTGTTTGCTTTCCTCCCCATTCTGTCAACCCTGGTTCCTCGTTTATTTACCTGAACCACTTGTTCCTGAAATCCTTTCCCTGAGTAAATAGAGGTATTTGAGATTTGATAAATTTTCAACTCCATCACGTCCTGGGAAAAACCCCTAAGAGGAAAGCCAGTGGAGCAAACGGCGAAGCAAAGCACAGTGAGTCTGGACTAAAATCTCTGCTGATCTTAGAGCTGACAGATGCCAGCAGAGAAGCGAAGGAAGCATCACGGGAGGTGCCAGCTCCACCTGCACCTGTCACACTGGGTTTGAGGACAAACAAACCACCAGGATGCTCCAGAGGAAACAATAAAAGTTGACTGCTGGACATAATACAGTGATATTCTTACTTACAAACATTGTTGACTATGTTCATAAGGGATTGAAACTCAAAGGAATGATAGACATGCACGAAGTGCTGAGGACATATTTTGGGCCCCTGTAGAACCCACAGGTCCTACCCTTTGAAGCCAGCCTCATGGGAGCAGTTAAACCTGCAATCTCATCACTGACAGGTTGTCTGGTCAGGGAGAGCTGAGTATGGGGTACAGAAGACAACGTGCAAATTGGATCTGGTGCTGGCTCTGCTGTTTATTAGCTTCGTGACCTTGGGTGAGCTCTTTAAACTCTATTAACCCCAATTTCCTCGTCTGTAAAATGGCTTAATAATACCCACACTACCCACACATTTGGATAATTGTGAGCATCAAATACAGGCTCAGATAGGATCACATAGCTTTGTGTGAACAAAACACACATAATAAGAGCTCTGTGGAAATGCTAGACTTTAATACATAGGCCAGACTCGTTTTCTTCTTGCTGAATCAACCAGTCTCAGTAGCTTAGGGAATTTTTCAAAGAAAAATGGTTTGATGTCCACATATACACAAGTGGTTTTTCACATTAACTTTTCTTGAAGCCAGGGTTCTAGTGTGTGGGTCCCAGACTTCTATTCTTCTCTTGTGGCTTTTGTACATAAGTAACATGTAAGCAAGGGAACTGAGTATCAGAGAAAATGGAGAGGCAACATCCTCCCTTCTCTACAGAGGACTTGTGTGAAGACAAGACCAAGTCATTAAGGATGTAGTCATCAAAAGGAAGCACACTGGTATGAAATTTCTAAGAATACAATGGGGCTAAACATTAGAGATTTTCTTTTATTTTCATCAGCCCATAGACCCAGAAATATTAAATATATGTTTCTAGTTCATTTTAGTAACCAATATAGACATTTTAGAGGTCATGCTTCTACATTTCACTCTTATGGTCTTGCTGAAGAAACAGCCAGCCAACTACATGACCAAATCAAGTGGTTATATTGAAAACCAATGGTGCTTTTCTTATTCACACATTTAACTCAGTCCATCTGAAAGCTACAATGAATCTGTAGCCAGAGGTTGGAACCCAGTATCCTAAGAAAGAATCTTAATAACGAGGAGATGAGTTCTTTCCCCTTCAGACCTCAGAATGACCGTGCTCTAGTAGCAACCTACAGCGTCTGTACACTACTAACAAGACTCCTAAGCTCATGGATGTCAGGTTTGCATTGTCTGCACTCAAATGCCCTTTTGTCGCTGAGCAGCTGTGGGACCTTAGATAAGTTGTTGAATCTCCCCAAGCCCAGCTTCCTTCTCTGTAGAACAGGCATAACCACAGCAGTTTTGAAGGGAGGTTTCCATGACCTCATGCCTACGAAGGCCGAAGCTGAGTGCTAAGCCGCAGCTGAAGCTATGCTCTCTGAATGCTCTCTATTGGTTGGTAACGAGCATTGGCTCAAATATCTGCTTTTAGACTCAACCCTTGTGATGCCCGGTTCAAGCTCATTAACCTCACTATATCTCGGGTTTTGTGCCTAGGAAATGGAGCAGTAGTGTTTCCTTGTAGAGCTGTAGGAATAAAGTTGGCTAAAGCACATACAACATTTGAGCTATTTAGTTATGTGCCTGGATCTCGCTAATTCTAGTAAGCATTTACTAGTGTGAGCAAATTCCTAGTTTAAAATTGCAAATCAAAACTCCTGGTTTTCCTAAAGTAATTTTCCTTGGAAACTAAAACTCATTCATTCATTCTACACGTCATTACCAACATCCACTATACATTGTCATCATTGACTCCCCAGCAATGCCTTTTCTCTCATGAAAACTGCATTTTAGAGGGAAAGGGCAACACAACGTGCGGGTGTGTGATTTGAGACAGTTATAAATGCCATGAAGGCAAAGCAATGAGATGACAACTTAGTAGGAGAGGGAGGGGTTCGATCACCTATGACGGTTGGCACATACCGCTCTGAGGAAGTGACATTTGAGCAGATGAATGTAATGAAGGGAAGAGACAAGCTGAACCAAAAATCTAAAGAAAACCAACTTAGATCCTATGGAGGGATCTCCAGAAAATAGGTCTGGACAGATGGCTCAGTGGGTCAGAGCACTTGCTACACAAACAGCCTGAGTTCAGATCCATATAAAAAAAAGTCGGGCATACCACAAATGTACCAGCTATATCCCATATGCCTGTAACCCAGGGTAATGTGAGTGGACCTAGAAGGACTGAAGGAGCTTGCTGGCTGTCGGTCTAGGACAAGGGATGACGTGAGGAATGATATCATAAGACACGGATTTCCTTTCCTGGCTTCTACATGCACACTCAGGCATGAGCACACACACACACACCTCATACACATCTGTGCACACAAACACACACACACACTAAAATGGGTAGCAGCAAGTGTGTTTGGAGCATGCAGTGGACTGGTTTCTGATTTTGAAAAAAAAAAAACCCACACATGTTTGTTTTGTGTCTGCAGAGACATTCCAAAATCCCTAGCTTTGTCTGTAGCTCCTGGAATAAAAGGGATGGAAGTGATGGTGATGGCAAAGGAAGGTGGATTTCAAATCCACCGAAGGATCTCTGCAGGGTTCAAACTATTGAATGCAGTTTGAATAAGCCCATGCTTGACGAGTGTGTCTATAATTTCAGCATGGGAAGGTGGAGACACTGGGATCCCTGAAGCTAACTGGTCAGTCACCGTAGCCAATCAGTGACATCCAGGTTCAGGAAAAGACCCTATTATAAATAAGTAAGCTGGAAAGTGATTGAGAAAGATTTTCCACCTTGACTTCTAACCTTCATCAGCACAATCACACCTGAACACATGTATGTATCCCCCCCCAACATAAATACAAAAAGAAACTAACAAAAATCTAAATGAACCGGTCTAAGCATAGGACTTGCTTTTGGATTCTCCATGCTCTAACGCAGCACTGCAGAACCTGGGTCATTACCATTGTGCAACTGGGGAAACTGAGGCTTGGAGGCAGGAGACTGCCACTGACATAATAGACCCTCTAATTTTTCCATATAGTGATTATTGACCATTAGTTATCTGCAAAACACAGAGAGTGTGAATTCCATAGTACGGTATTGACACAGCCAAAATGTAGTTTCATTTCCACTTCAAAGTGAAACCGCAAAGCCTTATTCCACCAACATACTCTAAAACTGAAAAGGTTTGCCTGTCAAATGAGGAATGAACTAAATAAAAGTGCCTTCTAGTTCCTGGGTAGGCTTTATAATGTATTACCATACACTGTCTCCTGAGCAGCAGCATCTGTCTCTATTTTCTTCCTCACACAGGCTTGTGTTACCATGACTGTCTTATTTTTCATGAGCGGATAACGACAGGATAATGAACAAGTAAATGGTTAAATAGAGTGTCCTGGCGTTGCTGTGCATTGAGAATCACTTCACGGAGCCTCTAAACTAAACTACATCTGTGGAGACATTGCTGAGCAGGCACTTGCTGCAGTCTCTGTTGCAAGCAAGGTTACAGGAGAGCTTGTATTTTGTTCCACAGAGGGGGTGGGTGTGCTAGAGTAAACCGGGATATTTTTTCCAGGGCCATCACACAGTCTAGTGTTGCTTCTTCATGTAAGATGAGGGGTAACCCATGAGGTTTGCAGGGAATTGGTAAAACTATGTGTGTAGATATCTCATCTTTCACTGGGTGGAGGAGCTCAGACAGTACTGAGACCCACATAATGGTGAAAAATTGTCCTTACTGCTTCAGAATATAGCTGTAATAGTTTGGCTTCCTGTGAGGATGCTCTTTTATTCTAACACTAAGACAAAAGTTGCATTGTACATCAAGGGATATATATATATGTCTAAACCCTCACACTCAATGGACGTTCAAAACATATTTATCCAAGAGAGTTTACTGCTTTCATCCATGGTTCCCAGAGACAGGCTTGGGCAGAAACCCCATGTATGCGGTGCTGGCCTTCCCTGTTTTGAGTCCCTTCTTTGGAAGATACATTAACTTGCTCCAGAATACAAACAGCTTCTTTGCCAGGAGAGAGGAGAGATTTCTTCGAGGCATGTCTGTAGAGATACTGGAAGCAATTCTCAGGCACTCCAGAGAATGGCAGGTAGCCAGATTTGTAAGGTAAGGAACCCCCTCCGGAGACTGGCCCATACCTGCCCAGAATAAAAGACCTGATTCACGGGAGGGCATGTGGTTCAGAAGCAAGACAACTTCCCAGGCCCTGGGTACTCTTAATCATGCAGCTGATACTTCTGCAAAGCTGGTAGGGACCTCAAGAAGCAGAATATCGCTGACAACTTTTGAGGCAGTAAAAGGATCTACTTTTTTTTTTTTAATATCCCCTAGATGTATGCTCAGCACACTCTACATACTCAGTAAATATGTTTTGGAACAGAACCAACATCATTCTTTACAACCGGGACAGAGCACCTTTCATAGTGAGTAAAGCGAAGTTATGCACAGTGAAAAACTGGCAGGGCACCCAACGCTGTTAAATGATGGACTCCCAACAGAAACCCAAGAGACCAAAGAGGGGCAGTCAATACTGCATTTCTTACACAATTCCTAAAATATGAGTCAACAAGCACAGAAAGCACCTTCAACTGCTAATGAGATAAATGAGCAGATAATTGAAGGGGAGCAGCCCTTCTAAGTCCAACATGCCCATCAACACTCAACATTAGCACCTCCCTGCAAGTACCACTTACTGTGCAAGTCAGCCACTCCAATGACATTCTTAGCAAGCCTGGCTTCCCTTGTAAAAAGGGTTGAAGGCAAAGGGGAACTTCAAAGTGGGTGCTAAAATTTTACTGGGAAAGAATGGAATAAGTGGGAACACTCCTTTGGAAAGGGGGAAATGTCCAGCCAGAAGAAAATGTCACTATCCACAGCTAGAGTAGGGTGGTTGGTTGCTTCTGCTGGCAACCAAGAACAGAAATGATCAGGGTCCTATTAAACATTGGAAGAATGCCTTCCTGGGGTGTACATTCTACCCACTGCCTTGTAGAGGAGCTGAAGGTAGGTGCTGAGCCTCGCCTGGGCTTGGGAGCCAGTTCCCAGTGTTTCAGTTTCTACCTTTTTTTTTTTGGAGGTTTGCTCTCTATGGGACATATTTGTGAAGGGCTTCTGCTTTTCCACATCTTGAATGTTCATTATCTGAAGTCACACACCCTTAGAGCAAGACTCTGCTGAGTGCTCAGTTTTAAACAGTAAACAAGAAAGAGCAAATCCTTGAGTTCCCATAAATTATTGTTACCAAAAGACAATATGAGCTACTGAAGACGTAGTTGGCAACCTTCTCTGAGGGAACAAAGAACAATGGGCTTTGCTTCAAAAAGACCCAGAATAAAATTCCAGCTCTGTATTTACTAACTAGACAATCACAGGGCTGAGAAGCATTGTTCCCATTAGCAATGAAGAAAGTAGGCTTAGAGTTGTGGTTGATAACTTAGGTAATGGTATGAGTTGAGTGTAACTATTAATATATAATGTACTTTTTATTTTACCTTAAAAATCTTAAGCACCGCCGGGCAGTGGTGGCGCACGCCTTTAATCCCAGCACTTGGGAGGCAGAGGCAGGTGGATCTTTGCGAGTTCGAGGCCAGCCTGGTCTACAAAGTGAGTCCAGGACAGCCAGGGCTACACAGAGAAACCCTGTCTCGAAAAACCAAAAAAAAAAAAAAAAATCTTAAGCACCATACTTTTTTTTTCATATTTGAGAATTTTTGTTGAAGCCTCTAGAGTCTTATGTATATAATCATATTTGTATCTTTTATTCTTTTATATTATTTCTCTAGCTAAGACTTCAAGTTGTATGTTGAATAAAGATGGAGGAAGGAAAAAAATCTTAAGCACCAAATTCATCCTCTTCCCCTTCCATCCCATTCCTATACACATCATTATCAGCAGACTAAGGATCAGATCAAATGACATAATTGTGCAAACTTATTCCATGTTAGCTGGAACAAGTGGGACAATGTTGAAGTCTGTGAACTAATTTCTTAAGAGGACTCAGAAATTCTTCCTATTGCAACCAAGTAGAAAGGTGAAAAGCTGTGCACCCACACTCCTTCCATTTCTGGTAAAATATGATACTGATGGAGGTAGATTAATGAAGAAGTCCAGTTATGCCCTAAGACTCATACATGTAATATGGTATTCCTATAACACTCTGGATTCTCATCACATATCTTTAAAACAACACAAACAGAAAAATTCTTGTCAAATGCAGGATCAAAACCTCATAGAAGTGACACCTCATTTCTAAGCATAAAGTTAAACAGTTTGTGATGTCAAAGATGTAATTCTTTATCTGTTGCATGTAACCAGGGCAACGATAATCCCTAAAACTGCACTGATGTTAAAGTAATTTCATTATGCAAATCAGTTAAATCTAATTGTGAGTTAATACATGGCCAATAAGTATTAAACTCAGATACTTTCTAATTTTAGAGTATGATTCAAATTCTAAGAAAAGACTAAAATATGCTTTGAAGGTTGTAGCTTTTCTATTGCAGTCTTGTCAAATTTGCAAATACTCTTATGCCCTTTCAGAAGACTTCCATGATATTAGAAGAGGAAGATGGTAAAACAAACCAAAACACATGGACAAGATTTAAAAGCTTTTCTGAGCCAGAGCAGAGGTGGCACCTGCCTTCAGTCCCAGCACTTGGGAGGCAAAAGCAGTCAGATCTCTGTGAGTTAGATGACAGCCTGGCCTATCTATAGTGCAAATTCCAGGACAGCTAGGGCTACACATAGAAACCCTGTCTCGAAAAACAAAACAAAAGAAAAGACCAAATAAAGCAAAAAGGCTGATCCGGCTATAATAACAAGGAGGTTTCCTTTAAGGGACCCCGGTTGATTTGTCAGGTCTCACCGACATAGACTAATGTTAGAAGCTCCATTGGTCAGCTTTGTCACAACAAATATCCACAGTAACTTAACTGAGAGAGAAAATACGTTCGTCTTGCCTCATATGAATGTTTCACCCTGTGATCAGCTGGCTGGTTATCTGGGACAGCACAATATGGTTGGAGTGCAGAGCACACCTCGACTGTTCACCTCACATCCAGAAAGCAGAAAAGAGAAAGAACAAGGGGCTGGGGCCCACTATCTCCTTTGAGGGCATTCCCCCTGGGTCCTGAAGACCACCCAATAGGTCCTACCCAGCTCCTTTTTGTCTTTCTTTCCTTGCATTATTCTGGTTGGTTGTTTTGAGGCAATTACTCTGGCTGGCTTGGAATTCTCTTTGTAGACCAGACTGGCCTCAGACTCAAAGGGATCCACCTGCCTCTGCCTCCCGAGTGTTGGGACTAAAGGTGTGTGCCACCTCCTTACAAGTTCCAGCCCCTCCCACCAACAGTGACCTAGGGATCAAGACCTTTACACAGGCCCTTTAAGGACTTTTAAGATCTGATCTATAGCAGAATCTAATACAAATGTGTGAACTAACTTTGAATTTTTCCTTCATGTAGTGGGAATAGTTCTTAGCACTTTGCTTCCATAAACGATTTTATTTGTTTGGGGTGTTTTGGGGTTTTCTTTGTTTTTTGTTTTTTTTTCCAAGACGTGGTTTCATCATGTGGCCTGGCTGTTCTGGAACTCACTCTGTAGACCACTCTGGCCTCGAACTCAGAGATCTGTCCTCCTCTTTTTAAGAACCTCATGCCAGGTCGCTTATGTATTAAGGCTCTTTACATACTGAGTAAAAACTTACGTTGGATGACAGGGTAGAAAGGAGCCCAGAAATGGAGGATTTCCTTCCATAAACAGCATTCTCTCTAGTAAATTACCATTTACTCTGTACTTCTTAGGAGCTGAGGGAAACACAGCACAACACACAACTCATCACTCGGGCAAAAAAAAAAAAGCAGACTTTTCCATTGCTTAAATAATGTGCCTTGTGAGTTACTCTAGCAGAGAGCACTGACTAACATATTGATCACACCTAAGATTTGATGATGCTCCAGGTGCAGTTGTCATCTGACCATTCTTTGAAAACAAACAAACAAACAAAAAAAAAGCCAACCACTGGGTGTGGTGGTTCCTTTTAATGTCACGAAGTGGAAGCAGAAGTAGGTAGTCTCTTTAAGTTTGAGGCCAGCCTGGCGGTGACTTCCAGGCCAGCCAGGGCTACATAGTGAGACCCTACCTACATTTAAAAGAAAGAAAGAAAAGAAGAGAAGAGAAGAGAAAAGAGGGAGGGAGGAAAGAAAGGCCAAAGGCATAATACTGAAAGATAATGATAATCCTGTTGATATTCTTTTGCTCTCAGGTAGGCAAAATACAATAATTTTTTATCCTTCTTCTTGGAAGAAGCACATCTTCAAACTTGAGGGAGAGACCTAGCTGGCAAGGAGGCTGCAGGCGCATGTGTCATAGCAGTTCTGTAACTGAACAGCTTTTCCACCAG
Source organism: Lophiomys imhausi (assembly GCA_907164525.1). Classification (NCBI taxonomy): domain Eukaryota; kingdom Metazoa; phylum Chordata; class Mammalia; order Rodentia; family Muridae; genus Lophiomys; species Lophiomys imhausi. The sequence goes on along the minus strand of CAJQZJ010000102.1, from coordinate 988,539 downwards.
ACCTGTGTGGATACAAACTGAACAGAAACACAGGGTGGGCAGAGAATGCATTGGCTTTACGATCTACACCCGTCCTTACTTAACTGAACTCCTTCAATAACCAATCAAAGCTCTCTTAATGGAATCCCAAGCTGAAATGCCTGACAGCTGGCTAAAGATCCATCAGTCTGTGTTTGTTGAATGGAGCAGTGTGCTGCCAAGGATGAGTTAAGTGCGTGTCCTCAGCCGTACTCTTATCAGGTTTTACTTCAGGCTAACCTAATGGAGGCATTTTTATTTTCAGTTGAGGTTCTGCTTTCTCAGATGACCCCAGCTTGTGTCAAGGTGATGAAAAAAGTAACCAGTAAACCTATAATCTCACTCTTCACAGCACCCACAGCTGTCCATGTGGAGAATAGTAGGAACCCAACTGGTACTACACACAGTCCTTGTTTCTTTGTTTGTTTATTTCACTGTACTGGGGTTTCATGTCACTGGCTATTGTTTTATGAAACCTCTACCAACTCAATTTCATTCTTAATTCTCTACCTAAAAATATACTGGACAGGAAGGAACAAGTCTGTAGATATTCTGAATGGGAGGGCATCTAAAAGCCAACAACAAACTGCTCAGGCAAAAGAACATTGTGCTGACTTTTGCATAGTCACAAAACCCAGAACAGATTATTCAAAGAACTCTCTGGAAGCTGACAAGCTTATAAAAGCACTCCTAAGGAAAAAAAAAACATCTGTATCTTGCATATATAGCGAAGTTACAGTGTGTCACTTCCACTATAAATCATAACTATTACTACTCGGAGCAGAAGGAAATGTACATATATAAAGATATATATGTGCATAATTTTGTATTCCCAGAGGGAACTGAAAAATTATGTGCATTAAATAGTGTTTTAATTGCAACATGAAAAACGATATTTAATGGCTGGTAGTGTGGTTCACATTCCCACAAGGGTAAAGTCAAGTGAAGATTCTGCCTGGTATAATGGGGAAAAACTGGCCTTTGGAGGCACCAGGCCTGACCAAAAATTCTGACTGTCACCTCTAATACCTCTAACTCTGTTGCTTTGAAACTCAGTTTCCCTATCAGTAAAACCAAAAAGCACATATGCAATTTACAGAGTTTAGGGAGTTGAAGAAAAATTAAAATGATGTCACTCTGTCAACTTATTAAGTCTATTAGAAAGCTAAATGTGGAGAATTGTTGTTCCACAATGGGTTATCACACTGGCCAATATTGGTATTGTTGCTCAGAAATTGACAAGATTGGACTCAACCTCAATATATATGTTTTCAATTCTCTAATTCTATGATTATTTGAGCATATATGAAAGTAGGATTTAAAACCTCTGAAAACTAGAATACACAACAATATCCAGCCATTCTTGGACTGAAACATTCCCTCTCTCATGGAAGTTCCTTAAGACAGGAAGTAAGCTGGGCGTGGTGGTGCACGCCTTTAATCCCACCACTTGGGAGGCAGAGGCAGATGGGTTTCTGTGAGTTCAAGGCCAGCCTGATCTACAAAGTGAGTCCAGAACAGCCAGGGCTACACAGAGAAACCCTGTCTCACCCCCCCCCAAAAAAAGGAAGTAAACAACTGAAAATAGATTTGGGAAGTCCCTGAAGCTGATCAGATTCACTAGCCCCCTCCTCCCCAAGAGTGAAAAATAGACTGCTTGAGAATAATTCTCAGATAAGCCAAGCTGCCCTGAAGAAGTAAAGAAAACCAAGCAGTCTCAAAGAAGCAGAAACCAGCTGAGCTACCTGAAAAGGGCTAGGCAATATGAGTTACCTGGAAAGGACACTCTCTGGCTGATGAGCTGCCTCCAGGCTGTGTAGTGTACTCCAGGTTCCCAGTTTTTGTGAGCTGTCACACATGCTGGGGTTGACTTTAGTGATACATCTGTGTTGAAGTCATTTCTGTACCTATAAGTAATTCTTCACCCATATTCTTGTAAGTAACTCAATAAAACTCACTGGTTCACCAAGTTGGAATCTACTAGTATCCACATCTTGGTCTTTGTGGGCTCACTATCTGGGGTAAGCAGGCATATATGATGCATCTCCCCCAGGAAAAGTATTGTCACACAACAATATGCATATTACAGTTCTTACAGCATTTGACTTTAGAAGCCATAAGCTCTGTGCTGTCACCTATCAATATTTTAAATGTGTCTTGCTTCCCCTATCCTGCTTGGAAGGTCCAGTTCAAATATTTCTCACTCACAAAACTGTTATATCTGTTCTAGCTCATAGGATGGTTTCTAGCTAAGAAAATATTGAAGTTTTTTCGTAAGATACGAGGTTGACATTCTTGGGGTCTTAGGAGATGGCTTCGTGGGTAAAAGCTTGCTCACTGGGCAAGCATGAGGACCTGAGTTCAGATCCTCAATGCTGAGGTAAAAGATGAGTGCAGTGGTGTGCATCTTGGAAAAGGAGCAGAGACAGAAGGATTGTTGGAGGTTGCTAGACCACCAGCCTCGTGAGCTCCAGGTTCAATGAGAGACCTTGTCTCAAAAACTATGATGGAGAGTGACAAGAAGACATTCGACCACATGTGTATGCACACACACACACACACACACACACACACACACACACACACACACGCATGTACACACACACCACACATCCACAAAAAAACCCATAAGACTATCCTTCAAAACTGGGCAGAGCAATTTCCAATCCTTGCTTGAGGCTTAAGGTCTCTAAGAGATTTACAGACATTACAGGCAAGGCAAGCCAATTAAAAATATGTTATTTTTCTTTTCCACAAACAGAATTTTCATTTCCACTGTGATTATTTATCTTAATAAGCAAGCTTTCACTCAACCAGTTTCCCATATGGAGGCTAAGAGAACTCTAGTTTCCTCAAGACTTACCCAACTGGGCCTAACACATTTGTATAAGGTTCAGAGCATACGTTCCCTTACATACACTATAGTTACATGATCTTCCCAAGATGGCTCAGTCTGGTGAAGGGGAAATGACTTCACTCCCACTTTCCTTGGCTCTCAAGACCCACCACCCTCCATTTCTGTCCACCCGGATCTGTGCTGGCAAGCATGCACCATTCATAGTTCCCTTCCCAATAGTTTGTGTTTGTTTTGGTCAATAGCAAGTGCTCAAAGACAACAAGGTGGTTGGAAAGTCGGGCTGGGGATCTATTCCTGTGACTACCTCCCTGTCAGGTACCACTATGTCCAGTAGTGGCTCTTAGAGGCATGCCATACCTAGCATGTCTTAGATGCTGGTAACCATTTTCCCCTTGTCCTTTAGGCCTGAGTTATGATGCTCTTCTCTGTTGCTAACTGTAGAGTCTGGTAGTCTGCTGAGGGCTTCCTGGGCTCTTGTGACTCACACCTTGCTAACTTTTGAAATAACAGTAGTTGTTTATGTCATCTGGTTCCTGACAGAACTCCTACTGAAACTTGAAATCAGTCTCTAGACATCAGGAAAAGACCCACTCTGGATGTCACTGCTCTTTGCTGTAGCAGAGACATCACAGGAAAGCTGTAGTGCACGAAGTCTTGTTACCAGCAAAGAGGAACAACAGGTTACACGCTCTAAAGTTATGAGAAATCGACAACTGGATAATACAGCAAATTAATCAGGAAGAAAATGAAAACACCACTGAGTTCTGTAACACAGATAAATGTACCTGAATATTTTATAACCTTGTTCAAATATTACAAGCTCAACAAAATTTAGTGATTCCTAATCCAACCATCACCAAGTGTATCATGAAATAGCAGAGAGAGGTAAGGAAGGACCATCAGACAAAAGACCTTACAAAAATGAACACAGTTACTAACATAGCAATGAAGCTCATGAAGCCCCACACATTATGAGATGTTCCCTCTCATTTCATTATACATATATGAACATGTATGTTACTGCATTATACCTACAGAGATATCTATTATACATATACATAACTGCATGGAAGCAAGTCTATTTGAATGTAAACAATCCATGGACTACTGAAACCTCTGCTAATTAATCATGGTCTGTCCTAAGACACTGTGTTTAAAAAAAAAAATAGCATTGGGTTTTTACTTTACATTGAATTTCTCTCTTAAATTAAGAACGTTCTCTCAAAGTGTTTGGATTGGATCATAAATGTCCACCACAGGCTCATGTGACAAAGGTCCCCAACATAATAATGTTTGGTGGTTGGACGATGAGGAAGTGACTGGTCACAAGGGTTCTGCCCTCCCCTCTGGATTCACTCATTGGTGGACTCACACCTTGATGGACAATTGGGAGGTGCTGGAAGCTAAGGGAGTGGGCCCTACCTGAAGAGAGCACATCATACAGGGCTGTCTTTGGGGGTCATGTTTTTTTGGAAGGTTGTGTTGTTATTGTTGTTTGGTTTTTTGTTTCTTCATTTGGCTGTCTGAGGTAAGCAACTCTGCTGCTCATCATGAGGTTCTGCCTCATCACGGTGCAGAAACAACATAGCTACTCAACCATGGATTGGAAATCACCAAACAAAATACATCCTTTCTCCTTTAAGTTTTCCCCTCTTGGTTTTTACCACAACGAGGAGCCGAGAAATGTGCTTTCTCACTCTTCTAATGGCCTCTCATATTCCACTCCAAGCCTTTTTTTTTTTTTTTTTTTTTTTTTGCCCTGGGACAATGTTCTTGGGAGACTCCTTTACCCAAGTAAAGGGAGTTGCTTTATTTCACATTCGGGTATACCTGAACTCACCTTTCTTAATCAAGTCTTTCTCCTCCTCTTCTATTCCCTAATTTTCTCATTCAAGACACCTAATTAAAAAAAAATGTTTAGCTTAAAATGCACATTGACTCTAATCCATATTCTATAGATTTCCAGACCAAAACATTCCTCATTGGCAGACACTGTTCTTTGCTTATGCCTAAGACAGTTCCCTCCACTCTGCTTATAATAAAACAAAACTTGAATGTACTTTTTAAAACAGTGTCATGTAACCGAGACCAAAAGAGGGATTCTTCTCATTCCTTTTCTGTGAATGGACTGTGGATGGACACAAAGATTCTCCGGCAGAGGGGGAAAAAAACCAAATCAACAAAATCAGAAATGAAAAGGGAGAAATAACAACAGATATTGAGGAAATCCAGAGAGTATTTGGGTCCTACTTTAAAAATCTATATTCCACCAAATTTGAAAACGTAAGCGAAATGGACAATTTTCTTGATAGATTCCACCTACCGAAGCTAAATCAAGATCAGGCTAACAGATTAAACAGCTCCATAACACCTAAGGAAATAGAAACAGTCATTAAAAATCTTCCAACAAAAAAAGCCCAGGGCCAGATGGTTTTAGCACACAATTCTACCAGACTTTCAAAGAAGAGCTAATACCAATCCTCTTCAAACTCCTTCAAAAAATAGAATCAGAAAGAACACTACCAAACTCATTCAATGAGGCCACAGTCACCCTGATTCCTAAACCACACAAAGACCCAACAAAGAAAGAGAACTTCAGACCAATCTCCCTCATGAACATAGATGCAAAAATACTTAATAAAATACTAGCAAACCGAATTCAAGAACACATCAAAAGTATCATACACCATGATCAAATAGGCTTCATCCCAGGGATGCAGGGATGGTTCAACATACGAAAATCTATCAACGTAATTCACCATATAAACAAGATGAAAGAAAAAAAACCACATGATAATCTCCCTAGATGTGGAAAAAGCATTTGACAAAATCCAACACCCCTTTATGCTAAAAGTTCTGGAGAGAACGGGCATACAAGGACCATACCTAGAAATAATAAAGGCAATATACACCAAGCCAGTAGCCAACATCAAATTAAATGGAGAGAAACTTCAAGCATTTCCTCTAAACTCAGGGACAAGACAAAGATGTCCACTTTTGCCATATCTCTTCAATATAGTATTTGACGTTCTTGCTAGACCAATAAGACAAATAAAGGAGATCAAGGGGATACAAATTGGAAATGAAGAAGTCAAATTATCCTATTTGCAGATGATATGATAGTATATATAAGCGACCCCAAAAATTCCACCAGAGAACTCTTGCAGCTGATAAACACCTTCAGCAAGGTGGCTGTATACAAAATTAATTCATGAAAATCAGAAGCCCTTCTTTATACAACAAACAAATGGGCTGAGAAAGAAATCAGGGAAACAACTCCCTTCACAATAGCCACAAACAATATAAAATACCTGGGGGTAACTCTAACCAAGCAAGTAAAGGACCTACCTGTACAACAAGAACTTCAAGTCCTTGAAGAAATTGAAGAGGACATCAGAAGATGGAAAGATCTCCCATGCTCATGGATAGGTAGGATCAACATAATAAAAATGGCCATCCTGACAAAAGCAATATACAGATTCAATGCAATTCCTATCAAAATACCAGCACAGTTCTTTATAGACCTGGAAAAAGCAATTCTCAATTTCATATGGAACAACAAAAAAACCCAGAATAGCTAAATCAATCCTACACAATAAAAAAAGGCAGAGGCAGGCGGATCTTTGTGAGTTCGAGGCCAGCCTGGTCTACAAAGTGAGTCCAGGACAGCCAAGGATACACAGAGAAACCCTGTCTCGAAAAACCAAAAAAAAAAAAAAAAAAAATCTGGGGGTATCTCCATCCCAGATTTCAAACTGTACTACAGAACAATAGTAATAAAAACAGCATGGTACTGGTATAGAAACAGACTAGTGGATCAATGGAATCAAATTGAAGACCCAGAAATGAACCCACACACCTATGGTCACCTAATTTTTTGACAAAGAAGCCAAAACCGCACAATGGGAAAAGGACAGCATCTTCAACAAATGGTGCTGGTCCAACTGGATGTCCACATGTAAAAGAATGAAATTAGACCCATACTTATCACCTTGTACAAAACTTAAGTCTAAGTGGGTCAAAGACCTTAACATAAGGCCGGACACATTAAATCTACTAGAAGAGAAAGTGGGAAAAGCCCTTGAACTCATTGGCACAGGTGACAACTTCCTGAACAGAACACCAACAGCTCAGGACCTAAGACCAACAATCAATAAAAGGGACCTCATGAAACTGAGACGTTTCTGTAAGGCAAAAGACATTGTCGTTTGAACAAAATGGCTGCCTACAGATTGGGAAAACAATCTTCACCAACCCCACATCTGACAGAGGGCTAATATCCAAAATTTACAAATAACTCAAGAAATTAAATGCCAAGAAACCAAATAATCCAATCAAAAAATGGGGAACAGAACTAAACAGAGAATTCACAAAAGAGGAATCCCTAATGGCTGAGAGGCACTTGAAGAAATGCTCAGCATCCTTTACCATGAGAGAACTGCAACTCAAGAGGACTCTAAGATTTCATCTCACACCTGTCAGAATGGCTAAGATCAAAAGCTCAAATGACAACACATGCTGGCAAGGGTGTGGAGAAAGCAGAACACTCCTCCATTGCTAGTGGGAGTGCAGGCTTGTGCAACCACCATGGAGGTCAGTCTGGTGATATCTTAGAAAACTTGGAATAGCTCTACCTCAAGACCCAGCCATACTACTTCTGGGTATACATCCAAATGACTCCTCACTGAATCACAAGGAAGTTTCCTCATCTATGTTCATAGCAGCCTTATTTGTAATAACTAGAAACTGGAAACAAACCAGATGTGCCCCCAACCGAAGAATGGATTTAAAAACTGTGGTTCATCTACACAATGAAATACTACTCAGCTATCAGAAATAATGAAATTATGCAATTTGTAGCCAAGTGGATGGAACTAGAGAAGCTCATCCTGAGTGAACTAACCCAGACTCAGAAGGATGCACATCTATTCACTTATAGTAGGATTTTAGCCATATAGTACATGATATCTATACTACAACCAACGCACCAAAGGGAACATGGACATAGACTTTTTCTTTTTCTCCCTGTCATTGAGACACTTTTCCCTAGTGGTGCTGCCTTATAGGCCCCCAATGTATGAGGAGGCTCTTGGCCCTCATATGACTGCTGAACTGGGGCAGGCGACTGTTATGTAGGGACACTCCACTCCAGAGGAGTGTGATGGAAGGGAAAGGCAGTGGAGGGTGGGAGGGCAGGACTGGGAGGGGTGGAAAGAGGTCACTATGATGGAGATGTAACCTGAAGCAATAAATAAATAAAATTTTTTTAAAGAAAAGAAAATACCTACAAGACAGGACTGGGTGTGGGATTTACACCAGAGACATTCAGAAGGTAAGAGGACTGAGATCACAACAGTGACCCTCACTATTTAGTGTGGTGTGCAGATAGGAAGCCCTTTCAATCCATGCTGACCTCACAGCCACCAATGGAGAAACTGAGTCCTAGCGTGTATAGCCACAATTCCTCGTAACTGGTTTTGTGCTTCAGAGCCAACTTCCACCCTCCTCTGAAGTTGCATGGCTTCACCAGTACAGGACAAACTGTCAGGGAATATAGCTAGCTGTGCCCTTTCGATCACCTTGCAATGTTCATTTCTTTAATTCTAAAGCAGAGTAGTTTCCATTTACCCTTCAGCATTTGAGCCTGGGCAGCAAGAGATGATCTCAACCCAAAGGCCTTGAAGCCTCAAATTAGTACATTCACTATACAATATGATTCATTCCCAGAGAACTTTCCCATCTGACACTAATTAACTCTCCACACATGGCTCTGAGGTAAGCGTGATGTGGTCATTGCCAAGGTGTAAGGAGGAACTGGAGCTGGGGAGGTCACAGGTTGGGCTAAAGTTATTAAGGATGCGGGCAGGGGGTCTGTGTCATCATATAGGAATTTGGCTCAGTTTCTCTGCCCACTCTGGAATCTAGATCTATTTATCACATTTTGCCCACTTGTCCCTTATTGAGCTTTATGGAAGGTGCAGGCAGAGTCCAGCAGACAGGAGCATCTCAATGAAAGACCATGCATAACTCCTTCACCATCATTTGTACACTAAACCCAACATCAGAAGCCACTCTCCCAGGTATTCTCCAGGAAGATGTATAACTGGATGGATCTGGTCCTGCATTTGGAAATAAGGCTAAGAATGACACATCTTCACCTAGCTTCCCAGGAAGCACACAGCAAGGCTTACTCTTAAAAATTCAGAGCCTGGGGAACAGGCAGCTTGGGGCCCAGAGTCACTAGGTGTTGAGACAGTAAACTGCTGAAGACACCTACACAATGGCTGAGCATTCTTGACACACTTGACTAGGGCCCTGCTCTGCCGCACACTTGGGTCTCTGATTGCTCCCCACAGCATGGTATACAGCAAATATTTCAACTTCCTCTACTGTCAGCCTTCCTGACTCTGCATAAGGAGAACCAGGGTGGGCTAGTGTCCAGGGAGAAACAAGCATCAACCTTCAAAGCCATGTCTTTTTTCTCTTGTTGATTCCTCATCATCCTCTACCTGCTCTAAGCTCCAAGGTTTTTTGTTATCACCATTTACTTTCTTATGCTATAGAGCAGAGAAACTTTTCCCACTCATGATTCCATTTTGCCTGAGCAATTTGTATGCATCCCATGTATATAAAATAGGTACACAGATCTAACACTGATAAGTCAGAACGAATTTTGTTTTAAAGCAACTCTTCGGCATACATATGATTTTTCTATTTAAGATGAGAGTACATTTGTATACTAATGAGAGAGAAACTTGTTTATTTTTACATGAAGAATTAAATTTTGGGTTGGTGAGATACTCTAGTAGCTAAAGGTGCCTGCTGCCAAGACTGGCAACCCAAGTTCAACTTGCTCCAGGATACACATGGTGGAAGAAAAGAGTTGTTTTCTGACCTTTATATACGTGCCATGTCTTGTGAGTGCCTCCCTGAACAAAATAAATACAAACAGAAAATTTTCAAGGATTAAATTATGGCTGACTATTTGATTCTGCAGGACACGGAGGATCTTCCACACTTTTCAGAGTTGTCTGATACTGATTTTATAGTAGTCAGTGCTGAGGATACCACTTTGCATTAATGTGCTGTACAAGACACAGAGTGGTGTTTATGGCCATTTTAGAAACTGGCGGAAATTCTGTCCTCATCCCAATCCAAAATGCATTTCACAACATTTTTATGAAGCTCACATCAGCAACACAATTTGCAAGTCTTGAAAATCAAACATTCTAATACAATGGAACCCAAAGATAATTTGATACTTATGTGCTGAGAAATGATGGGAGAAAAATATTAAAATTCCTTGTTTTCCGTAATTAAAGCATATTTTTATAATAGGAGAAAACTTTGTATTGATGGGAAAAAACACAACAATAAAAACCACTGCAATTCACAACATAACATAGTCTCAGTCGGTCTGAGCTGGTTTTTCAGGTAGGCGGCACTCATGCATGTCATACAGGGTACAGGCATGCCCAAGGCAAAGCATGCATGCCGCATGCTCAGAAGCATGCTCAGAACCAAGGTTTCAGTGAAACTGCATGGCGGAACCCAGGCAAGCAGTGCGGACAGACCTCAGATGAACTGTGCTTTTGATCTTGAATTAATTTGAGGATCTTGAACATTCAAAATCTGTCACTCATTCTTGTCAAAGTTTTCAGGACCCCACATCCTATCACGACCCACAGTTTAAGAAGCTTTCAGTATAATTTGCCTTTACTGGTCCTTTCCTTTTGGGAGCACACTGTCACACACGTCAGCTCCGGTTCCTACATTGTGAGTTTCTAAATTAGCAGCCTGAGGAATCTGCATTGTGAATCATATTTTCTGCCATCTTTGTACAGCATGGGTTGAGTAGAGACTTACCACTCCATTTAAATAGTAGTCCTAATAATCACTAAAATGCTATAACATTTCAATAATAATTTCAATTTAAATAATACAATCTTATAAGTAGATAAATAAATAGAACAGAATAAAAAGTCTGGAAATAAACTCAAATGTACTGGCAAGATAAGAGAGACTTTTAAAAGTTAAGTTGTGACAGAAGAATGGTAAGAAAAAATAAAGTTAGATCCACACCTTGTGTTGTACACAAAATCCAAAGCTATTAAATTCCACAAGAAAATGTAAATACAAAATGGCATCAGATGTTCTTAAGGAATTCTTAGCATAATAATACTATGGAGATTATGTTCCTTAAACAGTCCTTATGTGTTATTAACATATATTGGTATAAGTATGATGTCTGGAATTTATGTATTAATATTCTCAATATGAACTGGGCAATAGATAAGATTGGGTAATAATTCAAATAACCAAAACTGGATACCAGGTACCTGGAATTTGTTATGCTACTTACTCTAGGTCATGCATGCTTAAAATCTTTTCATCATAATTTTTGTTTTTTGGTTTTTCGAGACAGGGTTTCTCTGAATATCTCTGGCTGTCCTGGACTCGCTTTGTAGACCAGGCTGGCCTCGAACTCACAAAGATCCGCCTGCCTCTACCTCCCAAGTGCTGGGATTAAAGGCGTGCGCCACCACCGCCCGGCTTTCATCATAATTTTTAAGCAGCAGAAGAAAACAAGAATGGTGTGCTTGGTATGGGAAAAGGCACCTCCAAACACAGTATAAAACAAGGAAAAGGAAAATTAAAGTTTCAGTAATTCAACCACATTTTCTAAAAGGTCCAGCTGGGTGGTGGTGTACTCCTTTAATCCCACCACTTGGGAGGCAGAGGCAAGTCGATCTCTGAGTTTGAGGCTAGCCTGGTTTACAGAACAAGTTCCAGGACAGCCAAGGCTATGCAGAGAAAACCTGTCTTAAAAAAACAAACAAACAAAAGGTCCATATGGAAAAGACATATACCATAAGTGAAGAAACAAGTAACAATCTGGGGAAAATATTTTCAACTCAAATCACAGACAAAAAGAAAGAAAAACTCAGATAATTTTGCTCATATGGAAACAGCCACTAGCAATCCATAAGAAATCTATGAACAAAACTGTGAAAAGACATCAATATTTTATGCAGTATAAATAAAATAGTCCTTAAGCCTCATAAGAAAAGCTGAGCGCATTTCCAAACAGAAGAAATGCAAATTAAAATTATATTTTGAGTTTTGTGGATTTTTGTCAAGCTGATAAAATCATGTCAGGTTAACATGTCTGCTAATTCTGTCTTCTGAGGAACCCACAAAAGTTAGGCCTTTACAGATACTGCTGCTGGAATGCCAGCTATTAAAGAACAATTCACAGCAGTATTCAGATCTCAGATGCATTCAGCCCTGACCCCAAATCCTAATATCTGGAAATTTATTCCTGCATCCATACACAGTGATACCCTCCCCTGATACTCATTATGTCACTGTCTGTGACAGAGCAAATGATTGGAAACAACCCATGTCCATTATAATAAATGTATATGCAGGTGCACATGAGTACACATACACCCACACCCACCCACCATGTCACCTCTTGGATTTTAAAAGCAATGAGATTAAAATCATTATGTGTACCTACTTACATATACATAAATACATGCAATAAGAATATATGGAAAATTAACAAAAGTGAAGGCTTGTAGCTAGAGTGTCGGGGGTAAAGAAATAAAGGATGAGAGGGCAGAGGTAACAAGAAGACTTCTCAAAGTGTACCTTGCCTCATTGGTTTCATTTTTCCATCCATGAGTACATATGGTTTATTAAAAATACAGATAGAATCAATGATGCAATTGGCCTGACAGCTCCTAGTTACCAACCTATTACACAATTCAAACCTGACAGTTCTTTTTAGTGATCTGCTGAGTTAGGGGGTGGGAGGGCAGGACCTGTGCATCATCCCCAGTATCCATATCAAAACTACCAGGCAAGGTAGTGCAAATTTATAATTCCAGTGCTCAGATGGGAGAGGAAGGAGGATCCCTGGAACCCAGTAGCCAGGCAGCCTAGCCTAGTGGGTAAGATTCAGGCCAATGAGAGACCTTGTTTCAAAGAATGTAAATGGCCTTCCTTGTCCTCTGGCCTCCATATAGCACTGCATCTGTATACATACATGCATTTAACAAAAATCCAAACATTGGGTAATGCAAACTAGCATTTTTGTTTAGTTTTTAGAGTACATCACTTGGTGGTGGGGATAAGGGAAAGCAGCCATTCAGCATCCTTGTTATATTCTGAAAGTCGGATGGTGACATTCCCTGACAATTCAGTGTGAGCCATTCATGGCTGTGTGAAATAAAAACATTTGACATGTACATAAAGATGAGAAACAGCTACGAAGTACCATCTTCTTCCAGAACAGGATGTGACACCATGCCAGCACACTGATGCTGACCCTCACACCAGAATCCTCTTTGCCACAGACCTTTGGGCACTTGTGCTTTCATTTCCAACATCCATTTCTGTCTGGTCCTCACTCCAAACCCATTTCATGTTTAGAAGGACACATCTGAAGTGTATATAAAAGATAATCATTACACCCTGGAAGACTGGAAGCGTAATTGCCATGAAAAGTATCTGATCCACACAAGATGATAAAATGATTGCATTGTCACATTATCTGAACAAATGCAAAACAATTGTTTTACACATTCATTAGCCCATATCGTTTCAATATCCCTAAAAGTGTAGCCCCAAGTTAATGTATAAAGAGTAGATGAAGTCCTGAGTTGAATGTGAATTACTGAGAAAGACCAATCCCTCAGACATGTCAGAATTGGCAAAGCCTTCCAGCTACAAGTGTTAAATTGACCAGTGAATGCAAAAACTAGCAAATGCAGAACCAGAAACACTGCGAAGCAACCCAGGTAATGGGAACAGATCTAGCTTGCCATCAGAGACCTCCTTCCAATGCCAGCTAACTTGCTCTTCTCCTGCTATACGTAACAAACGTCCAACATTCTGGGTTGTTGCAGTGGGCGCCCCTCCCATCAGAGTGAGCACAGCCCACCCATTCCCAGCTTTGTGTATCTGTCCTTTCTTCACTCCTCCATCACCTCAGCCAGGTTTTCAGGACTAAGCCATGCTGGTCAGATCATAAAAGAGTGATTTATTTGGGGCTCTTTGAAATATTGGAAATAGCTCAATATCTCCTCTGACTATATAATTGAGGTTCTGAGATCCACTTTTGCAGGCAAGGGGTGGAGGCCTGAAAGAGGATCTTACCTTCACCAGGACCTCAGCAAAAAGACTCCACATCCAAAACCTGCCCTAAAGGAAAAAGATGCAATGCTCCTTTGGACAGACGTGGTAGGGGTGAAAAGACCTCTTTTCAGCTTAGTGACCAAGTTAGATAGATCTCCATTACCTCGGCTGCTCCTCAGCATGAGCACATAACATTGGCCGAGTTGGTGTGCCTTGGTTTCCTCCTTGTAAAAATGACACAATAAAAAAAAAAAATAGTGATCTCAAGTGAGTGAGTTAATTTTTCTCCCTGCACTTAGAATCATGCCTAAGAGATGGGAGGAACTCAGTAAATGCTAGCTCCTCACATACAGGATCTTGGGCGTGACTATGTGTGAGACTGTCTGGAGCCGGTCATCCCGGATTACCTCCCAAAAAGTTTGGGAATGCATCCTCTGTCACCATTTTCCTTAGGCTAATTAGCTGTGGTACAAAATGGAAATTACTGAATTTCACAACTTTATCAGCGTTGAGTGATTTACACAATCCTGCAGCTAGGAGGTCCCAGAATTACATTCCTTTCGTTGGCAAATCTGTAGGTCTTCCTGCAAAGGCAGCATTTGTTCATCACATCTCTTCTGAGTACTGACTTTGGGCTGGGGCTAGGTGGAGAATGTCCATTCCCTTCCCTCCCTGGGTGCAAAGGCTTGGACTAAGGAGAGAAGAAGGTAAGGTACACAGGGGGTCAATCCTATCTGCCCACAGGGGTATAAAGAGGCTTAGAGGAGACACAGGGAGGGCCTGCTTACAGATCCACTGTGACTGGATAGTTCTGGGTTATAACAGTCAGACTATGCCATGCATGGGGAATGAAACTCATGGCCTAGAAGGAAATGGGAGAAAGCAGTGAGGGCAGGCAGTCATTCCAGGGTAAGCCTGCCATGCTCCTCCTGGGTGGAAATGGAATCCTGGCCCCAGGAAGATCAACCGTCCGGGCCAGACATCCCATCCCTGGGTCATCTGCTCCTGGGGAAGAAAGAGAGCTCAATGCCTGTGCCCCAGTGAGAAAGAAACAGCAATGGTTTCCAGGCTAGAAGTTTGAAAATTCTACCTCTTCCCGCTGCAGTTACTTCATTCCACATTTGAAATATACATTTTAGTTCATTTCATACAACAATATAATTCATGCCTGTAGGTGCTCTACCCATATTTATTCAGATAGTAACTAATATTTAGCACACAGATACTATGTGCCTGACACCATCGTATTCACAGCTGTGGTATCTTCTCCTAAAACAAAGTGGCTGCCCTCCCCAGATCTTACTTTGCAATATTTTGTTAATGATTTTCTCCACTCACCTCATGCAGAGTAACTTCCTTTTTAAGCTAGCATTTATTGAGGGCTTGTAAGGGTCAGGCACCCAACACAATTAGTTTGTGTAATTCTCACAGCACAGAGAGCTGGGAACTATTATCAGCCCTACTTCACAGATGAGGAGTCTGAAGTTCAAAGAGAGGATATGCAACTTGCCTAAGGTTACAGAGCTAGTGAGTCAAGGAGAGAATTTCAATTCAGGTCTAGGTCCACACCCCTCCATTTTAATTCACCCAGGACACTGCTTTCAAAACCCTTTGCTCTAGTTTGCTTGAAGAGCAGTTTGCTTTGTAATGGCCCATTCCGTGTTTTCTTTGTTTAACATGATACCATGTCTTTTGTACAATACCTTCTAGCATCTAGACAATAGGAATTTAAAAACAATTGTGTCAAGTTGTGGAGCTGTGGCACAGTAGGCTAAAAAATGAGCCATTTGTACATAAATATTTAAATATATGCAATACACTCCGCTTAGTGCATTATTCAAATTCTGGGCTTATATAAAAAGGTTTCCAAAACTTACCAGCTGCTTCCTTTCTGTGATCTCAATGATTCTCATCCAAACAGGCCTCAAAGGAACTATTTTCCAAGTCAGCTAGCTGCTTTATACCGACACACCTGGTCACTGATGTCATTTGCCTTTTTCTCTGTCAACCTCATTCAGACAAAGGAAGAGAATCCATTTGAATTCCCACTGGCCAATGTATTCCTTTTGCCCTTCCCCTAAGCCTAGCATTCTAATTCCCCAAAATCTCTAAGCAAAACCATAGTGCAGTGCAGTGAGAATGATTAAACAAAGCCTGAACCGGGTCTGGGAGTCACTGCTATTGTTCTAATCAGCTACATGTCCCCAGCCCACAGGAGGCCAGGCTGGCCCACAGCTCTCAGATCTGTGGATGAGTCAGCAGATGGCAATCATTTCTGCTGCTTGCCAAGCTGCAGGGAGATAAAGGAGATGTTCCTACTCTGGGCTTTAGAATCTTGTTTTTCTCCTTGATGGTTTCTGAAATCAATCCACTGACAGGGCGCCAAGGGCGGAGAGGGGCTTGCAGTTAACTCCAGAATACCCAAGAAGTGCCCAGCATACCACTGGAGCCCATACAGCCATATCAGG
Organism: Lophiomys imhausi; assembly: GCA_907164525.1. Lineage (NCBI taxonomy): Eukaryota > Metazoa > Chordata > Mammalia > Rodentia > Muridae > Lophiomys > Lophiomys imhausi. The sequence goes on along the minus strand of CAJQZJ010000102.1, from coordinate 972,051 downwards.
ACACATTACCAGTTCTTTCAGTGGGAAGAAGAAACGGTATGGAAGAGGAGATTCAGTCTGCCATAGTGAGGCTTCTTTATACCCTTTTCATCCCAGCATGGCCCTGGCATGGAACAAAGATCCAAATGTTTGTGAAATGAAGAAATGAGGTGTGAAAGCAAAGTCACATTTTCTTTTAAGGAGCACTTTACGAAACAAATGCATGCTTCAGGACACGCATTTCATGCACTGTGCTCCAGTGAGACATGACAGGGACCAAGGAGTACACTACAGCACATGACAAGTGCTCCATACAGATACTGAGGCAACACTTATCTGGTTTCTCACCATTAACTTGAAACAGTAAAAGTTCGCAAAGAAATTGAGGTCGAAGGTGCAAAAGTACCAAGCTGTTGCCAAAACAAGAAAACAACAGCCACAGTGACCGCCATCGACCAACGACTGCCCTAGTTATGAAATCCATCAGGAGGAATGAATCCCAGAGGCTCAGAAATTTAATCCCTTAATGAGGCATGAAATGTGTAGTAGGCAGCAGGACATGAAGCACTGTAACACTTAGTGTTAGGATTCCACACCTCTTGGCAAAAGACTGCACAGAGGAAGGCTAGGAGCTGTTTCAAAGCTCCCTAAGGAGTCTAAGTTCTCTGGCCCCTTGGGAAAAGTGCTAGGGATGTGAAACATATGTCTTGAATTGTTGAGACCCTAGGTTCTCTCCTTGGTATTGAGAAGGAAAAGGACATACCTAAGAAAACAGTCAGGTTCTGCAGACTCTTGGTGGTAACACATTGATGATGACATGTGTCTTAGTTAGGATTTCTACTGTGTGAAGAGACACCATGACCATGGTGACTCTTATAAAAGAAAGCATTTAATTGGGGCTTGATTAAATTCAGATGTTTATTCCATTATCATCATGAAGCATGGCAGCAGGCAGTCAGACATGGTGCTAGAGAGAGTTCTACATCCAGATGGGCAGGCAGCAAGGAAGAGAGAGCCTGAGCCTGGCTTGAGCATTTGAAACCCCAAAGCTCTCCCCCACTGACACACTTCCTGCATCAAAGCCACACCTACTCCAACAAGGTTGCTCCTCCTAATAGTGCCACTCCCTGGTGACCAATCATTGGAATCTATACATCTATGGTGGGTAGTATTATTCAAACCACCAAACCATGGATGCTGCTGGATCCCTTTTTTTTTTGGGGGGGGGGTAATTATACTATATACTGGATTTGAACTTGTGTTTTGACATCATCCATCCAAATTTATCTTTAGGATTTTTATTACAGGAAAAAGCATTTGACTGAATAAGCTTTTCACAGTAAAGTTCCTGAGAACAGTGATGCAATGATCTGTTATATATTCTAAATGTTAATTAATTGCTCCCAGAGGCCTGCTTGCTGTCTGTTACTTTGCTTGCTAACCATTGTCTCTGACTGGGTTTAATAAACTACTGAAGGCTGTGACTGGGCACAGAGAGAAAGGTAGGTAGTGGAAAGGTTGGTGGGCTCTGGAGGAGCAGAAAGGATCATGGGAAGGAGAAGCTAGGAGAGGAAGAAGAACACACCCACATAGATGAGAGATGTAAGAACATCATTCCATGTGGCCTGGAACATTGGTATAGAGTGGAGAATAACATCCCAAGGAGACATATGTGTATATATATTGGGGTTTTATTTGGGGAATAACATTTAAAAGTGAGCTAAGATGGGCTAAGATTGCACAACCCAGGCTAAGACTAGATAAAATCCATCAGGTGTCTGTGTGTATTTATTTATAATGGTGGGTTAAAGATTAACACCGCCAACCAATTAACCACAATATAAATACTGGTAAATTATTTAATCATTTCTACAGAACAGTACATTTATTTATGTGTGTATATATCACACTTGCATACATATATATATATATCGCTTCCCATTTTGTACATTTATCCTTTTATTTCTTTTAAGTTTTATATTTAGTTATTTATTTTGTGTGTGTGTGTATGTTTTTGTGTACACCTACATACATATACCACAGCACACATGTGTGAAGCTTGCTGGCAAGCACCTTTACCTGCTGAGACATTTTCCCCTTTTATTCATTTAATAAACATTCTTAAACTCCCACTGTATACTATGGAAGGAACTAGAAATGAAACTGTAGCTAAGATACAGTTCATTGCCGGGCAGTGGTGGTGCACGCCTTTAATCCCAGCACTTGGGAGGCAGAGGCAGGCGGATCTTTGCGAGTTCGAGGCCAGCCTGGTCTGTAAAGTGAGTCCAGGACAGCCAGGGCTACACAGAGAAACCCTGTCTCGAAAAACAAAAACAAAAAAAAAAAAAGATACAGTTCATGCCCTTACGTGATTTGAATACAGTGAGGAAGGTCATGTAGAAATGAAAGTCTGCTATAGGGCCAATGGAATAATGCAACCTCCCATGTTCACGCTCTTCTAAAATCTCTGTAGTATGTGGAAATCACTTTACTGATGCTGCATTCAGGCAGGAATAGCCCCCGAAATGAGAAAATCCACAAAGAACAAATGTACACACGTTACAGATTGACCAAGAAGAAGAATGTATCAGGAAAGAGATTTCGTTCTTAAACACATGAAAGGAAGGTCTCAGAAGTCGATTTCTACTAAATGGACTCATACATGTACAAAGCCTAGTGCTGTGAGGACTATCCTGGAGGTTTTAAATATAAGGAAAATTTTGACTGAAAGAACTGAAATAATCAGAGTAAGAATAGAAAGAGTGTGGTTGAGAAGAAGGGCTGTCAAGGACAAACCAATAACAAAAATGCCTTTCAATGCCGTTTATCAAACAGAGAACAAAAATTAAAATGCAGGGCGCCTAAGATAAAGTATATTCACACACAATGCCCACCTTGATGATAACCACATGAGAAGGTGGCAAGGGAAACACGCTACAATTAGACCATTTCTTTGCAAATGAATCTTGTTAAGAGGCAGAATTCTGGGCTAATGGTTGCTGCCAGATTCTGTAACCTGCCTTGACACACTGGACTTAGAAGGTGGTGGAAGGATGAACAGTCTTTATGGTAAAGAGAGAGCAAGATGGACAAAAGGAAACACTATTGGCAAAAACAAAGTAAGACCTGAACCCAGGGATCCATTAACAGACGAATGGATCAAGAAAATGTGATGGCTATACAGCAGATTACTATACAGCCATGGAAAAATGAAATCTTGTTATTTGGGGCAACATGGATGAACTTAGAGAACAGTAAGTCAGGCACCAAAAGACAAATGATATACCCTCTCAGTAAATATGCAGAAGCTAAAAGTGTTGATGGCCACCGAGGGGCCCAGAAAGGCTAGTCTATGGCACTAAGTTAGAATTAGATGGGAGAAATAATAGTGGTAATCTATTTGAAGTAGAGTGACTACTGGTGGCAATAATATTCTTCACATTTCAGAAAAGCTACAAGAAGGGGTTTTGAGTGTTTTATCAACAATATATAAATCTTTGAGTTGACAAATGTTTAATTGGATTTGAACATTAAACTGTGTATTTATGTATCAAAATCTAACATATCCCCAATAAATGTGTATACTTTTTAAATGATACCTTTTGAAAAAAATTTAAAAATATTATTCTCATAGAATGGAGAGTAGATCAATGATTACCAGAAGCTAGGTTGGCCTGGAGGAAAGGAAAACAGGAAATTGGAATAGGGTGTTGCTGGGGAGGAGGAATGCCTCTTAAAGCTGCATCAAATGGCACAGTCATTATAGTTGACACTAGTTAACTACATTCTTGAAAAGAGCTAATAGGGAAGGTTGGATTTGCAGTGACTGGCCATGCAGATTACCTTGATACAGTGTGCACAAATACTCAAGTAGCACACTTTGTCCCATAAATAGATGTAATCATTATGCAACAATCAAGCATATAATCGAAAGTGTGGGAGGGGGGAGGTATGTGTGTGTTCCTGTACTAAAAGAAAGAAAAGATGACAGTAGGGCATCACCATAAGCTTGGAGGCAGAGAACAGGGAGAGAATGACAGTGAAGTTGGGCTGTGTGCTACCCAGATGAAAGAAAGGTTTGACAAGAACCTTAAATGACCACAGAAAGGAGTTGAGTTTTGGTCTTTTAAGCAATAATAAAGTAGACTGCCTTGATCAGAACTGACCCAAAGAAAAGGCATCAAGGCATTCATACAGCAGTGAGTGAGGAGTGGAGGTGAAGGGACAGGGACAGACACCAATCAGGAGGCTGGAATCCAATGTAGGTGGCATTGTGCAGAACCGACAGCCCAGCTTCTCTTCTGAGGTCAGAGAGCAACTGTGATGCTGAGAGTCTGTTTATCTACAGCTGGATTAGAAGAGGGAAAGGCTTCACAGCTCTCTTGAGACTGTCTGGCCTAAAACGTGTTAGGAACTCTGCCTCCAGGACTCAGCATGAACTAAGGTGAAATTTTACATTCATAAGCCTCCACTGAGTACAGCTTCCTTCCTCTATAGTTTCCTCCCCACCCCCCACCAACACACCCTGACAGCGGCTGGGAGGGAGGGGCCTCCACAGACCTCTGCAGATGAATGGTTCTGAGCAAGGCCCTTCATTACTCCTGGCCCCTTATCTCCACTGAGGTGAGAGTGAAAATGCTTTTTTCTAAGATATTTCACTTAGGTCAAAGGTCCCATAGTATAAACCATCTGCAGACCCATGGATTTAATACAGTCTCAGCCATCTACAGATGAAAAGGCAGGACCGGAAAAGTGCAGGGCCTAGTCCAAGGGCAAAGGGCAAATGAGGCCAGTCAAAGGACTTTTTGAACTGCACTAACTAGGCAACTAAGAATCATTTCATGAAGTCTGAAGCCCCAGAGACAGGTTTCCTTCCCCCAAGTCCCCATTCTGCATCTATGGCAGAAACAGTCTCCAGAGAAATAGGTAGACCTGAAGACAGGAGCACAGCTGTCCTTCACCCTCAGCCAGGTAGGCCCTGAGCCAGAGGAAGGAGCTTCAACTGAAGCCTCCTGCTGCAAATAAACTGAAGTTGCTCTTAACAAGAAGACAGTTTAGTTAGCCATGTCTCAGACTCATTCACTTTTCGATTCCTTGTTTTGTTTACTTTCTTTTAGAGTTCTCTGGTACACTAAGGCTAAGGTCAAAATAAAGGACACCCAAACCACCACCACCACAGACCACCTTAAGGAAAGGTTACATGCACTTTCGAAAGACTAAGAGGTGAGGCATGTTTGGAGTCATACTGTTACCAAAGTATTACTACCTAGAAGCACCTAGAAGTGAGGAATCATCAAACCTGGCTGGTTTTCCATGTATAACAGCATAAATGATGGCGCCAGCCACCTCATCGCCCGCTGAATCAGGCAGTTTAGGGAGGGGAATAAAGCCAGAAAACCCCTAGCAAATCTGTCTTTGTGTATTCCAGTCCTAAACAAGAGTTCCCTCACTTTGCATGCAGGCCTGCTGTCACCTTAACTGTGTTTATCATTTCAGACAAAGCGTCTTCGGGAATAGAGAACATCCTTCATTCTTGACAGCACACACTGATTAAATCTTCTGGAGAAAAGTTAGGCAAACCAGGAGCTGCCTCCTTTCCAGTCACCAAAAAGCACAGTCCCCAGCACACATATCTCTTTCTCTTTTCTCATCGATGGAGGAAAATAAATAAAGGTGATAAAACTTTGTAGCAAGCTTCTACTGAAGATGTAGCTGTTTTCATCTGAACTCACGCTGAAATTTTTCCTACCAGCCTTGTGAATTATCTGGTGATGAGAAGAATTGTGAAACCTGTTTCTGGTAATGCAGAAAAGTTAGTTAGAGAAAGCAAGTGATGACGGAAATGAGGATTTGGAAGAGCTGTACCCCAGCAAGATAGCACACCCCCCGTCAGGATAGAAGGTACAGGGGAGTGAGGCTTAGTTTGCAGTTTCGCTGGTGGCAAGAGACTGGAAGATAGGAATTGGCAGCTCTCTGCAAACTGATTAATGCCTGGATCTTCAAAATGTGTGGTTTAAAAAAAAAATAACAAATCAGGAACTAGCCTACCCTGCTAACAGAAATACATCCCAGTTAGAAATCTAGAGAAACAATTACATCAGTGGCATGTGTGCTGATCTGAGCAGTAGAGTTTGTCTCTTTAATCTCCCCTGTTAGAAATATAAAATCTGCTTAATAAATCACACAGCTCTCTAGACTTCACAAGCAATTCACCAACATAAAAGATTCGGATTTTACAATAGTTATCTGCACTGCCAACTAGCTGCTAAGAGCGAATGAAATGAAAAGACTTATCTGAGAGGTAAAATATCATGTGTGGCTGCTAAAGCTAGCTCATCTGCATCACTGTGGAAATTTCTGATTTCTGTCAAAGACTTATAATTGCCAGGGATAGAATATAAGCCTCTGGGATCAACACCCTGGTAACTCAATTCACACACCACCCTTTTCCATTCTTCCCAAATAACTCCTGCTTAAGCATCACTGTGGGCAGGGAAACAGGACTCCCAGAATGCACTTCTATCCCCTGCCTGCCACAGGTCAGTGATTCTTACATCACTGTGCAGAGTCTGAGGATTTCTTCCTCGCTTCCAAACTTGGAAAACTACTAATTAGCTCACGGAGAAACAATATGAAATCTCACGACCACTGCAGTAGCCATACATGAATGGAACGGACAGATGTACACTTTCATGCTTCACCTAATAAAGAGAAGTAATTTCCATCCAGGCAAGCTCTAAAGGCTGTACTTCAGTCCTCTGAGGAAGGTGGGAAGTGTGCTTTGTGCAGACTGGCCCAGCCTTTGAAGGATTTATTGAGAAGACCTACTGGCTAGAATAAGCACATGAACGTACCAGAGTTGAGAAAAAAAGAGCCACAGGCTTCCAGGAGCCCATAAAACAGCCGTTGGAATGAACAGATCATGTTCACAATGTGTTAGGACCAGAAAGAAAGGCATTTCTGCTGTCTAACAGAAAATAAAATTTCAAATGCAAGGTGAGCTAGCAGCCAGTGTCTGTCTAGAACTGCTGAGGAAAGAGTTCCCCAATTCTGACCCACTCCATGAACAGGTCTGCATTGCAGGCCCAGCCAGGGCCAGGAGCACCTCTGGCCACTCCCAGCAGGAGAGGGTAGAGTCAAGCAAAAGAATCTCACTTTTACTTCATTTTGCACTGACCTCTAGTGCCCAGGGATGATGAGATTCTGTCCTTGAAATGCAGGGTTTTTTTTTTTTCCCAAAAGATGAAAAATTAATATTAAAGCCCTGAAATTAATGAAGGAAAGGAGGAAGGGAAGAGAAGCCTGAGGATTAAATATCCAGTCTTGCCACTAATTCAACCATCTTACAGTGGAGGTTCTTCGATGCTTATCTTCTACTTGGAGTAGAATAGGGGGTGCTGTCAGGCGCTGATATGTCTCGATATCAAAAAAAAAGAAGAAAAGAAAATCTTAATTTAAGATAACATCTCTGAATGCCATATTCTGCAGATCTCTTGGGGTGTTTGAAGATGCCCTATCCATCTCTTGTATTTAGATAAGCAAATGTTGCTTGTCTCTTAGCAACTTGATTATTTGGCATGAAAAAACCCCTTGCACCAACTGCAGACAGACTGCTGTCCAAAAAGGACAAAACTTGGTAGCAGGGAAGTCGATAGCCTAACTCTGCCAAGACAGGGTAGGTAAGTCCTTCATAATCCCTGCTCTACAACAAATGTCTGTCAGAGAAACAGGACCCAAAGGCTGAAGACTGATGCAGGAATATATGGAGAGAAAATGGGAACTGTCCAGGCAGTCATTGGTATGTCCTTTCTTAGTTTTGGAAGCTGCAGGCCCTGCACTTCCTATATAAGCAGATATATTTATCCCTCTCAGGTCTCTGAGGTGGTTGAAGAATAGACAGCTAGAGTCTCATAGTTAAATTTTGAGTTGTTTAGGAATCAGGAGGGTGTTATAGATCTAATAAGATACTCTTAAAAGTGTGTTGCAAATTAGTATGAATGTTGAGTCAGATATAGACCTTTAAACACATGGAGATGGTTAGATAGTAGAATGTTAAAGTCAGGGGCCAAATATGTATAAACTGGTCATGGGGAAGGTATACTGGGCCATTTAACTCTCATAAATGTGGCATATTTATATCTGTTGTTTTGTATAATACTTACTGTTATAAGAGAAGGAACCATCTGTTGGACTGAAAGGGGAAACTTCTGGGGGGAAGAGGGTGGAAGGGCGGGATAGGGAGGGGTTTGTGACTGAGATGTAACTTGAAGAAAAAAAAACAAAGTATTTATAAAAAAAAATATCCAGTCTTACTGAACACAACATGCTACTTTAAGGATAAACATATTCTGGATTTAACTGGAGTCTTGAATACCTTGTTCAGATCCTGAATTTATGATTGCTCTTTGCTTTAGGAACTGTTAACTTCTTAGCATCTCAAATTCCCCTCCGTCATCAGTACAATGATCCTTATACTTCAGGTCTCTAGTGAAAAGCAAATTAAAAGACAGAATGGAAAGGGAAAATGACAGTGCTTTGCACAATGTCTGGTAAAAAGAAAGCACTCAACACATTCTACCTCTCCTCCAGGGTTCTCACTTCCCATTGTAAGTACACTCTGGCAGCAAGGAGAAGGTCCAGGCTGGGTAGGAAGATGACCCTGACTGAGTTAGTTCTTTGTTAGAGGTGACAGATTCACCTGAGCCACCATCAGCCCCAGGAGCATGCTCTGCCTGGTCCCTGCTGAAGCCCCCTGTATAAGGAAGTGCAGGCAGGCATGCAATCTACTCACACAGCATGCACCATCCCTCCTATCCTGACAGATCACTGCCCCTGATAACTTACATTCATTTTCTTTACAAAAGGCAAGACTCCTAGCTCCAAAGAAACAAAGGGAGTGGGAAATAGCAGGAAATGGCCAGATGGAAGAAGACCTTGGGCAACCAAATTAAAAAAAAAACCTCTCTCGTTACTGTCGAGACACTGGAAGCAGAATCCTAACCATCTTTGTGAGTGAGCACCTTGGCCAACTGGTTTCCCAGCTGATAGGAACAGAGAGCCAACAATGAAAAATTAAGGTGTTTCCTGCCACAAAGGAGAAGCAGATGGGGATGTGGCTGAAGACAGTGGCAATATGCTGTCCAGGCTTGTTCTCTTGCTGTGGCACTGGTCACACTCCTTGGGTTACTGGCTTTGAGGGCATTTCTCTCCAGACCACTTGTGAGAATTCCACCTGCGACTAAGGAACACGCTGTGCCTCTGGTAGTAACCGATACACCATCTATCATGCTCTATAAAACTTGCATGCCTGGGGGCTGGAGAGATGGCTCAGTGGTTAAGAGCACTAACTGCTCTTCCAAAGGACCGGGGTTCAAATCCCAGCATCCACATGACAGTTCACAGCTGTCTGTAATTTTGCCAGGAGTGGTGATGCACACCTTTAATCCTGGCACTTGGGAAGCAGAGGCAGGCAGATCTCTGTGAGTTCAAGGCCAGCCTGGTCTACAGAGTGAGTTCCAGGACAGTCAAGGTTACACAGAGAAACCCTGTCTTGAAAAACCAAAACAAAAAAACAAACAAACAAAAACAATTTGCATGCAGCTGGTATGGTCCACTTCAAATTTCCACAGACAACTCGTCTAGGATGAAAGCACACAAGACATTCAAGGTAAAGACGTCCCTTGTTATGGGTGAGTGGTAGATTGGGAAGGCTTGTTTGTATTTACTGCAGATTTAAATCCTAAGTGCTACCCTAATTTTGAAGTGTGTTGTGTGTGCAACCTATAGAGCTTCCCATGAGGTGCTTTATGTCACTGTACCACTGTTTTCTGTTCAGTCCACGGGATGGCTCTCACGTCTGGATGCATGCCAAAACCAGACATGTCCTGTGAACCCCCTTTACCCAGACTACATAACCAAAGCAGTAAACAGATGTCGTTTGGAGGTCTATGGCTGATTGAGAAAAGGGCAAGAAGAGTGGCAGATAATATGACCAAGTCCATGACATAAGTCAGAGATCAGGAACTGTGGCAGACATCAGACCTCCTCTAAATCGAGTCTCCAGCCAGCTGACCAAGGAAGACTTCATTCCTTTCTTCAAATGTCCTTTTCCCTTTCCCAAAACTAATGGCTAAGTCCTTACTCTGTAATGAAGAGGGTCTGCCCTGACCTTTCAGATCTCCAGGGACCTGGTTGCTGTTTCAGACATAGATTTATTAGGCATTATAGTTACTATATTATTTACAAAACTACATCTTTATTATATAAGTCACATAGATACATGCTTGTGTATATTACAAACAGAGTGTTATAATTATAAATCTTTTCCTTTCTCTTGACTGTACCACTTTGTAGGCAAGTACCATGTCTTTTTTTTTTTTTTTTTGGTTTTTCGAGACAGGGTTTCTCTGTGTAGCCCTGGCTGTCCTGGACTCACTTTGTAGACCAGGCTGGCCTCGAACTCGCAAAGATCCGCCTGCCTCTGCCTCCCAAGTGCTGGGATTAAAGGCGTGCGCCACCACTGCCCGGCCGCAAGTACCATGTCTTATGTATTGAATACTATGCATGATAATGAAGATTCTCAAACCAACATTTTTCTGGATTGATAAAGGTGCATGTTAAAAAGCAGTTGGTTTGTGACAAACACACAAAAAAGAGGAGATTAATGAGGTTTAAGGCAGGAAATTAAAGTAAACTATTACCTGACAAATTGCCTTTCCATTACAACATGAAGCTATCACATCAGTTCAGTTCTACACACGACCTGGATTTTAACAGGGCACCATAAAACATTTGTATCTATGGGGAAGGAATGGCAAAATGTGGGCTGCCAAATAATGCCTTTAACAGACAAGCCTCAACACAAGATGTAGAACCTTGTCTTTATTTATTCTGTTTAACATTTTTATCAATTACTTGAGCAATGATAAGAAGACTTCTTATCAACCAAATGATGACATCATGCCAGGAAGGGCAGCCAGCATGCTGCACACAGGAATCAAGATCTATAAGAAAGGCTTGGCATCAAGCTGACTTCAACACCAGGCTAAATGTAAAGTTACATACTTTGGTTTAAAGAATAAACAAGTAAGTGTAGAATGGCCAAGGCCGCACCAGGCAGGAATTAGCTTGGATGAATGTTATAGCTAGTTGGCAAACACCATGTCTTTTGAACTTCCAGCAATAGGATTGTTTCACAGAGAAACTAATGCACAAAGGAGCCTTATCTGGGGATTAGACCACCTGGATCAAGCCCAGTTGTTCTCATGAATATCTTAGTCAGAGTCTCTAGAGAAATGGAATCAATCACACACACGCAGGAGAGGGGTTTTGTACATGTATATAAACCAGCCATCTTTAAGAAGGAGATCTGGGAGCCTGGTTGTGTAGTTTAAAGGCCTGACAGCCATGGCTGATGGTGCAAATCCCAGTCTGAGACTAAAGTATTTAACATTGTAACCTTGTCACAACCAATCAGATGGAAGACGAATCCAGTCTTCTATTACCTTCTGTTTTACTCAGGCCTTCAATTGATGGGATGGTACTCTTCCTGGGAAGAGACAGCTACCAAATTACAAACATCTTTACAGTCATACTCAGAAGTGATGTCTGACCGTCTCTCTGAGAATCCCAGACCATTTATGTCTGATTCAAAGACCTGAAAAACCAGATACCATGTTGCAATGCTGAATTGGACAGGTGACACATCAAGTCAGCTTTGAGGCCCTAATAGAGAGACAAAGGTCTCCCTCACAAAGTGGTACCTGTGTTCAGGATCTGTTCTAGTTTCTGACAGCTGGTTTCACACTAGAGTCTGCTGTTGGAATCTTGACATAAAAATGCATATGTAAAGTGAGGCAGAGATGAGCCAAGAAGGCAAAGGGAAGGAACAACGAGCTTGGGAGCTGTGAAGCAGGGAGCTTTGAAGACAATTCAGAACAGAAATGGGCAACCACAGTGCCACAGGCACCCACAAATCATTGTCTTTTATTATAGACCCCAGGAAAGAAGCCACACAGAGAATTGCAGTAGTGGGTAATTTTATTCTTCATCTAACATGACTTCAGGGACAATCACCCTCCCCCCACCCCCCACCCCACCGCCCACCCCCGCTTAAGAAAATAAGCTTCTCATATCTCTAAAGAGTGGAGAATCAAACTGAAAATGCTTTTTCTTACTCAAAGCATTTTTCTACCATCCATGTTGTGTTACTGCAAGCTTGGGACCTTTCATAACTCTCTTTTTCCATCTTCCCCAGCTCTCAGCCACCATGTTCACACACAAAAACAAAACAAAAGTCTGGATATAGAACTAAGAAGAAAAAAATGTTAAAAACAACAACAAAAAGCAACAAATACATAAGGAATGAAGCAAACAGAATTCCTATCCGTGAGCTATAAAAATGGAAAGGTAAGGAGAATTTCATAGTCCTAGAAAGTGATGAAATGAAGAGAAAGACATCAAGTCTACCCAAAAGATGATAAAATGTTTTATTTGTCTTCTGGTTGTGAAATAGAAAATAAATCATTAAAATGACTGTCAGAATGCCCCAAGGATAAGGGCATCGAATAGGACTTGGCTATAAATGTTGTAGGAGTAATGAAAGAGTTGGTTTTGTTTCCTTAGCATTTTTCTGTACTGAGCCTTCCTATTTCAACACAGGAATCATGGGCAGTGGTAAAAATGAGCCTGCTGCAGGGCACATATTACTGTCTCCCAGGCTGGCCTGACTCACAATCTCCAGGGTAGCTGTTTCTGCAATGACCAGATTCATATTTCACTGACCCTGCAGGACAGGCCGCCAAATACCAGGCCTTCTGGATTACAACCTCCCTTGTTTTCACAGCTACTAATGACTCCTTCATACCTTCTATTTGGAGTTGAAGATGGAGACAGGCTCCTGCCCCCAAGGCACTCATTCTACTGTCTAAAGGGCCTAGGATTAGCTCTATTGTTGTTTAGTGATGTATTTCAAGTGCCTGGAGGTAGAGAAGGGTGACAGGGTAGCTGTTATAATAGCAACTGTGGGCTTTATTTAAACCTGAGAAGGATTAAGTAAGAATTTGCAGAAGAGGTAGGATTTCCATTAACCTGCAAGCTCACATCTAGCATCCTCTTTGAATATAGTCTTTATGCTTGAAACATCAAGCTGTCCTGCAGACACCTAATGGCTCAACTAAGTCTCAGATACAGTTCCTGCTGAAAACTACACTTCGCTAGCATGTGATGACCATAAATATTAAGAATTCCCAAATGTTCTGAGCTTCAAAATGAACTGAACTCACAGACCAATCAAGAGTTTAGTCCCGGTTTTTCCATCTGAAATCTACACAGAAGGACCTTGGGCTAGCACGGAGCAGGCACATGACAGAAGACAGGTTGCATTTATGAAATGGAAATTACTTTGGCTGCCTTTCAGTACTACTGTACTATGGTAACACACAACAAGTGTGGCAGCCCTGTCAACATTGTCACAAACTTTGAATCTTGGGAATCTTGGGAAACCCACTGACTTCTCTAATCAGTGTACAACACACTAAGAGGTACAGATTCGATGCTGACAGCTCTGCCTGTGTTCTTGGGAGTGGAGGAGGCTGGTTGTCCCTTGTGGTTGTACACCAGCCATTCACATGGCCATTTCTGACAACACTGGCCAATACAATTTCTCAAATGGACGCATGTTCAAAGACTGGCTCTCTAGACTATCTTTCCAGAATAATTCCAGACACATATGCAACTTAGAGCATTCAAGAGGAACTGTGGCTGTGCATGCCCATTGTCTGAACGTTCCTATTCAGTGGAAATCCATATTGCGTCCTGGATGACTCAGGGGAATGGTAATGAGGGGATAAATAATGCTCTCTTGAAGTCACTAGTTAGGATAAGAGCAGTTGCTCATTGCCTGACAGGACAGGTTTCCCAGGGCAGCCAAGAACTGAACAAATAAATCAATGTCACTTTCTTCTCTAACATCTTAAACCCACGTATTTAAAATTTGCAGCTCAGCTCACAATTCAAAGAAAGCTTTGCAGAACTGTCCTTGGGGCCTCAAGTGATAACGGAGATGGACAGGAGATGGGAGAGACACAGCAGAGGGGACATTTGTGGTACTGGTGAAGACAGAGCCCATAAGAACACCCTGGTTTTCTACACTATGTCACTGCCTCCGTTATTTCTGGAATCCTTTGTATAAAGCTAGCACAATGTCTTATTGAACCTGAGTAAACACGTATGTTGACAAGAGAAAATAAAAGCTTCAGACCTGGCAGTACAGTTTTACAACTTGGCACCTGAGAACGAACCTTGCCCCTTCCAGAGTTAGAGAATGCCTTCGAGTTTTCCTGATGCCTTGTTTCTCCCTACCCCCATAATTTTTGTAACTTTTCTCTTTTTTTTTTTTTTTTTTTTTTTTTTTTGTTTTTCGAGACAGGGTTTCTCTGTGTAACAGCCCTGGCTGTCCTGGACTTGCTTTGTAGACCAGGCTGGCCTCGAACTCACAGAGATCCGCCTGCCTCTGCCTCCCAAGTGCTGGGATTAAAGGCGTGCGCCACCACGCCTGGCTACTTTTCTCATTTTTTATTAGAAATCATTTTTTTATAACGGGATATTATTCTTTGGGGAGAAATATATTAAACTGCTGTTTAATTGCAAATAAAGGGTTCATAAAATGTAGAAAGTCCACTCACTCTGCCTTAAGAGCTGGCAAGTATCTGTACATGTTACCTCACATTACAATAGGGTGGGTAATATGTAACAGGCTCAGTGGGTCATATTGGTGACCCTCTGTGTGCATCTCTAAGGCTCCAAAGTAAATCTCAGGACAAGTTTGGCCACTGGTTGAAGCCAGGCCCTCAGGGTGCTTTGCTGCAGGTCACCTGCCGCGCAAACACATCCACCATTTTTCCCTCTGGTGGTGCAGTGCTGGGAGATTACAACAATCTGCTATTTAAGAGTACTGGCCTCTCCACTTAAAAAAAAGAAAGAAAGGAATGAGAAGGGAACAGAGCTAATAATTAGACAAAGTTCAGTGCTGATGAGTTAAAAATGGAGTACGAGCATAAAGAGAGCAGGCAGCTCAAGTATGGGCTTGCCACACTTACATGAGAAACTTCCTTCTTTATTTCAGACTCCCTGAGGATGGTTGTCAAGCAGCTTAAGCTTACCTTTAGAATGCTGAGCTTTGGGGGGACTCTTGGTGACATCCTTTGAAGAGAGAGTCTCTGAGGATGATAAACAGGTGGCAAAAAGTAGCTGTGATTGTGGGTCAGAACCTGACGGACGGATGATGTGATGATGTGTTGGCTTGTATTCTAACTACTCAAAGCCCTCCCCAGCTTAGTGAACCCTGCCAAGCCCCAGCCTTAAGCAAGTTCTCTGCTCTTTGCTTCTCTAATACCCTGTCTGTTTATAATTGTGCAATGACTTTGACTTGGGGGAGAACCTCCAAAAACTCCAAAGTACTCTCTTCCTACAACCTTGGCCATAAAGTCAACAAGAAAGGGGGCTAATTAAACTCGGCAATCCTAGCGTGAGTCACACTGCCGTGACATCAAGGAAAGCCGTGCCTGAAGCATCCTCTGTGGGGATTAGACTAGTAAAGCCCCTTCAGAAGACATGGGGACTTTTTCATGTATCCAGTGGCTACACTGTGGTGAACCACAATCTTCTAAGCCTGCTAAATCATCCCTGCTCATTCACTGATCCAGAAGGTTGGGAGGTGTCTCACCTATGTTCCCTCCACACACATACCCACGTACCACATACATGCCCACTCAAATCCTTCTCCTCGGCTCCAGGTCTTAGACACACTTACATCACTCATGTTACTTAAAAAGAACCTTATTCCCCACCCCACCCCACCCCACCCCACCCCCCCACCCCCAAGAACCAGCAATGTTTAGCAAACACCAAAGGCAAAAGCATGAATCAATGGCTGTGCCCTGAAGCACAGCTCAGACTCGGGGACTGCCACCTAGCCAAACAGTAGGAAGCTAATGGAATCTAGGAAGCGGTTAGGTTTATAGCATGGATATAAGAGCCCCAAAGGGGCTGGAGAGATGGCTGAGAGGTTAAGAGCACTGTCTGCTCTTCCAGAGGTCCTGAGTTCAATCCCCAGCAACCACATGGTGGCTCACAACCACCTGTAATGGGATCTGATTCCCTCTTCTGGGTGTGTGTGAAGATAGATCACTTGTATAAACAAAAAAATAAAATAATAAATAAATTATATATAAAAAAAAGAGCCCCAAAGGCTCTAAAGGAGAAGATGCTTTTCAGCCTGTCCTGGGCCATTCTGTCTTACAGGCAGGCCAAGTAGCTCAGCTGTTACAGAAACCTTACAACACTGTTGGAAGCAGCAGCTTAAGTCTTGCTGTAGAGACTGTCTGGGCACTTTCAATTTCTATGCTGGGCCCACACTGTTCCACTTGGCTTGCAAAGGGGCGAGGAGAAGCAAGCATCCATGAGGGAGAAGTACTTAGTGCAGGAGAGCATTAAATACTCTGAAGATTAGCTGAAGGAAAAGATGATGGAAGGTGGCAGAGTTTCCACTGGTGTGAGGAAAATATCTTTAGGATTTCATGTCTAACAATCAAGAGAGCTGTCCTCTAGAGCAGTTCTTCATGGGAGGGACACGTAGCGGAGGGGGTGAGCTGTAAGCATCGCAGCCCTCCCTAGATCCTGCCTCTGTTGTCTTTTTGCATGCGGGGCCACACATGTCCACTTGCTCGTCTTCCAGTATATTCTACCTTGACGGGCTATGTGTAGAAACGTGAAAGTTCTGACTATATGCAGAAGTTATAGGCGGTATCTTCCAGTCACAGGTATCTACCACTGATGCGAGCCCAAATTAACATGAGCAGGATAATTGGAGGAGGTTAGGCAATCAAAACACCACAGAGGGATTTGAGAGTGCCGGAGGCCAGGCTGCAGACTGGTGAGCTCTCCCAAACTCAGGTGTTACAGGCAAAGTGAGAAAAGACCATCCTGAGCCATAAGTCTGACTATGAAGAATTTTCTACATTCCTCAACGTGAGGGTGTGGTTGAGGGTCAGTTGCTAAGATAAGTACTATGGGCCACTTTAAGGGTGCAAAAATGACTTCAGAAATTTTGGGTTATGACATTTTCCAAAGTTAAGCCACCTATACTATCTGGAGAATTAATTTCCACAAATAATGTATAGAAAGGGCTATTAGCATATTTCTCTTTCCCCGGGATAGTCCTTAAATAAAATGTCAAATGAACGCAACATTTTTTTTCTTTGGACTGAGTTTGATAAGCACAAGCCAAAATTAAGAGACTACTTGAAAGCCTGTGGGATTGTCCTTAAACATTCTCATTCTTCAAATGCTTCTCTAGCAAGACAAGAATAACCCCGCCCCTACTGAGTACCCACAGTACGGGAGACAATGGGGAGACCCAGAGAATCACTTTCTGTTCTGTGGGCTCACAAATACCTTTATAATCTCTATTCAGGTTCTATTACCACGTTGCCTTGACCTATTTCAGTCTACAAGTGTATGCCCAGAAATAATTTTAGCAATTTCACCAAACAGCCGATGTCACTGTTTCTGGGAAAAACAAATCATGATCTAAGAGAGCTTTGCTAAAACTATGGTTTTAGTATGGT
The DNA here is from genome assembly GCA_907164525.1 of Lophiomys imhausi. Taxonomy (NCBI): domain Eukaryota; kingdom Metazoa; phylum Chordata; class Mammalia; order Rodentia; family Muridae; genus Lophiomys; species Lophiomys imhausi. Next base: position 954,445 of record CAJQZJ010000102.1, on the reverse strand, counting down.
TAAAAAAAAAAAAAAACTATGTTTTTTTACGCTTTCCATTAACTTGAGAGGCAGCTAGGGCTCATGTCTAGTCTCTGGAGCCTGGCACCTTTGGGTAGCCTCCAACTTCTGCCACTTAGTAGCCATATGGCTAAGGGAAGATACTTAACCTCTTGCTTTTCTCGCTTTAAAATGGGGATAAAAATCTGAACCTATTCAAAATAGTTTACAATGATTAGATGAATTGTGCTGTGTAAAAGACATCAATCAGTGGGGGCATACAGTGAGAAAAATCTTACTGCAACCAGCATCCTAGAAAGAACAAGGAACTCTAAAAAGACATTTGTGTCTCCCTTTTGGCTACCTGGACTTCTGGACTAGTAAAATGAGGCACCCCTGTGAACTAGGATTTTCCCTAAGAATCTAGTGGTGAGAAAAGGAATGGGTTGAAGGGGAATGGGGCTGTCCCCAGGAACAGGAAAGGAATTTTACATAGTGCTGACAATTTAGACTATCTTGGAGGAAAGTCTAGAGCTGAGATAATGATGGATCACTGATGGGCAGAATATGCCTTGCCTGGCACTGCTTCACTATGTATATCTCTTAACTTTACCCCCATTCCAAGAACCTGAAAGATGGATTTTAGGTATCTTTGGATCATTTTGTCCCTCTTCCCAATATGAACACACGGAATCAGTCTCCTTGCTCTGCTTTTTCTTTTTTATTTCGGTCTTTTAATTGTCTTTACGAGGAAGTGTGGCCAAGCCCAGCTTGTTAGCTCAGCTGGGGAACAGGCTGTGCACTCTCATAGTATTACTTTTGGTGGTGGTGGTCAGAATTTTTATTATTGGATTTGCAGGCATGTTGCTGAAGACCTCTGTTTTCCACATCGTCATCCTTACTCAAAGACTGTGTAAAAATAAATGCTCTAAACCAATTTCAGATTACTTTTATATCAAAGCTAAGAGTCTCTTGCTATATTTTACATGGCTATCAATAATTTGTAGCTAGCACCAAGAAGGGGTAGAGTCTATTTCCAACCCCTTCTCTGGAATCTGAGCTTACCCAAATACTCTCCGACCAATAAAGAGAGGCAGAATTGAGGCTGATTACACATTGAACCCACGGTGGCAGTGCTCGCCTAGGTTGCGGTGCATCCTCCAATGTCATTGCAGCTCTGGGTCTGAACACACATCATGTGCACTTTGCATGGAGCATGTCCTCATGCCATGAAACACCAATGAATACTGAGACACATAGGCTCAGATTTGATTACTGTATATTATGAATGACAGTGTTTTTAGTGTACGTACAAAGTTTTCTACTCTTATCAAAACATAATGGTTTAAGCTGGGCATGGTAGAACATTCCTGTAATCACATGACTAAGGCAATGGAAGCAGGATCAGGAGGTCAAGGCTACCCTCAACTATATAACAAGTTTGAGATACTCCTGAGCTATAGTAAAGCCTGACTCAAAACAAATAAAGAAACATAACAATTTGATTACAGAAAACAAAGACCCTTAATATTTTCCTGCTGTCCTTCCTTAGCATGTAAATATTAAGTTAGTATGGCTTTGTATTTCATTGTGTTTGACAAATAAAAACATCTCTCTGACTAGTATGCAAGTGTGTTTTCATTTTCTTTTCTTTTTTTTTTTTTTTTTTGTTTTTGGTTTTTCGAGACAGGGTTTCTCTGTGTATCCTTGGCTGTCCTGGACTCACTTTGTAGACCAGGCTGGCCTCGAACTCACAAAGATCCGCCTGCCTCTGCCTCCCAAGTGCTGGGATTAAAGGCGTGCGCCACCACCGCCCGGCTCATTTTCAATAAATGGTAAAATTATATGTATTTCAAAGAATTGTTTTGAAATGAATTTCTTTGTTATTTATTGTCAGTAAATTTGATTTTTATTCCTATTTCATATGCTTACATGATTGGAGTCCTGTAAAATGTCTCAGGAAAAAGCAGTCGTGAGTAGAAGGAGTTCACAAAAGTCCATCCTAAATCCCATCTCCCAGATACCAGTTTATTACAAAGGAAAGGATGATCCACCTGATACTAGCTGAAGGACCACCCAGATGGGCATAGCCCCAGTTACAAACCCACAGAACCACAAGCAAATAAAATGATTGTTGTTTTAAGCCACAAGTACAGGGTGGTGTATTAAGCAACAGATAACTGATGATAGCCCTGCACAAATGAGCCTTTATCATCAATAGCATTTCTATTACAGGCACACAAACATGAAACCAGGACACCTGTCTATCTACCAGTACATTTACCAATCACCATGTGGAGTTTCCAAGCTCTGTTCCCACCTGCCTGAGGCCAATGAGGACACTAAGGTCAGCACACTGACTTGAGAAACGCTAAGGCCAGTTAATGATCAGACATGGGGCAAAGGAGGCAAACTTTGAGTGTAGGTCTTTGATGAAAGACCTGGTGGAAACAGGGTTTTGTTCCTTGTGAGCCATGACAGAAGGTAGTGTGAGGTAAACCTATATGTAGCTTCAATGGAAGTTGTTTTATTCACCATGGCTTAGTGAGGTGGGCAGACATGTTCCAGTAAGGTGCAAACCAATGAAAAGCGAGCATCACAGGTAAGAATCTAGGGACCAGATCATGAATAACCATGCAACAGCTATGGTCCAGATACGTGGTACCAAGAAAGCAAGCAGTACCAGATAGCTTCTGTTCTCTGCCGTTCACAATGACTGAAAATCTCTTATATAGAGATAATTTTAAAAATTCTGAGTTTCCCAGTGCAGAAGAGATAAAGTGCCAACAGTAAGTGGTAGTCAGGGGACACGTGCCAGAGCAGGGAGGTAAGGGTGGAATCCGGTGAGTCTTGCTCAAGTGTCTGTACTAGGTTGGCCCTGTCCTGGGATGTCCTGCAGGCTACATTCCACTTCTGACACTTTTAGGCTTGGCTAACTTTGGGTAACTCAGTTTTCTCACCTGTGAAATGTGGATATTAATAGAACCTTCCTCCCAGGAGTGCCAAGATGATTACAAGAGAACCATACATATAAAACTTTAGTCTGGTACCTAAGGAAGTCAGAGCCAAAAATGTTAGGTGTGGTGATGGTCAATATTAGAGTTATGGATCTGTTTAATCACCTTGTGGTCATTATTACCATCGTGATTATGATGTTACCAGAACTATGGTAAAAGTTGTTACAAGAAATTGTCTTTGCCTTGGAAGATGACCCTCCACCCCCACGTCTCATAGTTGGACCTTCAGCTCTGATCTTCACATTTGGAGAACAGCTAGTAACACACTCATAAACTGAAGTAATAGCTCGCACACCACCTTCTCTTTTACCCTGGGAAAAACTGATGATAATATACAGATATTTGCTTGTCTTCCTGAGCCTAATTAGAGCAGCACAATGTCATTTATTCAGAAAGGCAAAGAGAAAGGCATCCTACCAGATATTTTACAGACTCCTGCTTTGTACTTGAAACATATAATTATCATTAACAAACACTGATGCTAATAATTCAATCTGCTCTCTGGACAAGAGAAGGAATGTAAACATGGCCCGGGCCCAATCACCTTGCTCTCTCAGACAACTTCCTCTGGGTGCTTGCCTTCCTCCTTTCCACCCATCAAACACAACACGAGGTGGGAGGTCTGTTTCCAAGGCAGAGGCCTCAGAGCTGGGAGCTGGCATTCCTGACAGCCGGAGGGACAGCAGGGTAGAATAAGTTTAGTTCTTATAGCCACAAAAAAGCATTGCGTGGCATTGCAGCCTGACCTCAGTAAACCAGCCCTCTGCTTTAATCTCTTCACCTGGGAAAATGGAGGTGAGGACTAGGAAACTAATCTGGGCAGCCTCTGTGTTAACTACCACATTGAAAACCAAAAGTAAGTAAAAGACATCATCAATAAACACAGAGCTTTAAATATGCTCACACTCACAGCCCTCGATGCTTCACTGGAATAACACTCTCGTCCTGTTTGGAGTCATTATGTGTTTCCTAAGCCTTAACGTTTAAATATCTGAGAATTCTGAGCATTCAATACTTAGTATTCATACACACTGAGTTTTTTCAACAGTGTATTTCCCTTGATGGGACTATATGCAAGCATCACTCCTTGCCCCACATAGACCCCTATGACCTATGAAGCTCACTTTAGGTGAGTTCTCTTCTAATTAACCAAATAAGTGGCTTCTGCGGTACCGGAGAAGCCTTTAATCCACCAAGCAGTTCCTGGGCTTGCAGACTCCCTCCTGTGCTAAACAAAAGTAGAACAAGCCCAAACTAGCATTCCAAAACCCAGAATCATAGAACAGTAAACAGAAGCAAGTTAGGATGGGGTAGAAAACTAGCAAACTGGAGAAAACAGAGTTCCAAGACATACAGGAGTTTGTGTGGATGCCCAATATGTTAAACCAGAGCTTCTGACTGAAGCCCAGGGGTTTCTGTGATAGCGGAGTTCTTACCTTAAGAAAGACAACGTGCTGGTTAGGCTCTACACTGCAGTAAACAGGTCTGATTTCAGCGAAGGAACCAGCCTACCAGAGAGAAAAGGACAGAGTCAGAGCTAACACCACTTGGTTACATTCCTGAGCAACTGGAATGTTTTAGAACAAAAAAGGTAGGTCTCCAAGATATTTGAAGACCTTTCAGAATAGAACAGCAACCACGTAATGAATTGAACAATATCACATGAGCGAAATCCCTGGAATCAAGTCAAGGTGGGGTCGTTAGTGTAACAGGGAGTGAGCTAACATTTATTAACACACACCTGGGCCCCGACTAATTGGGAATGCACGAATGGTGAAATCATGCACCCCATCACATCCATCCACAAAAATGGCTGATTCCCAAAGGGCTGACTGGCAGAACTCACCATGGCATGGACTTACACCAGCCTGTTTGGCAGGCGGTTGGATTCACACATTCACACCTTCAACACATCCACAATGAAGACTCTGTGCCATTTAACCCATCTTGGTTTGGAAGACAGCCCTAGCCAGCTGATGAAGTAATGACAACATGAGACTCGAACCTGAACCTAAATGAGGAGGTGGGAGGGAACTGGAATATTCCTCTACAAGCACTCAAACAAGCAAATATAAAAGACAACAAACACACCCGACTTAGAGATGACTCTGTCACTGACACATTCCTCTCTATGACAGTTAGTTCTGTGGTCAGTATGGCTAAGGATATTGGTGCCCATTGTTAAACATCAGTCCAGATGTTGCAGCTGAAAGACCCGGGGGAGGGAAGTTCCTCACCCGACACTCAGGATATCACGGCCGCCCCAAAACTCGCAAGAGACCATCTTGATGCAATCGCAAGAGGTTTATTTTGGGGGAAAAAGGGGGAAAGGGGGGGGGCTCAGTGCACTGAGGGACGCCACTCATATCCCACGCAGGGCTAGGAGTCACGACCTTGATTTGGGGGAGAGTCTAACATTTTATGGGGGAGCACCACAGATTAAGGGGCGGGGGGAAATTACAGGTGGGAAGTACCAGCCCAGCCCATCGTTTACCACAACCCAAGGGGGAGGGGAAATACAGCTGGAATGTACCAGCCCATTAGTTAGTCAGCGGGAAACATCCTACATCTGTTTGTCTCAGGAATGAATCTAATCTTATGGTCAGCCAGTTCCTGAAGCCCTGGGGGCCCGTGGCCCAACTGACCTTCATTCTTGGTTTCAACCTGTTTATGGTCAGCTAAGTTCCGGGAATCACCTGGCGGCTGGCCTGGCTCTACTGCCGACTTAGGGGGTCTTTTAATAATTTTTATTCCCTTCACAGCAAATCAGTGAATCACCTTCCACCATGATAAGCCTACTTAATCAAGGAGAATCAAAGAGGAAAGACTGAGGTCCTACAAATTTCTATGAAACTCAACGTATCAACAACACCTTTTCCCCGGTCCCCAGCCTACTGGTCCACTCTCAGAAATTCACCTTTGCCAGGTCCTATCAACATAAATTTCTTAAAACAAATCCCTCATTTATATAGTTACAAATAGGATTCTCTGAAGAACCCTAACTAATGCATCATTTAATTGGTTTTTAAAAGGATGAGTGAACTTTTTATACATGCCTCATGGGATGAATAAGAACAGGCACATATCACTAACATGATTTAACAAGGGGTACAAACAGGAAAACAAAACCCACCCATGCACCAGCACGCAGCAACTTGACCATCTGGCTTGTTTGAGAGATAAAATTACTATTTCTAGAAGGAGCAAGGGGGTCTAGACTCTTGTAATATTTTCCATAAATAGTATGATTTCTCCCATGTTGGGTGGCAATTGTACTACAACTGTCTGAGGCTGACATCCTGGCCAGAGTATGGCATGGAAGATCCTTCTATACCACAATGGACAAATCCACAGAAAACTGTCCTAAGCAGGTCTGGAGACTAGGGTAATAAACACTAAAGAAATTTTAAAAGAACAGTTTTTATGTTTATATAACTTGTATATGTTTCATATACCCTTCCTGCATCAGAATCAGGTTTTTAAGGCTTCTAAGTACCCATACCCATTAGCCATTTTATAGCTTCTGACTCAGTGCCACTGAGTGTTGCTGCTTCCGCTTTCTTTCCAGAACCTTCCATCACACCAAGCGTGAACCCGGAAGCCACAAAACACCAAGCCCCATCCCTGCTTCCCAAGCCCTGGTGAGTTCTATTCTGCATTCCGTCTCTGCAACTTTGCCTCTTTGGGTTACTTTATAAGCATGGAACCACGCTTTTTAATTTCCAGATTGTTTCGTTTTGCACAGAGTCTTCAAGATTCATCCATGTTACAGCATGTATCTGAGTGTCACTCTCATATATAAATAACAGCTCGTCAGCTCCATCCCATGTTTTATTTATCCTGGAACTCATTTTTAAATAATTAACTCACCAGGTAATTACTGAGCATTTACAATGTGAAAAGGCTTAATTTTTTAAAACACTTGCTTTACCCTGAGAATAGTGAGTGTGGAAGAGACAGAAGAGATACCCACCAGGAGCCAATTAATTTTACAAATCCTAGCTTGAGAATCATCAGCAGTAGCAAGAAAACAAAAATCATTAAATGGTTTTTCTTCCCTAAGGGTTTGGTAAATCCCTCCACACAATCTTAATTAGTGGTCTTCATATTTAAAGTAGAAGTGAGATTAAGCCATCCTCAAGTCTGTAGTCAGTGTACACTGTTAGCGTAATATCACAACTACAGTTTGTCATGTCATTGCTGACCCTCTTCCCAGGATAATGAGCTTCCATCAAAATGGCTGATTCCCAGAAGTCAGAAGCCATGGAATCATGAAGCATTGGTTCCACCCCAGCAGACAGAACAGCCTATTAAAGTCACAGAGAAAGCACATCTGCCTCTACTTAGCTGCCCACCCAAGGCTGTCATTTCCATGGGCAAACAAAGGAGGCAAGCAGCTTCCATAGGAAACACAGGTATTCAGGTGTGCCCAACTCTCCAACAAGAAAATTTAACAACAGAGACGAGCGCTCACTCCACTCGGGTGGGCTTTCACTTTAAAGAGGAGAGAAGAGCAGATGGTGTGCAGTGGGGTGTCCCTGCACACCTGAATTCACAAAAGTGGCCCCGGAGGAGGCTTCAGAAGATGTCCACAGAGTGTCAACAACAACAGAAAAAAAATAACCATTTTTGTACTCTGGAAACTGAATTTCAAACCATTGCCAATGAGGACTCAGGCTATTTTGTTCAGCAGAATGTCTCAGCGTGGATAATCTGCTGTCATCCATATCAGTTAGTACTTGGCTGAACTGAGGATCATTCTCTGCATTCAGCTAGCTGGGACTATGTCATTTAAATAAGAAAAGCCATTTTAGAATCAAGCCCTTGGTTCCTCATGCATGTTTTTAAAGACTTGACTTCCAACTGGGGATGGTGGGTCTTACCTGCAATCCCAACACTCAGGAGGTAGAGGCAGGGGGATAAAATCAAGGCCAACCTCAGCTCTATAGAAAATGCAGGACAAATTCAGAAATAAAAAAGACTGATTTTTTTTTGATCCAAAGTTTTTTGTTTTGTTTTATATAAAGGCAAAATGGACACTGTAACATGTAGGTAAATAATTCATTGCCTCTAAAACAAAAAACATATTCTATGGGCTGTAGAAGCTGACCCCAAAGCGATATTATGATTGTGCGTGTGTGTGTGTGTGTGTGTGTGTGTGTGTGTGTGTGTCTGTGTGTGTGATATTTACATATTCATGATGCAGTGATCTGTTATGTATTCTAAATGTTAATTAATTACTCCCAGAGGCCTGCTTGCTGTATAACAAGTAATGTCATGCTACCTTGCTTTCTAATCATTGTCTGTGACTGGCTTTAATAAAATGCTAAGGCCTGTGATTGAGCAGAGAAAGAAGCAATCAAGCAGGGACGGGGGTGGGGAGGGCAGAGGTTCATGGGTTTCTGGGGCAGACAGAGAGAATCATGGGAAAAAGAAGTCAGGAGATAAAAGAGAACACATGCTATGGTAAATAGATAAATCATATCTCCACATGGCCTGGAACATCAGCATAGCATGGAGAATAACATTGTCCAAGGGTGTGTATGTACATATGGGGTTTTATTTAGGTAATAGAATTATAAACTAGCTTAGATGGGCTAAGATTGCACAATCCAGGCTAAGGCTTGTTAAAATCAATCAGGTGTCTGTGTGATTATTTATAATGGCAGGTTAAGGATTAACATTTGTATTTATTAATACAAATATAGGTAAATAATTAATTATTTATTTCTACAGATTCATGTGGGTGTGAAACAGAGATCAATGTGGATGTTCTTCTTCATTCTCCACCTTAGTTTTTGAGACAGAACAGGATCTCTCACTGAGCACAGAGTTCACTGATTTACCCAGGCTGACTGACCAATAAGCTGAAGGAATCTGCCTCCACCTTTACCTTCTTCTCCAGCATTACTACAACTGGCTTTTTACCTGGGACCTGGAGATCTAAACCCAGGACCTCACGCTTGCATCCCAGACAATTTACCAAATGAGTTTATCTATCTTCCCAATTCATGATGGTTAATCTTAGCAATCAATTTAATGGGACTAAGATCCACCATGGGAGCAAACCACTGGGCATGTCTGTGAAAGATTGTCTAGGTTACATAAGATGTGAAGACCCATCATAATGCGAGTGGAGTGTTCCATAGGATGGGGTCCCCAACTGAATAAAAAAGAGAAAGCAAACTGCACACCAGAATTCTTCTCTGTCTCTCTTACTGCGACAAGCTGCATCTTCCACTTTCCTGTCATCATGTATTCCCGACATAATGGACTGCATCCTCAAACTGTGAGCCAAAATAAACCTTTCCTTCCTTAAGCTGTTTTTTGTTGGCTATTTTGACATGGAAATGAGAAAAGTAACTAAAACAGATGCTAATAAAAGTGAACTGGAATTCTGGGAATGAGAAGGCACTCTGTGGAAGGAATCTCTTATGTATTGTATGGATGTAGCAGCTGTCAATAAAGATCTAGGGCCTATAGGAAAAATTGGAATAGGAGGTGGGACGACTGGTAGGCAGAGTGCATTCTGGGAGAGTGCTAGGCATGGTGGATTTGCCCAAGAAAAGATGAGGAGGAGACATTCTTAATACCTGAGCACAGGTAACCAGCCACATGGCAGAACTTAGACTAGAACAAATGGGTTATTTTAAGTTATTAGCTAGTCAGGGAACGAATCTAGCAGTATTGGCCTATCTGGTAGAAGTTAGGCCTTTTTAGTGAAATTAGAGGCAGTTCAGCTGAGTATCTGGTAGCTCATAGGAATTTGAAATGGCAAGACTGGCATCCTTTGAGGTTGCCAAAATGGAAACACAAACTGCTCTGTTGAAGGGGCATGGCTTAAGAAACCATGAAAGCCTCACAGATGACGTTGGTTGGCAGAGCAACGGGACTGCTGGGAAATCATGAGAGACTTGGGACCCTCCATCAAGGATCATGAGATAAGACAATATAGAAGCCAGAGTCCCCACTGCTGGTCTCTCTTCCTCCCGTCACTGACTGAGAACTCATGCTGGAGAAGCACAATGCAAGGTACGCCATTAACCAAATTTAGACTGCTATAGATCCAAAGGCATGGCATGAAACCTGCTGAGAGAGAGTTCCTTCAAGGAGCCTGACTTGGGGCTTCGGAGTGCCAAAAAAGGCAGTGAGGTGAGAGAAGTTCAGAAGCCACTTGGAGAGGTTGTGAGGTTCTCCCAGGCCAAAGAGACCGTGAGGCAAGTTTTAGCTGATGAAAAAAGCCGGCCTTAGTTTGGCAGGTAGAACCAACTGACTCTATAAACCAGCCTCAATTTGGACTTTGAGTTTAAAAGATACTACCTGATGGGACTGCCGTAAACAAAGTCACCCTACACGGGCCTACACTAAGAATATTAACACTCTTTTAAGAAAGTTAAAATAGTTTTAGTTAAGTGTTTTTAGATAGGTATTAGAGTGTTCTTAGATAGATATTAGAGTATTCTTAGATTATAGATGATAGATTATAGGGTTCAGGTCATAGGATTTAGGCATTTTATAGGTGATTGATAACTATTAATAAATATAAGTGTGATAAATGAAAATATTCTGTTACAGGCCTAGGTATTTGTAAATATAATTTGAGTCTCACTGAGTCTTTATTCCAGACTTGGGGTCAAGAGGAAAACTTCCCACTCACTATAGCACTCTGTCCCCCACTGTCAGGACATCAGTAACATATGTTCTGGGGGCACACACTGTTCCCAGCCCGAGCGCTGCAACTTTAAATTGAACTTTACACATTCTGATGCTTTGGCTGGCATCAAGTTCATTCAACCTTTCCTGTGTGCAACCTGTATCCTCATTTAAAAGTCAAGTCTCATGAGTCTGAGCCCCTTTGCACAGCTAAGAGCCCCAGACCTGAATAGGTTCAGCAGTAATGAGCCTGCACTGCTCTTGAAGAGGACCCATATTTGATTCCCAGCACCCACATCAGACCACTCACAACTGCCTGAAACTACAGCTCCAAGGAATTCAACATCCCCCTCTGGCTTCTGCAATAAACTGCACTCATATGCCATACCCCTTATACAGTCAAATACTCATAACTAAAACAAAACAAAACGAAAACAGATCTTTTAAAGGAGGGAACTCCAATGAGGTAATAAAGGCTTATCAGTAGTTAATAAAACTGAACTTGAATTTGTCTAAATGCTGATTCCCTTTCCTTAGGTGGTAAACTGTGCCCGCTCCACACATATACTGAAGTATTAACCCAAGCACCTCAGAATGTGACTTAATTAGAGATAAGGTCTTTGAAGAGGCAATTAACTTAATGTGAGGTCATTACAGCAGGCCCTAATACGGTATGACTAGAAATGTCATCTGAGGAGATCAGGTACCAGGTGTAAACATGGAAGGACGGGTTGGAAGATGTGGTCATCCACAACTAAGGAGAGAAGCCCCTAAGTAGGAGACACCCGCTGACAACCACATCTTAAATTTCCAGCCCCCAGCAATGACATAAAATTAATTTCTATTGTTTAAGCTACTGGCCTCTGATACTGTGTTATGACAACCTAATAAAAAATGATAAGACCTCCCTTTGTCTTTTCCTTTGCTGAAAGGGGAGAATCTAGAAAGGGGGGTTCTCTCCTACATTTCTCATGAAGCTCACTGTCATTCACAACTTCAGCTCCAACCATGGTGATCTGTAAATCCGAAGGGAACAAAAGACCCTTACTCCAACATGGAGGGCCCTGGCATGTCTTCAGCTTTTCCTGGCATGTCCCTAGCCTTCCCTGGCATGTCCCAAACCCTCTGGACTTCACACATAGAACTGGCCTACCTTTACCAAGAACTGAGGGTTGCTAAGAAGTTTCCCTAAGAGAAGCATCCAGATGCCATCTCCAAAAGCCATGCCAGTTCTGTTGCCTTGATAGGGTTAAGATGCCCTAGCCAGCTTTGTCAGCTTGTACTGCTTCTCTAACCTGCACGGCTTCTCCTGCTTGTGAATAAAGGAAGAAGCAAGGACAAACTGTCTGCCAGACTGCAAAAGTGAAGTTCAGTGCAAGAAGTTGTCAGGAACAAGAAGACACCCAATTGCCTCAAGACCTAACTCACAAGTAATTGCTTTTCCTTTCAGTGGAAAAGTTCATAGAGGAGAGCTGACTGAGTGCTGATTGTGGTCACTTATTAGTGCTTGGAGTCATTTTCTACACTCTCCACAGACAATACATGTGCATAGCATAGAGGGCAGGCTCAAAGAGAGTAGAGTAATTAGAGAGGACCAGAGTAAAGTAGGCCTCCAAGGGAAAGTCAGGGTGACAGGGTCAAATGGAGACACTATGTGGCCTTGTCTTCAGGTCCCAGACCCATCAGGCTCTACTGCAGGTCTTGGTCAGGTGATCTCACAGTTCCTCACAAAGCCCATAAGAGCTGAGCACAGATTTAACCACAAGTCTGCAGAAATTAATGAGAAATCCCCTTGCTTTTGGAGCCCCATCTTGGCTGTATAAACAGGCTGGGAATTTTTGTTAAGGGCACATCCCAACCACAGGGGACTGCTGACACTTGTATCTGTCAATTCCCTGTAGTGAACGGAGAGAAGACTGAAGTAATTAGCCAGGTGAACAGGGAACAACTGGTCAACCATTTAGATAAGACAGTCCTTGAATTGATTCAGTCCCCATTGTGACTGTTCTCCCAACCCCTGCTGATTGTGCAGGCTTTGGGAGTAATTTCCTACAAGGAAGTAAGAAAAAAGAAAGGATGGTTTCTGATCCTACAAATTACAGAATTCTGCTGTTAAATCAGCTAACACCAGGCCTCTAGCCAAGGGGTAATTGACTTTAAAGGGTCAAGGGACATATCCTGTGTGACTTTGTCACAGAATCTCCAAAGCAATGATGATTTAAAAAAAAAAAAAAACTTCAAACACTGAAGTTGGTTTTCTTTAAGACCACACACATAAAATAAACATATAAATATAAAAAAATAAAAATGAGAAATAACTACACTTCCTTACCCAATTCAATATTCTTTACATCTTTTACCAATAATTAAAAACTGACTTTGCTCAGCCGGGCGGTGGTGGCGCATGCCTTTAATCCCAGCACTCGGGAGGCAGAGGCAGGAGGATCTCTGTGAGTTCGAGGCCAGCCTGGTCTACAAAGTGAGTCCAGGACAGCCAGAGATATACAGAGAAACCCTGTCTCAAAAAAAAAAAAAAAAAAAAAAAAAACCAAAACTGACTTTGCTAAATGGTTTTAATTATTGGGCCATGATTACTCAAGGTCCCTATGGAATCTTGTGATGCTGTCTGTATCCCTTTGCGTGATTAGCACAGCACTGGACAGAGTCAAAACTCGGCAAATGCTCAGCAATTGGCTGCTTCTTGTTTGGAAAGGGTTTTCTCTGTAGAAAAGCAAATCAGCTTCACCAGTTTTCCTTTATCAGCATCATATCCCCGGCCCGTACCGAGAAACCATCTGCATTAACGCTGAGGTCTTTACTATGAACATCTATTTTCTCAGCGAATCCTATAAAACAACAACATTAAAATAAATTTGGTTGCTAATTCCTGCTCTCTATTTTCTATCTGAGCTACCTGAGTTAACTTTCCCAGAGCTATCAAATAGAAATTAATAAAATTTGGGTTACTTAACACAGTAGAAATTTATTCCCCAACAGGAAGACCAGAAATATATAGCCAAGGTAGGTCAGAGTGGGCCCTGTGAAGACGGAAGGGGATCTGTTCATGTTCTCTGCTAGTATCTGCTGCTGCTCCAGTCTCACAGCCCCTAGTGAACATCTGCAGAGACACCACATGCCTTTCCTGTGTGCCTTTCTGCCAGTGCTTCTGCTTTCTCTTATAAAAGTCCACTGAATGAAGGTCTGTCCTGAATCCAGTTTGTATCTTCCCAAGACTCTTATTAGGTACTGAGGGAGAGGCCTTGAATATGCCTTTTGAGGGGATACCATCCAATTTACTACAGTGCCTAAACTCAGAGTATACTGAGGCAGGACAGAAAGATGGGTAAATTTATGGGGACATAGGGAGTTTAAAAAAATGGTTCTCCGGGGTCTGGTTAAAGCCCCTCACCCATTGAAAACCAGTGTGAGCCTTGCTTACGGCCTGAGCATACAGTCAGGTTACTAATTACTGCCAGAAGATCCCAAATGAGAATGGATCTTTTTTACACATTATTTATTTAATTGTTTAGAGAGAGAGAGAGATGGAGAGAAAGAAAGGATGTGTCTGCATGTGCACACAAACACACACACAGATCAGAGGGCAGCTTGCTGGAGTCACCTTCCCCTACTACCATTTGGGATCACGGGATGGAATTCAGACTGCCAGGATGGTGGTGAGGGATCCTACCCATTGAGCAATCTTGCAGGCCTCAAGATTTAACTTCCCCCGCAACCCCTATGACCTACGGGTTTCCCCTGTCAGCTGTTATCCCATCCAATGCATATCAGGAAATACCCTACGATCTCATTAACCAAAAATGAAAAGTTTCTTAGCAACATTTGAGATGGAACTTCAGAAGAGGCCAAAACCGTAAGTGAGGCTATCTTTACGACACTTAAAGATTCTCTCGAGAAGCCCACACCCTCACCTGGGTGTGTCTTATGCTCTGTTCCGGCGCTTCTCTATTAATCCCACCCCAACCCTGTGCCTAAATCTAAAGTAAAATCTCCTCCCAAAGAACTCCAAGAACTCCAACACTGCTTCAAACTGGTTGCTCTGAAATTCTTAGGTGAAGCCACGAACCCCATCTTCACCTGAGTAGAGGCCACTGTGGGCAGCAACATGGAGTCCCGCCACCTCCACTGTCAACATTATCTTCCTCACAAAATCCCTTAGTCAGGACCCAGGCTGATCTTGAATCATCCTCAAGGGCCCACACTTGATTGCTTTCCAATTCCAATTAGCACTGAGCCACAGTAATGAAGTTCAGAGGCACTCCTCTGCCTGCACAGGGGCTGGCACGTACTTGCCTCTTCTCTGGGCTTACCTTATATCCTTTACAGCTCACACAGAAAGATCCAACTCAAAAGATAATAGCTTTATATTCCCTTGATCAGCTTCATCAACCTCACTGGAGTCTTCTTTTAAAATTAATCAGGGCCCGCAAGATGACTCAGCTAAAAGCGCTTTGTCATGCAAGCCTGAAGACAGGAATCAGATCCTAGAAACCTGTGGCAGATGGAGAGAAGCTGTCTTCCTCCACTTGTGCTACCATGATATAGTATCCATTTGGGGGTCCCTCCACAGTGTGTATTATGTGTATAATAAAAAGGTATAACTACAGGCCTGATAGACATGGGTTCTTTTCTCCTCAGGGAAGACCCGGTGCTCTTTACTTTTAGCTCACAAACATCACGGCAGCACAGATAGAACTCTGCTTACTAGTGGACACTTCCCACAGGGTGTAGCAGTTCTCTGCATGTAGCTAGTGCTCACAACAAAAGACATGCTGTAGGAGACTAATACAGTCCTTGCCTTTGAGCTGCTTCCATCCGGGATGTGGAGGATGGAATGAGCACAAAAGTGATTCATAACATAATACTGTCAGACTCATTAAGGAAATACCAATTAGTTTCTATGGGAAGCTAAGAAAAGGAAGCTTTTGGGAATGGAGGCATTAACAGAAGGTGGATCTTGAGGGATAGACAGTGTAAGGAGCAAGTGTTCGGGAGTCTGGGAAAGAACTGGACAAGCTGTGTCTGGAAAAGATACAAAGCCGAGAGGAAGTAAATGCTGCATTCCAGGGAAGTCCACCAGTTGCGTGAGCGGTGAGTGGCAGAGGAAGAGTTAGGAAGGCAAAGTATTTTCTAGAATGCCATGACAAAAGGCTGAGTCTAGCAGGCATGAGCTGCAGAAGGCTTTGGAACACGGGTCTCATATGGTCACATACACATCTTCAGATGATCACTTAACATGGTACAAGGAGCCCAACAGAGAGTTATGCATCAGATCTATCTGGGTGGTTTCAAAACTTTCTTATGTAAAAAAAATCAGAATAATAATATACTCCTCGATTGATAATAAAATCATGCTGATACTTTGCCATCTTGCTTTAAAATTTCTAAGACAAATACTCTACACTTTTATGTGATGTTCCATTTTTTCCTTTCCCTAGGAACAGGTTTATGTGTTGGTTATCCTTTTAGTCCATACTGAAAGAAAGGAAGCCTTGTATAGGTCCATAAACACTACATATTATTGCTTACATAAATGGTAAGTTTAGTGAGTATACTTATAAGTTGGCTGTATTTGCTGAAGAAGCATTTTCCAAAATCCAGTCCTGCCTCCCACTCAGACCTAATTACTCATGACTCTCAGGCAGAGGAGTTCCATTAGTTTTGGTGGCTCCAGATGGGCATCTGGGGTGAGGAAGTTGAGATGAGAAAATTAGTTAGGAAGAGAAGGGAGAATGTTCCCACTGGTTCAAGCAAGAAGTGATACATCGGGGGCTGGAGAGATGGCTCAGCGGTTAAGAGCACTGCCTAGTGCTCTTCCAAAGGTCCTGAGTTCAATTCCCAGCAACCACATGGTGGCTCACAACCATCCACAATGTGATCTGGTGCCCTCTTCTGGAATGCAGGTGTACATGCAGATAGAGCACACATATGCATAAAATAAACAAAATAAATCTTAAAAAAAAAGAGTGAGAAATAAAGAATATAAAGTTGAGTAGGGAAAAGAGGTTAGGGGATCTGGGAGGAGCTGGGGGTGGGGAAAATGTGATCAAAATACATTGTATAAAATATTTTAATTTTTTTTAATTTAAAGATTTACTTATTTTCATTTTGTGTGGAAATATTTGAGCACATGTGTGCATTGCCCACAGAGGCCAAAATGCGGTTTCAGATCCCTTAGAACTGAAGTTACAGGCAGTGATGAAAAGCTATGTAGGTGCTAGGAATGGAGCCAGGGTCCTCTGAAAGAGCAGCAAGTGCTCTTAACTGCTGAGTCACCTTTCTAGCCTTAAAGGTTTTAATAAAACAATAAATAAGAATCAGGAAGGATTCTTAGAAGAAAATGAATTTCACAGGAAAAAAACCCACTTTTTAAAATTACCAGAGGACTGGATAATGAAATCAAATAATCTTTAACAAAATACAGAGAGCAGTCCTGAGATCCCCAGCCAGGAGCCACTCTGGTACAGGTGAGCAGACGATGCCTGAGATGACCCCTGCCCCATTGCCACATGGCACAGGGTGGGCATAGCACTCCTGAGACCAGTTCTGAGACAACCCCAAAAAACCCAGAGGTCCCAGGTGCCACTAAGATAAGCAAGTACATGGCAGAGAAATGGAAGAGAAAGAGAAGCAAAAGGATGTGTGCACAGTGAAGAGAGTCAGAACTGGAGACATGAGAGTAGTGAGGAATAGCCTGATAAGAGTAGCCAGCCATATCACCTAAGGCCATAGTGAGGTCCTGGCCAGTTCTGCCACTGGTGGCCAAGTCTGGGTCTGTGGCCCTGAAGCAGAGAGGTCTGTTACCACCAAAGGCCAGGCAGATGTCCCTGGTCTGGGGTGCAGGGCCATGTTGATGTCTGAAGGCTTTGCAGAGTTGGCTCCCACCCCTCCCCAGCTGCAGCACTTGGGAGAGTGGCCCCCATACCTTGCCTAGGAAACACAATGGAGCTGGCCCTGGTTGCAGGGGGTTGCAGATGAGCTGGCCCTGAGGGCATGAGCATGGGAGAACTAGCCCTGCCACCTGTCTGCTATGCTGAGGCTTGAGCAACGGAAAGATAATCCCACTCCTGCCTCTTCACCACCTGTGGGAGCATCTGCGGCAGGCAGGAGAGCTGGCCTCATGGTCATAGGAGCAAGAGAGCTGTCCCTGCCCATCACCAGCTGCAGCATTCTGGAGAGCAGGCACTCCACCTCACCTGGGCAGCAGAGCAAAGCTGGCCCTGGTTATGGGGATTGTAGGTGAGCTGGCCCCAACCAAAGTCATAAAAGAAGGAAGACTGTCCCAGCCCCTTGCCTGCTGCAGCACTTGGGAGAGTAGGCCCTGTACCTTGTCTGGGCAACACAACAGAGCTGCCCCTGCTGGCTTGGGTGCAGGTGAATAGGTTCCCAGGACATGAAAACAGGAGAGCTTGCTCTGCCTCTTTCTTGCTGGCTGAGGCATTGGGTGAGCTAGCTGGAGCAGTGCTGGAGAGCTCATCCTAGTAGTGTGGGTTCAAGAGTGTTAGTGGGCTGATCAGCTCAGCTACCACCCAGGTCCAGATCCAGGGCTTTGAGTTGGCCCACCCCAACATCTACCCGATTTTTGAACTGCTGAAGTGCATGAAGAGGCCCATCCTGCAGATCCAAAGCTATAGGATCTCCATAACACAGGGTAACAACAGGATATCCGAGAGGAGTCCTGAGAGGATCCAGTATTGATAGTGTAGCAGAAGCCAGAGGCCTCAAATCAGATCAATGACACACTGCAATGAACATTTGCAAGTAAAGAAGTGTGGACAAAAAGGTACACTGAGAGACACACTGTGACACACTACAACTTCCACAATGAGATTTTTTTGGGGGAGGCGGAGGTTGCAAAGGCATAGGGTGGGTACGAAGGGACATGGAGATGAGTGGGATTGGGCACATGATGTGAATCGCACAAAGAATCAATAAAAAGTTAAATAAAAAATACAACAGTTGATGAAAAGAAATGACAGGAACAGAGGATCCATACAAACATCAAAAAAAGTTCTAGAAACAAAGAAAAGAAAAAGAGGCAGAAAGAAATAAGAAAATTTCCTTGCATTTCCAAAACTGAAGTGCAAGGGTTTTTGGACTCAAAGGGTCAAGAGAAATCCCAATAAAATGAATAGAAAGAAGTGTGTGTCCTTGTGATTCATCAGCAGCACAGGAGAGAGAAAGTTGTAAACATTTGGAGGACTAAGAAAAAGGCCGGACTTGTCCATCATAACCATAGACACAGAAAAGCATGGGAAATACCTGCACACTCCTGCAGAAAAATGATTTCAATCTTCTCTCCTCACATGTGAGAGATAACTGGTGTGAGCACAGAATTAGAGGCGTTTTTTAGATTTGCCATGGCTCAAGAATCAGCTTCTATTAAAAGACGCATTGGGAAGAATCAGAGAAGTGACCCAGCCACACCAAAAAACTGACAGAAACAAAAGTCCACCCAGGAAGGGGCTGCCAGAGGGACGGACCATCCTCACTGGCACAGGAGGACTGAAGGCTCCAGGCTGCAGCTCAAATTGATTTTATGCATGCTTACTCAAGGCAAAATGATACAGTACGTAACGAAAGGAATCTGAGTGAGCAGTGACGTGAGTGAAGAATTACACCGACTGATATTTATGCTTACTATCAACTTATCTGGAGCCTCTAATACTACATATTCTACGAGGCCAGAAAGAGTTGTATAAGCATGGTAGTTAGAAATGTAAAGGCTATATCAAAAGAAACAGCTACAGCAATAGAGAAGGGGTCCCTACAGACCAGAGCTAGGAATGAGGAACATTAGGCTCTTGTTATATAGATATTTACAGGAAGAAAAAGAGGGCAACGTGGGGCCGCAGGACATTTCCTAAGGATGGGGTGAAATGAAGCCATATATAATGTGGGCAGTGGAGGCTACACCAGGATGTGAGGTGTGATGAGGTCAATGAAAGAAGAATGCAAGGGAGGGACTCTGGTTAGGACAGTCCAAACGACCCAATATCCTTTGGGATATAAACTCTGCAGAGACAAGAGCTTCCTCCATAGGGACTTATCCTCAGTAATTCTGTTCAAAAAGCAAGCTGACTGTTTGAAGAAGCAGTCAGCAATTACCGTGCAGTTATAACATGTGGTGTGTGCGTGTGTGTGCATGTGTGTGCATGTGATGCGTGTGTGTGCATGTGGTATGTGTGTGGTGTGTATGTGAGCATGTATATGTGGTGTGTGTAGCATATGTGTGGTGTGTGTATGTGGTGTGTGTGTGTAGTTTGTGTATGTGTGTGTGGTGTATATGTGTGTATATGTGTGGTGTATGTTTGTGGTGCGTGTGTGTAATGTGTGTTCTATAGGAACTGAGCTGAGTACAAAAGAAGACTAAATTTTGATGAGCCAAGAAACAAAACAGCATATCAAAATCACATACAAATGTTTTTTGGAAATTTTTCTAGCAAGACCTTTATTTGGAGGCTGGCTTTGCTTTTCTATGTGTGCTAGAGAAACTGTACACACAGTTTATCAACTCTCTTCTAGATTCTGGTCAACCCTGCCTATCCTTGAACACCTGGAACATTCTTCTCTCCCACTACCTGTTCCTACTCAATCACTCACATATCCTTCATCTCTGAGTTTAGCCATTTTCTCTGAGGTCCTTCCATGCCCCCTCCCCAAAACACACTTTATATTATTGCCATTGTCACCCTCTCAGCTCCCTCTATGCCTTTGGCTTGAGAATGTGGGATGCTTTAGATCACAGGCTGTGGGAGTTTGTCCTGTGTCTTCTCCACCACTCTATAATGGGCATGTACTTTTTACAGGTCAATCATGCTTTTTTCTCAGACCTTAACCACTGCCCCCAGCTCTCCTCAGAACATCTTTGGACAAGAACTGTCTGGTTAATTGCACCAACTAAACTGGCTTTTACATGCAACTGCTCAGCTATGTAGGAAAATGCAGAACTCAGGAAATGGGGGAGGGGAGGCTGGAATCTCACAGTGAGAGATTCTGTGATTTCCTGTGTGTTGAAATGGCACAGGCAAGTGTGTCAGAAGACCTACCTCTGCCACCACCTTGACAACCCAGAAAACACAAAGAACCAAAATGTCCCATGACTGAACACACCTGCAGCCATGTCTGACGGATATACACACTCTCCAAGAGTCTTTGTATGCACCCCACATAGTCTGGCTCATATATTTGCATACATTTCTAATCAACTAGGCCTACCCTACCCAATTGTGGAGCTTCTTGTAGCCAATGCAAAAGCATCAAACAATTTGCTCTGACTGGCGCTCATCACGACACACAAATTCATGTAGAGGAAGAATTAATTTAAATTCTTCTCAAAGCTTCTCAAGAGGTTTTTGTCGCGTCCCTCTCGACCGGCAAGAACGACGCGACTCACAATCGCGTCCCTCTCGACCGGCAAGAACGACGCGACTCACAAAAGCTCT
>CAJQZJ010000102.1:894999-911322 GCA_907164525.1 Lophiomys imhausi | reverse complement strand
ACACACACACACACACACACACACACACACACACACACACACACACACAAACTAACTTCACTGAATAGTGTCATATATGCATTCTTACCCCAGGAAGCAAGATGCTGCCCTACCTGTGCTAGGGCCTAAGCAGGATAAAGAAACTCAGAAGATGCCAGGCATGGTGGCGCACGCCTTTAATCCCAGCACTCGGGAGGCAGAGGCAGGCGGATCTCTGTGAGTTCGAGGCCAGCCTGGTCTACAAAGTGAGTCCAGGACAGCCAGGAATATTACACGGAGAAACCCTGTCTCAAAAAACCAAAAAAAAAGAAACTCAGAAGAAATAATTAACGGCAGCTTGAAAAGTGTGAAAAGACTGGTTCCTGTATCAACAAAGATGAGGTTCAACAGGACAGTGCCCCAAAAAGAGTTTTTGAAGTTTAAACATTTATTCCTTTGACTCAGCAAGGCCACTCCTAAGGCATGTTTTAACAAAATAATGGAACATTTCTTTAATGAAGACTAATAAAGTATAAGATGAATATACAGGGATTTTTGTGTTATATATGAACAAATAGAAATAATCCAAATAAAAGCCGGGCGGTGGTGGCGCACGCCTTTAATCCCAGCACTTGGGAGGCAGAGGCAGGCGGATATCTGTGAGTTCGAGGCCAGCCTGGTCTACAAAGTGAGTCTAGGACAGCCAGAGCTGTTATACAGAGAAACCCTGTCTTGAAAAACCAAAAAAAAAAAAAAAAAAAAAAAGAAATAATCCAAATATATGTTCACAGAAATGCTGTTAAATTGAACCATGGCTTACTTATTTGCTTACTTATTTTAGATGGGGTCTCACTCTGTATTGCTGATTGGCTGGGAACTCTCTAATGCAGACCAAGCTTGCCTCAAACTCACAGAGATCTACCTGCCTCTGCTTCCCAAGTGCAAGGACTAAGCATGTGCCACCACTTTAAAAGTTTATAATGATTAGTCTTGAGTACACAGATGCTTACTGAACATCTGTTACAGAGTTGGGTACCAGGTGCATGAGTTATGTCACATAAGATATGCCAAGCCCACATCCTTCTTGAGCTTATAATCTAGAGGCAATGTTTTAAAACATTTTTAGTATTTATTATTTTGTTTTATGTGTAGGACTGTTTCTCTGCATGTATGTTTCTGTACCATGCTCTTTGCCTAGTGCCCTCAGCAGTCAGGAGAGGGCATCAGATTCCATGGAACTGGTGTTGTGAGTGGCCAAGTGGGTGCTGAGAACTGAACCTGGGTCCTCTGCAAGCACAGCAAGAGCTCTTAACCACTGAGACATCTCTCAAGCCCCTAAAACAGAATTTTAATGGATAAATCCCAAAGTGACTGCCCATCTTTGAAACAGAGACAAACATATGTAGGAGGTACATGTTTTCCTATGTCTAAATAGTGTTAGATTGCCTTAATGCAACACCTTACAAAGAGACTCTGAGGCATCTTGGGGGCCTAATGATCAAGTCGGAAGCGCTGGAGTAATTTAAAGACAAGACAATGGCTCCAGTGTGAGCTCTGGGACTCTGGCTTTGATGCATATGCTAACTTCAAGAAGCAAACGGAGAATTGAACCTGACAATCCAGACACCACTGACTCACAGAATCCCCTAAGAGTTCAAGGACCCAGGCAGTAGAGATGGCTAACAGTTAGGAACACTTGCTGCTGCTCTTGCAGAGAACCCTGGTTTGGTTCCAAGCACCCACATGGTGGCTCACAACCATCTGTAACTCCAGTTCCAGGGAATACAGTGTCCCCTTCCAACCTCCATGGGCACCAGGCACACACAAAGTGTGCATACAAAGCAGGCAAAATACACACAAAAAATAAGTGAATCTTTAAAAACAAACAAAAAAACATTTAAAACAAAAAAAAAAAAAGAATCTAAGGATAAGAAAAACACTAAAACTCTTAACAAGATGCTGGGAGTAAATACTAACTTCCTTCCTTACATTGCTGATTCTGAACATTTAAACACTCACTGCCTTTGTCTATTATTTTATTATTATACAGCTTAAAAGAAAATATATCCATGAAAAACATTTCAATGAAGAATTGTTTGTGTTAGACCAAAGGACTTTTAATTTTCCTCTCTCCCTTTTCTCTTTCTGCACCTATACACACACAAGCAAAAATCAATTAATCTTCAGTTCCCTAGTAAGGATGTTTTGTACTTCTTAGCACCTCCTCATAGAAGTAGTTGCTTAGAAAACACCATTAATGAAGCCAGATGTATTAGCTTGCCCTCACCTTTATTCCCATTTGTCTCCAGGAAATAATTTTTTTCCTCATACAGCCTATAGGTCATACAAGGCAGACTTCTCTGAAAAACTCAGGAAAGCCACATCCTGTTCAGCATCCTGCAAGTCCAAATACATGCATCTCCCTTGCCATTTGTTTCTACTGACGCTTTTCCTTAATTCTCACTTTTCACTTGATGCCATGGCCTGAGAGTGAGTACAGTAAAACTTTTCCATAGAATGTCTACTAGTTGGTTGCAAACAGGGAGTTGAAATCTAGTGGCATAAATAAACTGGCTCCTGGACTCACTGCCTCTGGGAAAGGGAAGTTCCAACAGAGAATTACTGGGAAGCTAACAAGAACCTCAATTTCCTGATGCTGGAGTTGGCCTCCAGATGTTAGATTCTACCAAAGGTTCTTTCAATCAGTCAAGGCAAAGGAACTTGGGATGTACTGAAAATGTGTTTTCTAGGAAACCCGTTATCTTCGTGCTATATTGTCACTATCACATACCTTCAGGAACTTAGCTCCAAGAGGGAGGAAGGAAGCAAGTGGGTTCTGCTTTGATTTATAGGCTCATGAAAACCTGTAAAGCCAATGTAGTTTTATTTTTGCTTTGATTATCAGAAGGCTTTGAATCAGACACAAGTCTTTATAGCGCAATTATTCATCTGTGCAATCAACAAACATATATGGGATCCCTGCATCAGGTAAGACACCGTGCAAAGTGTGGGTGACTCTGGCCTCAAAAACACAGTGCTAGCTTTCAAAGGAGCCAGGGGAAGGAATCCACACCTACTGCAGTTGAGACACACATAGAATTTTCTAGAAACCCAAAGAGCAGCATCTTACCCAGCCTGGCCTGGGGAGGGAACACAGCAAACATAGAGAATGGGAACCCTTTAAAGTGACATCAGAACTGGCTCTGGCTGAGCAAATTATCTCTAATTTAGTTCCTGGTGTTTCTCAATTCTTTCTTTGCAAATATGTTCAAATTCTAGCCTGACCTCTAACCTCAGGGGTCTTTCAGGGTCCTAATTGCTTACATCATCACCTGCCCACAGGTACACACACCTGGTGACATCTGGTGGGATAAAACCTCCCCACTTCCACCCCACCTCCACCCTCCATGCCCCCCCACCCTGCCCACATCTTTCCAGGTCTGTTTTGGTCTCTTCCCATTTCCTTGTGCCTCTCTCTTTCTGTCCCTCTTTCCTCATGCTCTTTTCCCCTCTCCTCCTCCCTCTCCCCCTCCCTCGCTCTGTCTCCAGGTCTCTGTCTGCCCTTGCCTTCCTACCTTAATAAACTTTACACCAGACCTGTTGCATGGCACCCCGTCTGTGCTGTACCACAGGCCGCATGATCATTAACAGTGGTGGCAGGCATCAGCAGTCCCAGCTACTTGGGAGTCTTATCTGAAAAAGTCAGTTTAGACCCAGAGTTAGAGACTAGCCTAGATAACACAAAACTTATTCGGAAAAATAAATAAATAAAATTTAAATCCCCATAAAAAAGTTTGAAAAAATACATATGGATTCATGTGGATATATTTAAATATACACACAAGACTCACAAAACAATAGCTTTTCAATCTAAATAAATCTTTTAAAATTTACAAAACAGAATGCACCAAAGGGAACATGAACATAGACTTTTTTTCCTGTCAGTGAGACACTTTCCCCTAGTGGTGCTGCCTTATATGCCCCCAGTGTATGAGGAGGGTCTTGGCCCTCATATGACTGCTGAACTGGGGTGGGGGACTGTTATGTAGGGACACTCCACTCCAGAGGAGTGGGATGGAAGGGATAGGGGGTAGAGGGTGGGACGGCAGGACTGGGAGGGGTGGAAAGAGGACACTGTGATAGAGATGTAACCTGAAGTAATAAATAAATAAATTTTTAAAAATTTACAAAAACAAACAGCAAATATCAGGCATTGTGTCAGGTCCAAAAGAAACGCAGACAAAGGCTAACTGTGGTGCCTATTAACATACCAAGGAGTATGCTGGCCTTTAGGCTCTCTAAGCAAGTACCTATTGCTGAGTTTAGTACTGGCTTCCTGTTCTCATCCTGCCTCCCTTCCCCTCCTCAACACCCTAAAGTTCTTCAACCCATGCGCTTAGCTTCGTTTTCCTCAGCTACTGATTCCTATATAACCCTGTCATTTTGGTCATATGCTCTCTTTGCCCTCTTCTTTTCTCCATTTCTTCCGAGCTCTCCCGCCCACCTCCACCCCATCCCACCCCACTTTAGTCGCCCAGTTCAGACTGCTGGTCATGTTTAGTCTGCCACTTTCCCCCACTGCTCCGGACATTTCCGGTTGCCCCTAGCTGTACTCTCCCTCTATCTACAATACAAACCTTCTCCTCAACCATGCCTCGGAGTGGTCACGTCTTCATTTCTTTCAGTAATGACTTTGAGAAAACCAGTCATAACTAGAAGTAATTTTTTAATAGTTGCTGGTTATTGTGAATAGGTCTTATTGATTCCAAAAGTAACTTTGGTTTAAAAACATGAAGGTATTGTGTTAGTTTAGCATATTCTTTATTATTTTTAAAAAAGATGTATTTATGTATATGGGGTTTTTGTTTGCAGACCAGAAGAGGGCATCGGATCCCACGGGAGTACAGTTGTAGTCAGTTGTGAACTGTCATGTGGGTGCTAAGAACATGGACTCAGGACCTTCGAAAGAATAGCCAGCACTCTTAACTGCTGGGCCATCCCTCCAGCTCCGGTTTAGCACATTCTTAGCCCTGCCCGTTTGACTACTAATGATGCCAACATACCAACTGCAAAGGTTTTTACAGAGCATTTCTGGACCAGTGGAGGATGGTTGACAACCCAGATTGACTACATGGCTTCCATGTCCTGGCTTACTTCTAGTTGTGGCAAAAGCAAAGCTAAAACTTTCCTTTGCTAGCTCCTATACCAAGTGCATTGTATATCATAAGAGAATGCGATGCTGGCATAATTTCAAGTTATACCATTGATTCAAATCTGCCCCTGAGCAAAACTGCTTT
Organism: Lophiomys imhausi; assembly: GCA_907164525.1. Classification (NCBI taxonomy): domain Eukaryota; kingdom Metazoa; phylum Chordata; class Mammalia; order Rodentia; family Muridae; genus Lophiomys; species Lophiomys imhausi. The sequence goes on along the minus strand of CAJQZJ010000102.1, from coordinate 906,046 downwards.
TATTTCAAACGAATTCTCTCTAGTGATCCGAACAGCAAAGGCAGTAAAAACAACTCTACATTTATGTAAGCATTCCCATCCCCCAAAGAAAAGTTTTCTATGCCTATAAATACCTTTAAAGCAATAAAAAAGTTTGAGAAGTTGGAGTCCTTTTTTGTGACTTTCTAAGAAGTCAGAATTCTATATAATACAAATACAATAAATTTGGTGCTCAACAAGTGCTTGAATAAAATGCATCGCACACAGGATTCTTACTGAACAGTGGTTACCTCATAAAGCTATGGTAAGAGATAAGTCCCCCTCCTCAATCAGAATAAGCAAGGAAATGGAAGGGCCATTAGGGAAAAGCTTCAGAGAGGGGCTGGTCACATTCTTTCTGGAGTCCCTTCTCTGCATTCCCAGCCGATGTCCCCAGGACTCTGGGCTCAAATGCCACCCGTCAAAAAGGCTTTTCCTGGCCATCTTTGCAGCAACTGGTAACTCCTGACCCTTTCCCAGATCAATGGCCTTGCTTTTTCTTCCTGCCTTCTAGTCACTCTTCCTTCTTCCCTCCTTCTCTCCCTCCTCCCTTCTTTTGCAGTGCACATTCTTATCACCAGGAAACACTTGTTTCTTTGCCCATTCCCTCCACACAGAACAGGACCCTGAGAGCAGGGGCTGTGTTGAGTTCACTACTTTGTCTCCAATCGCTGGCATCAAATAAGCATTTAGCAGATGTTTCCCAAATGAATCTTTCTAGATCTTTGGCTCATTCACATCCAATCTATGTGTCTCTCCATGAAAACTAAAGCACACTGAAAGTGGAAAGAATGTTTATTTTTTTTCCTCTCAATTTCTCTTCTTCCTGATTGTTGCACAGAGCAGTTCCCTACAGAAGGTCAAGGCCAATTAAGAAGATATCTCGCCGGGCGTTGGTGGCGCACACCTTTAATCCCAGCACTTGGGAGGCAGAGGTAGGCGGATCTCTGTGAGTTCGAGGCCAGCCTGGTCTACAATGTGAGTCTAGGACAGCCAGAGCTGTTATATAGAGAAATCCTGTCTCGAAAAACCAAAAAAAAAAAAAAAAAAAAAAAAAGAAGATATCTCAAGAAGCCTCACTAACAACAGTCCTGTTTGTACTCGACTGCCTGGCTAATACAGGACTGCTCTAATACCTTCCATGCATGGCTCCCAAGCACCTTCTCCAGGAGGTTCTTACTAGGAGGACGGCTCAGCTACAGTAACTACTTATGATCTCAAAATGAGACATGCCCACTGGCTGCACTGGCTCACTTTGTTGCATTGAAAACCAAAGGGAGGTGGCAGGGGACCCAGGCAAGCAGTGAACATCAATCCCACTGGGCCCCTGTGAACCTCATCCAGCTCACCTCACAGCCCCAGCTTATTTGATACGCAAAATCATTCTCTTTCCTGAACATAAGTCTATAGGACTCTTCAAATTTTGCCAAGTCTGACTAAAGAAAAAGCGTTCAAATATTCACAGAAATTCTGAGCTGTGATAATCCCAGAGTCACCAGGGCTGCAGAACCCAGAAAAAGAACCAGAAAGAGGAATAATGGAGAACTGCTGTTCCTGATCCATAATTGTTTCTGGTCTGTCACTACAATGGAGCACACCACAGAAAAATAATTTTCAAATAAGTAAATAAATAAAAGCATTCGTCTACAAAAGCCTTGGGCTTTGAGCCGGCTTAATTCTAAGTCTCAGCACTGGATCTTGGCGCTGGCTAACAAGGTCTTCCACTAAACTGCCTGCCAAGGAGCAAGGAAGCAGAAGCTCTAGCAATTCTTTCAACAAGCTACTGAGAACGCAAGGCTAATTTAATGGGGCAGGGCCAAGTGCAGCTAACAAACGGCACTTCTGTAAGATGGAAATAGTTGCCCATGTTCTTCAGCAGTAACTCTTCGGACTAAGCAGCTCTGAAAGGGTTCGAAGCCTTTTGCATGCCGGTGTGCAGCTGAAGAGTTCTTTCCTATCTGCAATAAAGGAGAGATGGCCAAAATATGGGCATCAGTCAGGGACTGGAGTATCTGGGTATCATCCAATCCCTTCCCTGGAGAAAGAACACACACAGAGCCATCCTCTACTTCCTAGAAACCCAAGTACCTTTACTAAATCCCTTTCCTTTGTCCCTAATAGAAACTGAGTCTTGGCGCATGGGAAGTGAGTCTTACTCCCCATCAACCCTTTGAACAGGCTGCATGGACTGCAGGATGTTCCCTCTGGTTGCTGCACATGGAGTGTCAGGTACGGCCTGGAAAGCTGAAGCTTTCTATACCTCAAAAAACAGCCTTCATCCTAGGTCTGGACTCCTTTAAAACGGTAATGCACTGATCTCTCATCTGTTCTGATTTGTCTACATACAATGTGAAGAGGGTCCATGGCAGGCAACTTTACCTATGCTCACTGCACAGCTTTGGGCAAGTTGTTTCCTTATATGAAAAGCACAGAGATGACACTAAAATGTCTGAGAGCAGCAGCTACTCAAAGGCTCTGTGGTTTTATGTATTTTTCTGAGCTGTTTCTCTGTTTGAAAGAAGAATTTTCATTATCAGTTCTTTCTGGTCTCATAATCTTATGAAGACTTTGCTGGTTGCACGTTCTTTGCTGAAAAATTTTCTGTGTGACTCTTGAAGTCACACAAGAGACCAACTTGAGTGAAAGTGTCAGCTTTCCATCTCTAGCAAAATATCTGAGAGAAGCAACTTCAAAGAGAAAAAGGTGGTTTGAGGATTCTGTTCATAGCGGGCTAGAGTGAGCCGGCTCTCCATTGATTTTAGGCCTGTCGTGAGGCAGAACATTAGTGGGTACCACATGGCAGAACCAGTGTTGGTCAGAAAGGGAAGAGGGAGATGAAGATGGGGAAGACGGAAAAAAGGAAGAGGAAATGGTGAAAAGTGTGAGAGAGAGAATGAACATTGTAACAAAGCTTTTCTCTCTCAAACATTTGTATTAAGCTATAAGCCCATCAATGGTACAATCCATTCTAGAGGACAGACCCTCATGATTTAATCACCTTGCAAAGGTTTGAACATTGGCATGCAGTGGGTATCCAAGCCTTCCACATGTGAACTAGGGTAAGGGGGATGAGTGGGGGCCCTCCCACGTGCATACCCAGACATTAGGACTCAGGAATTTCTACCTGTCTGGTCACCCTGGGTCCTGATGACCTTCCCATCCTTTGATCATCAAACTTAAAGAAAGAGAAGCCCTGGCCACACAGATCCCCATGTACTTTCTTTTGAGGATCTGAGGATGGACTCTCTACTTCCAAGCTTGTTATGCAGGAGACAGGCAGCCCTGAAGCAATCAGCAGTCAAAATCAATCAATCTCTCCCTCCCTCCCTCTCTCTCTCTCTCCCTCCCTCCCTCCCTCCCTCTGTCTCTGTCTCTGTCTCTCTTCTTTGTTCTCTCCCACATCCTCACTAGCCCTTTCATTTCATTTTCTCCCCCAGCCCTTTCTTGGCTCCTCTTTTCTCAATTGATCCTTCCAGTACAGCTAAGAAGGTTATTTAGAGCCATTAGTGACCTGTGATAAAATAAAATAAAATAAAGTGGGAAATTGTTGCTTATCTTCAGTGAGCAGAACCACAGGATTAGGACTCAAAGTATCTGAGGCATTTCATGTTAACAACATTAAGAGAGCTGAAACATAAAAGCCCATGAGATGAAATGAATTCAGGATGGCAAATTAGATGAAGCATTACCTCCTCGTAGAAACATTCTAAACACAGCTTTGTGTCAAATGTTCTCCCACAAGAAGTTGATATGGGTTAAGGGAAGTTACCCAAACTGCACAGCATTCAACCAATAAAGGCAGCAGCATCCCTGAGGTTAATGAGACCGAGGAGCACAACTGTTTAATGCATTCTCCAGAAGCAGGAGTCACTGTGTGGTGAGGATTTGCAGTTCAATCAAAATATCGTCTCTTCACCCACTTGTGAACTTAATACCCACAACACCCATGTGATTAACAAAAGTCCAGGAGGGCTGCCAAGGGCAGGCAGAAATGTGGCGTATCTCAGCAGGCGGGTCCAGAAAGGTATCATTATGATGGTTGTTGTAGACATTTGGGATAAAAGGCTTCTAAATAGGAGGTTTGGGCTGCGGACAAGTTGCTGAAGAGGTCCTTAGACATAACAGCCTCTCCTACTCACATACCAAGTACAATGATGTACATCGTTGTCCCCAGGTAGAAAGACCAGACAAGACACACATGAAGCAGATGGAAATGTTTCCTGTGGCAGGTGCAGGGAGGAGGATGTTGCTTCCTTCCTAATTATCCTGTTCAGCCCTGATTCAGCTAGACCAGGCCCAGATACCACGTTGGGAGTCAGAAACCTTTCATTTTGAACAAAAATCTAGAATTTGTCTGCAGATGTAAGTTATTCCATGAATGTTTGCTTAAATGCTTAGTGTGGTATGACTATGAGACAAAGAAAGACCAAAGCATCCTGATGTCCAAATTCAAATATTGCCATTTCCCTTTCTCCTTCCCTTGAGAGAACATTTAAGGTCTCCCTTCCCTCCAGGACAATGTTACATAATTCATCTGGAAATATGCCATATTTGCAGTAGAACCTGGGGACAATATGTGAAGTGGTACAGACTGGTGTCAACAAGGGCCTGGTGGTAGACTACCACCTCTAGCTGTGTCCCCAGAAATCTAAGAAAGAAGCAAGACCTGCATTGCCAAGCGTGGTTTCCACTTAGTCCTGTCCAGGTGGCCTCGAGGGGCAGCACTTGGGAAAACAAAGTGATATGTCCCCTCTGTGTGAACAGAGAGCCAGCAGGGCACAGTCTGCTGAGTCAAAGGTGATGGCCTGACATGGGGAGCAGGAGCTTAGGGGAGCAGAACAGACAAAACAAGAAACAAGAAAGCCACTTATTCTACAAAAAGAAACATGGTTCTCAAAGTCTGAGACAATGCTTCTGTTCAGCACTCCAGACAGGGTTCCCATCTGCCCATCAGGTAAGCAATACTCTGGCCCCATTCTACAGGGATACTCAGAGCTCCAACCTCCCACAGAGCACTGAGCTGGAAATAAACAAAACAAGGAAACTTACATGGAAGGGTCCTGCAAAACTAACTTACTTATTTCAGATTTGCAGGATGCAAAACCAATTCAAGTTCACTTGAAACCACACTCTGAATACTTTATTTCTCATATTTTTCCCCAAAGTAGCAAAATATGGCAAAATACTCTGTCATAACGCTGGGCAGAGGCAGCAGGTATGCAGTTCCCAATCAGTTGCGCAATCACACGGAGAAGCAGTTGGGACTCAGAATCACATGGCTGAGCTGGATGGTCAATGTGTTGAGATATTAAGTACATTTTCAGCTTATCATATTTTCTACTTATGATAGTTTTATGGTGTACCGTATGAGAACTGAGGAGCACCTGCAAACGTTTTCTGCCATGAAAGCAAAGCTCTATCAAGAAAGCCGTGTAGAGCACATCTGGTCGTGATGAATACCGCTGGTTGGAGATGCTGCCAACACCCTAGGAGAGGTCCATGACTCCAAACAGCACTCAGTCCTCAGAGGCTGCCTCTCCTGGTAGATATGCTTGCCACTTGCATAGGCGTTGCCTAGCATTGCCTCAAAAATCATTTCCAGTTAGAAACGAGAGCAAGAACCCAGCAGCTGCTGGCTATGTACGTTTCTCATGAGGGTGTTCACTACAAGCTTCTCAAAGAGAAGGTTAGCACACGGAGAGCATGAAGGTAAGCCCTCTAAGGGAAGCAGAAGGCACCCAGGCCTGGCACCTGTCCTGGACTAGCCATACCATATCCAGGGAGGTCCTTATGGCTACATTTTGTATGTTATCCACTACATTTGTCTAAAAAAATGTATCATGCCAGCTTACATGTACATATCATAACAGACATGTGGTGTCAGAGGACCACTGGCAGCAGTTGGTTCTCTCTTTCTGCCATGTGGGTTCAGGGCATCAAACTCAGGTCACTGGCCTTGATGGCAACCACCTTTACCCCAGACCCATCTAACTGGGCCTCATCTCTCATTTTTAAATGTTGTTTATACATCAAGTAACTTTGCCCACTATCGCTCTTAGGAATTTAAATTTTATTTTTCTTCTTCTTTTCTTATTATTATCTTACAAAGCTAATGAAGATGGCTTTTTCAGAAATCCTTCTAAATGCATCATTTGTTCATCCTTGCCTTCCATGACCCCAGTAAACAATCATCAGAGACTTTCTTTGGCTTTGAAATATATTGACCAAGCACAGTTCTAGAAAGCAGGCATCTAAGGCCAAAATTCCATCTGCCCGTCACTATTTATGCATACGTCATCACTGCAATCAGGGACTACTCATCACTTGACAACATAGAAGAAACAGGATACTCAGGCCAGTGCCTCCTTTCTCCCCTTGAGAGGCAGGTGGCTGGTGTTATTCTCATCAGACTTTCTTCTGGCTTATCATCATGAGGATCAGAACAGCAGAAAAGACTAAAAATAGAGTAGGCTCTTAAACAACAACCAAAGGCAGGTGATGTGTTCCCCATTGCCACACCTTCACCATATGAACAACGAGCAGATAAACAGCCTTCTGTAACTCATTGTGACAAATACTGGACAGTTGGACTCGTGCTACATGTATCTGCTGTCCATGGGTAGGTACATCCTCCCTCTGGACATTGGTGGCCTCACTTAGAGCTGGATTGTTAAGTTGTTAGATTCATTTGCTGGAGGCTGCTTCCTCTTTCCCTATGTGAACAATAAGCCATGCATTCAAAAAAAGACAACTGACCTTCTTCCTCTCTGTGACATGTAAGTCAAGACTGGATGTAACAATAGTAAAGAAGAGGTTATATAGATTTCACAGGGAGTGAAGAGGGTTGGAGGAGGGAAAGTGTGGGGTGGAAGTCTGCAAATAAGTAAATAAAATATGTATGTATGAAATTCTCAAAAAAAAGTACAATAAAAGACATCATTACACCCACAAGCCAAGAGTAGCACATTCCTGCTGGGCAGTGCTAACACACACCTTTAATTGCAGCACTCAGGAGGCAGAAAGAAGCAGATCTCTGTGAGTTCAAGGCCAGTTCAAGGCCTGGTCCACAGAGCTAGTTCTAGGACATCCAGGGCTACACAGACAAACCCTGGCTTGAAAAACCAAAAAGAGTAGCACATTTTCAAGGCTCTGCAGCCTAAGTCTGTTAAAACTGGAAGGAGACAAGGACTTAAACATGCTGCCATATAACACATTTTTCTGTTTTAACCTATATTCCCCAAGGCCCTTGTGTGATAATATAATAAGATCCTGCATGGATACACTAATGAAATACTATAATGCATGTTTGGCCATCAAAAAAGTAAAGAAAGTGTTCCAGCAAAGTATAGACATAGGCTAGCAGGCGGGAGTAGCTGAGTGTAGCTCTATGATAGGGCCATGCTTATGACACACAAGACCCTGTATGATTTTATATATATATATATATATATATATATATATATATATATTCCAGCACTAGAATAAAAAAGAGTTGTATACTAGTAGACAAGAAAAGGAGGGGGGAATAACAAAAGGGAGGAAAACAAGGAAAGAGGGAAAGGGAAGGGAGGGGGCAGTAAATACAAACAGTAAATAGTACACAGGCAGTGAGGCTTGCTTTGAGAGGAGGGGCTGTTTGTTCTGTTTCCAGAAACAGAAACTGAGCCCCAGATCCCAGGCATGTTGAAGTAGACATGTGTGCAGCAAGGTAAGACCCTGGACAGTGCCAAAGCAGTCCCAGGTCCTTCCTTCCCCGAGAAACTCAAATCTCTCCACAAGGTAAGCCCTTGTTATTGCTACAAATTAAATTTAATTAAATATGAGCTCTCAAAGAACCCCTTAAAACACAAGAAAGCAAAGCAGCATAAATGAGAGTTGGAAGAACTGCTAAGAACCACAACTTGATTACCAAATATTGAAATATGCCATTATGTGACATACAATTAAAAATGAACAATCAAGGCTTGAGAAAATTATCAGGGGGATTTGCAAGATAGCCAAAGGAAACTTTGCAAAGCCAATAGCAGTGATATAAAATCACTCGGATTAAACCCAATGGATGTTAGCTGCAGCTTGCAATAGCTGAAGAAAGAATTACCAACCTGGTAATCGGTCTAGACATGGTCAGAATGCTGGAGAGGGTTGGGGAGGGCTGCAATTTTAATGAAAAACCGTGCTCCAAATGCTCAGAAAATAGCCCCCACCCCAAGCAGAAAAATTAAGAAGTGTTCCTCATCAATGTATGTGACAAAACATTGCAGAAGATCAAACACAAGGATAGTGACAGAAAAGAAGTCAGGACAGGCAACAACTAGAGTGGCAGCGGTTTCTATGGCAACAACAGAGGTCAGTATAGGAGCCTCCCAGCTGTTAATAAAAACACAACAAAGTTATGGCTCAATGATGAAAGGAAGTAAATGCAGTTTCTTATAAACAAGAACTAGTTTTACTATCAACAGACCTTTATGAAAGGGACTTCTAAATATACTTCAGGAAGGAGGAAAGTGAACTCAGACAGGAAGGTCAGACAAAAAGAGTAGAAAAGGTAAGAGATAAGTAGGTAATTTTAAATGGATGCTTTAAACATTTTCTAATAAATAAGAAAACTAACATCTATAATGTGGTACTGGAAAGAGATCTAGAATACCTGGGAGGAATAGCATATAAATCGAGAGAATGGTTACATTAAAGAATTAAGAGGTGCCCCCTTTGGATACTGCCTGAATTCACAGAAGACATGGTCATCACCTGGACCAGCACCAGGACTCCCTGCCATCTCCTCCCATGCTAACCCTTCCTTTAGCTGCTCTCTCCAAAGCTGTGATTTAGATGGAGGCAGGAGTCCTGCTTAAAGGAATGAGTGCCCCCTGGAGGCAGGGTGGCTTCCCAGGGCAAGGAGGAGGGGCTGCAGCAGGGAGAAGGCTTCCAGGAGGAGGAAGATGGTGCTCTGGCAGCTGAAACCCTAGCCAAATCTAGAAAGTAATCCTCTCATTTTAACTGCAGACCAGGCATGGCCCTGTGTGTGGAAGGCTTTGCCGAGGAGGGCATTGTTTGACTAGCAAACAAGCTTTGAGATTAGCAGTTTGTAAAGTAGCCATATGTACTGGCAATGAGAAGACCTGACTTACTCTATTTTAGATAAAGCCTCCATCTTGAGTCTTGTCAGAGGCTAAAGTTGGACAAAAAAAAAAAAAAAAAGTGGGGGCTATAAGGTAATCCTTCCTCCTTCAAGATTGGGACCAATCAGAATTATACAGGTATTTTGTGCCATGGACACCAGCCAATCCCAAGAAAGGTCACATAGCTACAACTAGAATTCCCCTAAGTGTCTTAGAAGGAGCCTGTGACCTTCTCTTTGGGTTATCACCATTTTGTATGAATGGTTAACCCCAGCATGCTGGTTGTTTCTACAGAATACTCTTTGCTTTTGCATGCTATTTGTGTCTGGGGTCTTCCTTCAGTGATTATTGGACCCTTACAGTAGGCAAGGATGTGTCTGCCCTCCTGGGTTTTGCCAGTGGAGAGGTTTTCAGTCATGGTCGGGGTGAGGTGATGTGAAAAGTACGTTTGGCAAAAAAGTCCAACTTCCTTCTGGCAGCTCTGATAGATGAAGCCTGAGAATTCCAACACACATCTACTTTGTTCTTAGAAAACCCTTCCCAGGAAAGTCAGCTCTGGATAAGTTACTGAAAAACCTTAACGGACAGTTCCTTCATCACTTTTCCTGTTACTTGGCTGATGGGCTTTGCCTGGGGGAAGGGTGGAACAGTGTTGTAAATGGTATCTGAATTTGTGGAATCTGGGCTTTGTTTCATAATCCTAACACAAACAAGCAGAAGGGTCACTGGCTGGAGAGATACTTTGAATCACAGTTCTGTGACAGGGCCACATGATTTATGAACTATCTGCTATTTGGATTATCTCTCACCCTGATAAACTCCATTAGAGGAATTAGTGAGCAATCTTAGTAACAATTGGTAACTCCCCGGCTACTGTAACTTCAGAAGGGTTAGAAATGATTCCACTTCTGTGAGCTGGTAAGGACAAAAGACAAAAAACACTAGACTACTCTTGCACGCACACTTGTTCATAGTATCACATGATCCCAATTTATATAAAGTTTTACAGCCCTTGCCTACAGAACAGACCTATGACTGAAGGCCCAACACACACTACCTAGGTTTCCCATGGGCATATACTTGCATTGAGTGTCTGTGTATGCATGTGTATATGTGTGTGTAATATGCATGCATGTATGTATGTATGTATGTATGTATGTATGTATGTATGCATGTATGTATGTATGTACGTATCTGCTATCAGCAAACTGGTGACTATGTTCTCTCCCCAACAAGAAAACAATGATGCTGGCAGTTATAGTTTGTTCTGTACCTAAAAAAATTACATGTTGGTAAATTTTTTTAGGTACAGAAATCCGGAATTCATCAACTACGTTCTTAGGTAATACAGTGAGAATCAAAAGGGGGAGACTATTATTTTCAGAAAACGGAATTTACACCTTAGAAAAAGAGTTAGTGGTTATTATTTTGTTTTTGTTTTTGAGACAGGGTTTCTCTGTGTATCCCTGGCTGTTCTGGAACTTGTGCTGTAGACCAGATAGGCCTCGAACTCACAAGGGTCCACCTGTTTCTGCCTTCAGAGTTCTGTGATTAAAGGCTAGCAAGACAGCAATTATTTATGGGAGTTTATCATGAAGCCATGCAGATATGGAAAGATTGGCCTGTGCATGTCACAAGAAAGCACAGCACAAGTGAGCCAGGTGGCTAATACAATGCAGACATTTCCTAGGTACAGACTACTACATTATTCAAACTCTCGGGAATTTTTGGGAGAAAAATTCATAAGGTAATTTTTAGAGCATTTAAAAATGTTCTCTTCTTCTTCTTCTTCTTCTTCTTCTTCTTCTTCTTCCTCTTCCTCTTCTTCTTCCTCTTCTTCCTCCTCCTCCTCTCCCCCTTCCCCTTCTTCTTCTTCTTCTTCTTCTTCTTCTTCTTCTTCTTCTTCTTCT
>CAJQZJ010000102.1:878178-894989 GCA_907164525.1 Lophiomys imhausi | reverse complement strand
TCTTCTTCTTCTTCTTCTTCTTCTTCTTCTTCTTCTTCTTCTTCTTCCTCTTCCTCTTCCTCTTCCTCTTCTTCTTCTTCCTCTTCCTCTTCTTCTTCCTCTTCTTTTTCCTCTTCTTCCTCCTCCTCCTCTCCCCCTTCCCCTTCCCCTTCTTCTTCTTCTTCTTCTTCTTCTTCTTCTTCTTCTTCTTCTTCTTCTTCTTCTTCTTCTTCCCTTTCTTAAGTCAGTACACAGAGGCCAAGGTCATGAGTTTGTTATCCTCACTTCTGCTGACCAATTATACAACTTGAGTTATGGATACAACTTTTAAAAAGAAGAGTTGCTTTGCATACTTCAGTATTAACCTTCATTATTCTTATGAGTGTGCTACCTAGACAACAAGCGCTCAGGGACAAGCTCTGTAGAGATAGTACCCTAACCTACACAAACGAAAGAGTAGGCTGAAGCAAATAGTCAAAGGCACAAGGCCAGTAGCATCCGGAGTAGTCCCATTAATTTAACATGTTAGATGATGCTCTGCCAAACACTGCTGTCTAAGGAGGATACGGGCAGTACTGCTCATCAAGGCATGAGTCCTGTTGCTCTCTGCAAGCATTTCCTTCCAAGGTCCAAGTGATGAGTACATTTTCCCACCGCTGTTCCTAAGAGAACTATTGTGCAACTTTTCTTTATTGACTGGCGTTGTGAGCAATACTCGTTGACTGCAAACAGTATATTCTGATCATTTATGAAGAACCTTCATATTTACCTAAGGATGGAGGTCAGTGGTAGAGTATTTGCCTAGCATGTGCAATACTCTAACTGGGCCCCAATACAACAAAAAGAAAAAGAAAAGTAAGGAAGGGAGAGTAGGGAGGGAGAGAGGAAGGTAGGGAGAGAGGGAGAGGGGGAGAGAGGGAGGGAACCTTCGCATTAACACCAGTTTTTTTCTACTTGACATTAATTTGAACGTGAACCTACATGAAGGTATGTCTTTTGTCCTTACGAACTCACGCCCCTGTGCTCAAGCCTTAGACAGAAATCTAACAATCCAGAATTTGTCCGTATTAGACTCACAAGCCACACATACCCCAGGGCCCTCCAGCCACCTTCAAGAATGCTATCTAGCTCTTTCCCAGACAAGCTGTTGTAGTGTGCACCCGACACTGGAAACTTTGCTCCACCAAACCATGAGTGGGTACATTAGTGGAAATTAGAGGGTTGGAGAATGGACAAGCTGTTATGAGGAATAAAGCTGAAAGTGCTGTGAATGACAAGTCTGCCAAGGGTCAAGTGCACAGCCCTCAGACCTGTGACTTCCTCTCACCTTATCTTCCTGAGTGATTTTTCCAACTCTTACTAGGACATAGTTTTTGTAACAAAGGACCTACAACCTTGAAGTCTTTCAAGTTTTCTGAGAGGGATGTGAAATATGACACAAGTGAGATTCTACATGTGACCAGTGCTGCTAGGGACACAAACTTCCCATCATTTTCTGTGCTGGGCTGGTTTTTTCTTTGTTTGTTTGCCATTTGCCCCCCAGCCACCACTGTCTTCTCTGCTCTGTCCCAGAAGGGTGAGCCCTTTGTCATGAGCTGATTTTCCTGTCCCTGGGACCCAACATCTGACAAGAAGCAACTTATGGAACAATTAAATTTGGTTCATGGTTTGAGGGTATACAGTCCATCCTGATGGCAATGGCAGAGTTGAAGAAGTGAACAGCTGTTTATATCACAGAGGCAGTCAGGAGGCATAAGAGGCTTCGAGTGGAAGTAGGGCTGACCTATAACTTCCAGGACCCTACCTCTTAAAGGTTATACAACCTCCCAAAACAGTGTCACCAGATGGGGACCAAGCATTCCAATACAGGCATCTGTGGGAGATACTTCATATTGACATCAAGCAATGATATCACTCTCTGAAGGTGGTATCAGCAGGTGCCTGTGCCAGGGGATGTCTAGTTGGGTTCTAACACTGGGGGAAGGGCAGTTACTGTCTGGAAATGGGAAGGAATGAAGAACCGATGCTGTGACACCTGTGCCTTGTCCCAGCCATTATTGATAGAATTATCATACTTAGTTAGGAAAATCAATACTATGTCTATTCACAAATACTAGTTTGGACTCTCCAAAATTAACAATATAAATAAAGAAGAAAGGTCATTTTACATCTATCAGGAAAGCAAACCTATAAAGGTAAATTGTATAAACGATAAAATGCCCTTGACCCTCTAAATCCATTCCTGAAAGATTTAGCTTAAGAAAATATCTTAGAAAATGAAAAAAGGTCTCCTTATGAAGGAATTTATTACATTGTCATATTCACTAGAGGAAATTTTACAACTTAAATGTACAAAAGGAAGAGAACAGTTAAATTGCAGCATATCAACTTGATGGATTAAAAGATTACTATGAAATGTTAATGTTAAAACTTTGTAACTTTGAAACTTTATATTAACAGTGATAAATAAAATGTATTTGAAAATGTGTCAGAATTTCAATTATATAAAAACATATGCATGTATCTAGAAGGGAAATAAAATCTCACAAAGCTAACTCCTGTGTTGGAGGATTGGAATTCTAAGTACTTACCTTAAAGAAAATAAGTACTTATCTTAAAGAAAAATAAGTATTCTATCCTTTAAAATAAAGCAAAAGGAATGGGACAAAGGGCATGACACACTCCCCAGAAATCTCACAGCTACAGCTTATGTGGCAGAGGTACCCTCTAGGAGCTTTGGGCCCCTCAAGGCTGCCCTCAGCTTTCCAATCAATTCTCAGCTTTACAGGGGCCATTCAGCCTAGGCAGCTACTGACCCACTCACCAGGATGTGAAGTTACTAAAACCTCATCAAATGGCAAAATGTGCTTTCTTACTTTCATATTTGTGTCTGGTTGTATATACTATTTGCTGACTCTAGATGGGACGATTTAGAAGAGAAGCGTTTTCTTAGGCAATTTTGGTTGTTCAGTGCTTGTGGGCTCTCTCAGACACTGCACGCTTTCATTAGGAAGCAGTGAGATGAGCACTGTCATTGGAGCCCTCACGAGGCTTTAAGATATGACACATACTCCCCCTTAAAGAGATCCCATCTAGCACAGTGATAACAGATTGATGGCCATGACCTTCTTCGCATTCTTCTAACTCCTTTTAAAATGAAATCAAGGCTCTTGGTGCTGGTGTCTATGGGCAGGGTGCCAAGGCAATGTAATGAGGGTTACATATCATCGCTCACTCTCAAGATTGTCTTCAAGTTCATCGTTAATGTGCTATGCCACCGAAGAACCCTCTAGAAGTGGGGGTGGGCAGTCTACGGGCAGTCTATGTGCTTTCCTCATACCCAAGGCCTATTTTCTTGAAATAGTGGTTGTCAAAATGGCAATGTCTTCCCATTGAAAACAAATATGACACCATATTGACATTACAGAAAATGCTTCACAGCCGTGGTGCTGCTCTTACGTCTTAACGCTGAACTGATGATTTGACATTGCCCTAAAGTTTTAAGCCTAGCAGGATTTTCTGTCTAAAACATTTACCATGTAGACTATATTCTAACTTGAAATAGTGCTATTTCCATTCCACATCTAAGCAAACGGTAATCTTCTGTAAATACACATCAATTCCAGCGTATTCCTTGGATTGGCTGTTATTGTTTTAATAAGGCAAGGATTAATGGGCAGGGGCTCTATCATCACCTGACTGAAAGTGAAAAACAAGTTGTGCACGGTTCATTTTCCTTCTTCTCTGAGCTGATTAATAATTTTGTGATCATGCACTCATAATGTACTTTTCAGCTTTAAAGTGTTTTCATACCCTGAATTACCTTTTACCTTTGACACAGCTGTCCTAATAACACAAAGCTTCATAGCTTTTTCAGTTTTCTGGTGCCCAAATATTGTGCGCATATGCATGTGTGAGCATGTGTATGAGGGGCATGCGTGTGTACATGACTATATGTGTATAGGTATATGTTTGTGTGCTTGTGTGTAGGCACATATATGTACATGAGTGTGTGCACATGTACATATACATATGTGTGCTTGCATGTGTATGTAAAAGAGAGAGAGAATGCCCCTGTGTATGTGTGTTTATGTGTGTGAGAGTGTGTGCGCGCACAACCCAATACAATAGGAGGCAATAGATTTACCTTGGTCTTCAAACATACACATTAGTTCAAGTTGCAGACCACACATCCACTACATGGCCTTCCATGTGTTACTCTGTCAATTTGTTGGATTTAAAATGGGGATAATATCACCTTCCATGACTGGACTTTGGAAGCACTAGATAAGATATAATTACAGAAAGGGTCTGGCTCACATCATAGTGATTGTTCCTGTTGAAGCTACATCTACTCTCTTTTCAACACCCTCTTGCTTCTGACTAATCCTGACTAATGCATTTTCTTTAAAGTGTTTAAATTCAGAGAAGAGTGAAGACAGTGAAAAAAATTACAAATAACAAGTTAGTCTGAGACACCATTTCAGAAAGCAATACAACCTGTAGTCTCAGACACTACATTCTCTGTTCCTCAGGTGCTCAAGCAAATGACACACAGAAAGTTATCCTTTCCCATATGTTGAGTCCTGTGTGAGGTTAGTGGCACTTTAGGTAACTCCCAGGACTCATCACCTGGCATAACTGAATTCTGATTAAAGCTGTTTATCAAAACCAAGAAAATGTCTCAAACAAATAATGGTCTTTGGTCAATATCATGGCCAACTCTACAATGTCCCCAAAACATGCTTGGTATTCACACCTTTGGTACCCACCACACACAATGAGGGACTTGTAGTCTATTACACAACCAATAGAACTAGGTAGAAATGATAACACATGACCTTAAAAACATACTTTGTTTTACTTTATTTATTTGGTTGTTTGCTTGTTCGCTTGTTTGGGAGGTGCCATGGCATGTGTGTGGAGGTCAGAGGACAACCTGCAGGACTCATTGGTCACCTTCTACCATGTGTGTTCTGGTAATTGAATTCAGGATATCAGGCTTGGCAGTATGCCCCTTTCTCCAGCGAGCCATCTCACCAGCCCCAGCCCATGATTTGTTTTTAAATCAACAATTTAATTTTTCCCAGAAATAAAAGACATTAATTCTGTGTTTAAGGAGGCCACTGTATGTCTCACACTGTGAGTCAAAGCAGACTTATATCACCTAACATCACGTCATACAGTTGTACAACTCCTGGGACGATGGAGGACATCTTGAATCTTACAAAGAGAAGAAATACATTTCATACAAAGCATTGAGACTCTGAGTAGCCTTAGATCCTCCTCCCTGCTTCCCTTTCCCTCTCTGTCTGAGTTTTTTGTTTTTTTGTTTGTTTGTTTTTAAATAAATATCTCATTTTTAGCCCAGCTCACCAAGAATAGAGCCTTAACGTTTGATGTTCCAGCCTCTGGAGCGGCAGAGATTTGTGTCACCAAAACTTGGCTTGAGATTTCATTTTCTTTTATCTTAACATGAAAACTAGCATGTTTCCTTACAGTGTTTTCATACATACTTGATTTTAGATGACCATCTCCCTACCTCCTTCCCAAAATCTTCTTGTCCCTTCTCCCACTTCCACCCTTCCACCCCAATATCTCCCCCTTCACTTTCACATCACACATGTTCTATTATCCTTTCTATTTCTCTTCCCTAAACTCTTTCTCCCTCCTTTCATGGGACTCTCTCTAATTTCCTGACATCTACATACAGTCACTCCCACATAAGTGCACATGTATAAAACTATAAACTAAGATGTGATATGAGAGCATGCAGAGTTTGGCTCATGTGACGCCCTTATGACATCAGGGCATATATCTAAAAGACTCTTTATATTACTATAAAGATTTTGTTCATCCTTGTTGATAACTGCTCTAGTCACAATATCCAGGAAGTAGAATCAGCACAGATATCATCAACAGATGGAAGGATAAGAAAATATGGTACATGTACACAATTGGATTTTAATCAGCCTTCACGTGTGACCTCTGAAGGTAAATTAAACCAAAGTGTCTTCCTGGTCATTTATATGGCCTTATCAGGAAAGCCAAGCACATGCCATGAGGATTCTTGGAAGCTATATGAAGAGGCCCACATGGAGAGAGACCTACTTGCCAGTACCAAATGAGGCATCAAAAATCCCATCAACTGGGGCTGGAGAGATGGCTCAGCTGTTAAGAGCACTGCCTAGTGCTCTTCCAAAGGTCCTGAGTTCAATTCCCAGCAACCACATGGTGGCTCACAACCATCCACAATGTGATCTGGTGCCCTCTTCTGGAATGCAGGTGTACATGCAGATAGAGCACACATATGCATAAAATAAATAAAATAAATCTTTAAAAAAAAATCCCATCAACTTACCTAATTAGTTGTAATACAGGATTCAAGCCTTTTTGATGAGGACTGTCTCTGAGCTATATAAACTTTTGTTTCACAAATTTATATCAGTATTAACTCAAAAACATCAAGGTGATTGAAAGCCTCTCTTTGGTTATATGATATATATGGTATGTATACTATAGAATACAGCACTCTGCCATTCTCTAAGTACATTATGCAAAAGATACCCTTTTGAAATAGCTGGGATCAGCACCTTCAGACATATTCTTGGCGGTGACGGACTAATGCCTACAATGAAAGCCAAAAGGGCTCAGGATGGAAGACTTGGGGTTTCCTAATAACACTTGAGTCTCCCGTCTCGGCATCTGTCACTGAAGATTAGCACTCAGAATAGTTGTGTGTGAGCCTCCTTCATGTTAATGATCAACTTTAGATTTCGACATTCCCTACAGTTCTAATTTGCAGGCTGCTGACAGCCCAGCTTTAAGGGAGACCAGTCTTTATGACTTATACCTTAAGCCTTAAGGTACAATTTCCTTCTCTCAGATATGTGGTGTCTTCATACAGTTGTAATACAGCAGGAGAGTGTTGCAGTGGGGTTTCTTTATCATGAGTTACTTAATTCACCAGCACAGAATTAATACTTTCCTAAAGAAATATTTATGAAAGCTCTAGATTCCAAGATCAAACCAAAAAATACAACTTGGCATTGAAATAAAAGTAATAGTTAGGATGGTAAGATGCTATTCCAAATAGTATGTATTTAGGAGTGATTAGTATAAGCTCATATTTTTTTTCTTTTAGTCTTTAAATACCATGAAATAATTGATAAGAAATTGGTGTTTCAAGGCCAGCCTGGTCTACAAAGCGAGTCCAGGACAGCCAGAGCTATTACACAGAGAAACCCTGTCTCGAAAAACCAAAAACAAAACAAAACAAAAAAAAAAAAGAAATTGGTGTTTGAGGGAGGTACTAAACAAGAGCCTCTGCTGGTAAGAGGTCGAGCCCTTGAAGTCTTGTCCACAACTTCCCTGTTTACTGAGCTTTTGAACAGAAAGATAAAGGGGTGGTATTTCCAATGTCAAGATAAAAGGCACATAACTGAATCTCATAGAGTTCAACCAACTTCTAGTCCACCTCAGAAATAAACAAGTAAGTTCAGAACAAAACTCCACCACAACTTTTTCTCAATGCTTTATGTAGCTCGGGCCCTTTACATAGTGAAGATAACTTTACTGGGAAAAGAGCCATACGGCTCATTCTAGAAGAACACTCAACTCACTCTGATGTCACATAAGGCTCTGCCAGAGTGTGTGGCAGAGGCTCCCAGATGTGTGTTATCATAGAAAAAACATGAGAAAAATCTAGGTTTTTATTCCTCTATCAATCAGCTTGTGGAAATCCCTGAACCTATTTTTTAGCCACTAGAGAATATGGTGAGCCTCATAAAGGTAGAATTATATGCATGAAAAGACTGTACATTTGAATATTTTCAAGCCTAATGGTTTGCAACATATTTCACTTAATATAATTTCCATGAACTGTAAGAACTCATTCCTATACTGCTCATTTAGCCAGGACAGAAAATTTCACAGGAAAGTCTCTCCCATGTGAATGCTTCATCATGAAAATCTGAATCCAGAATTGACCTTAAATCTTTTTTATGTGTATTGGTGTTTTGCCTGCATGCATGTCTGTGTAAGGGTTTCGGATCCCCTGGAACTGAAGTTACAGACAGCTGTGAACTGCCATGTGGGTGCTGGGAATTGAGCCCAGGTCTTCTGGAAGAGCAGCCAGTGCTCTTCACCACTGAACCATTTCTCCAGCTCCCAACCTGATTTTATTTATTTTTCAGTCTCATTGGCCAATCACCCAACTAAGTCATATATGTACAATACCACCAAAGAGCATTACTGTGTTGTGTGAAAACCTCTAAGGGTTCCATATTGCTGAAATAGAGGGATCATCGCATTTATTATCCCAACTTGGGCATTTCTCAAAGTAAAGGGAGGGCCTATAAACAACGACACCACAACAAATGAACTGGGACAAACTTACAAGCCACCTTCCTTCGGTCTTGCAATTGGACTTTGGCTTGGACAACAAAAGAAAGGCTGAAAGGTTCATCACTAAGTGAAATGACTTTTTAGTTTTTCGTACCAGGTATTGAACCCGAGGCCTTGGGTCTTGCTGGGCTAGTGTTCCACTACCAAGCTATGCTCTCTGCCAGAAATCCCATGTTTATTCATCTCTTTTTTTCCTGGTACATTAAATTTTCCCCAACTGGTTTTCAAACTGTAGGTACCATCTGAACCTTTTGCTCCAACCCTAGGCAATTTTAAAAAACACTTTTTGTTGGCATTTGAATTAGAAAATTGATATGCAAAATGAATAGAAAATGACTATCAGTTATATTCTTATCACATAGAACTGAACACTGTTAACACCCAGCAACTGTTTTTCTAGTGTGTTTTCAATGTTTCCATTTTTAAATTATAGAAGTCATATAAATTTAAAAAGGACTAGTTTGCCCTTTTTATAACATTAAAAACATGGGAAAAAATTTTTAAAACACTATAATGGCCAGAAACCTAATGTTCTGGGGCACTTAGCATATATTATTTCATTAAGTCTCACATTAATTCTTCATGATGACAGTGTCTTTGTACCCACATTACAAATAAAGAAGCTTAGGACACGAAGGTGATGTATGTGGGAGGCAGGTTTATCTCTAAGTGTTTCCATATTCCAGACTTCATTTTAATTCCACTTTATGTTATTGCTTTCATTAATTAAAAGGGGTGTTGCCTAATAGTGAGGGATAATTAGCCCTAAGCTAAATACTGGTATCATCCAGTCTATCAGATATAAAAATTACAGCAAAAGTGGCAAATTGTTTCCAAAAACTTTAAATGCATCCTAGAACAAAGTCCAGGAATACATAAAGGTCTCTCAAGGCTCATAGATCTATGCTGAAAAGGGGACCAAAGGACTGCAAGAGCCAGAGGTGGGAGATGGCTTCAAAGAAATACCGGTTTCTGGACACAACAGAGCAGGTACATATATGAATTCACAGAGACTGGGACAGCACAGGACTCCTGCACTAACTCAAGCCAGATAAAACCCCAACACAGAGGTGGGGAAGAGGGCCTGAAAGACCTACCCCTAGACAAGAAGTCACTTGTACTTGGTGGCTGCTGGGAGAAAGTCAGTTTTCTTCAATGGAGTGACACTGGGCATATCAACAGCACTAAAGGTCAGGACCCCTGCTTGGTAGTAGTTATTCAACACAAATTGAACTCCATGTCAGAAAAAAAAAAAGAATATGAAGTTGGGTGGATAGGGAGGTGGGGGAGGATCTGGGAGGACTTGGGGGAGGGAAAATATGGTCAAAATATATCATATGAAATTGTCAAATAAAATGAAAACATCACTAGAAAGAATTCTTACAGAAATTCAAAGTAACTAACGCAGCACAAAATAAAAAGCCACAATGTATTCAGTTGAAGATTATGAGTCATGATAGGAAGCAGAAAGACACAATCACAAGGAGAAAGCTAATCAATTAAAACCGCCCAGAACACACATGTAAAAATTAGTATCCAAGAGCATTGAACCTACTACAGCTATACGTCATACGAAAGGTTATCAGGCTCAAGATCAACATGGAAAAGTCACTTGTATTTCTGTGTGCCAATAACAGATAATCAGAAATCAAAATTTCAAACAAAAACAGTATCATTTATTATGCCCTTCCCAAAGGGAGTACTGAACGATAAGTACAACAAAATATGAAAAGATTGCTCACTGTAAGTGATATTACATTGCTGCAAAAGTACAGAAAACAAATTGTGAGCAACGCTGCTCATGGGCTGGAAGGCACTTACAGTTAAAGCAGCGATTCTCCTTAGTCAGTTTATTATACATTCCACCTTCAATCTAAACCCTGCCCGCTTTTTGTCGAAACTGACAGGCTCATTCTAAAATTTATATGAAAATGCAAAGGGACCCAGAGTAGCCAAGACAACTTGATCTCAAGACTTACTGCAGTAATCAAGGCAGCATTAATCCACAGAAGGGTGTAACAGGAGTCCAGAAATAGAAGCAGATGGAAAATTAGAGAAATGACTGATTTCTGACAAATGTGTAGCAGCCAGTCAATGGAGAAAAGGATCGACTTTCACAAGAGGAGCTGGAACAAATATAAATTTGTAAAACATGAATCTGATCTTACTCCCTATGTGGAAAATCACTCAGGTAGATCATAGAACCAAACGTAAAACCAGGAACCAGGAAACCTCTAGTAGAAAATACAAGAGAAAAATTTTGTAACTTTGGGTTAAGGGATGATTTCTTCATTTTCACATACAAAAGCAAGATCAACTTTAACAAAACAAAATAGTTGATAAATTGAATTTTATCAAAATTTTAAATTTCTCTTCTTTGAAAGATACTATGAGAACATGCAAATACAAAACACTGGCAAGAAAGGATATATTTGCCAAAGATATATCTAATAAAAGACTTGCTATAGAATTTATAAAACTGTTCAAAAATGGAAGCGCCAACAACATAATTTATAAATGTTCAAACACCTCACCAAAAAAAAAAAACAAAACCATACACAAAGAGTAAAGAGCCTATGAAGAGTCCTCAGCACATGGTAGCATGGTCTGCTTGAATAAGAATGCAGTGAAACCGGGACTCTTATGGACCACTTGTAGAAAGCAAAGAATAACATTGCCTTCCACGGTGTGACACCTTAGACAGAAAGACAGACAGAGATAGTGTTATAATAGTGTGGCAGGGTGGTACACCATGGCCAGCCCACGCCAAGGTGTACTCCCTGAGGAAATCACCCAATGCCATGCAACAGGTCTGGTATAAAGGGTTTATTAAGATAAGAAGGGAGCTAAGGGAGTGAAGGGCAGGGAACAAGGACAGAGCCATGGGGGAAGCTGGGACACAAAGAGAGAGAGGCAGAGAGAGAGAGAGAGAGATCATGAGGGAACTGAGAGAACTTTGAAGAAGTGGGTAGGGGCTTCTATCTGCCACACCTGGCGCGCACCGGTTGGCAGGTGATGATGTAAGCAATTAGGACCCCCGAAGGAGCCCTGAAGTCAGGCTAGTGGAAATCCCTGTAGATTTACAGATAGATAGAATAGAATAGATAGATAGATAGATAGATAGATAGATAGATAGATAGATAGATAGAGATAGCACACAGACAATTATGTACATACAAATATTTATACACAAATGCTCACAGTAGCTTTTTATGTAATAGCACAAAGCTAAAAACAACCCAAACAACTCATCAGTAGGTGAGCATATAAACAGGCCATGGCATTAATGTCAATGGAATGTCTTTCAGCAGTAAAACCAACTGAGCTACTGATACACATGACAGGCATAAACCTCATGAAAATTACCCAGAGTGAACAAAGCCAGACAGGAAGAGAATATACTACACTCTTAATTTAAGATTAGAGAATATGCAAAGCAGCCTACAGTGACATAATGCATCACCACCACCCACCAGGAAAGGGGACAAACAGAGACTGGGAGCAAGAATTTCCAAGAAGACATGAAAACATTTGAGGTGATAAATGTGTTCATTACCTTGATTGTGCAGATAATTCCACAGACAATGGGTGTCTAAACTTGGCAAATTGTATGCTTTAAATATGCCAGTTTATTGTAGGTCAATTACACCTCAGAAAAGCTGTTAAAAATAATAAGACAAGACTGCCTATTTGAGGTCACCCTTTGCCAACCTAAATTCTGGCCTCATTGCAAAAATGTCTTGAACAGCATTTAGGAACAGACTGGCATTGTTAGGCTTAATGTCCTGTGAAATAGTCTAAACTAATTGTTTCAAAGGCCTGTGGCAGCAGTTTTCTGCGATTATATCAGGCGACACTTTTTTTCTTTGTGTATACATAAACTATGTTGCCACTGGATACCAAACAATGGTTTTATTCCAGTCATCTCCACAGCGGGAATGTGTTGTTTCACTCAAGAGAACTGAGAACAATGCCCCAAGTTCCCTGTGTCTGGGCCAAGCCTGGGCCCACACTGCTGCTTCTGCAGCAAACTGTTCAATGCAGAGTGCGGATTTAGATCATTGGCGAGTCAGTGGGTTCCCAAGCACTCAGGTGTCAGAGAGAAAGATAGAAACAGTGAAAGGAGGCTGGAAAGAGGGACTCAGAAGAGGGAGTAAGTGAAGGACCAGTTCATGGATGCCCCCCATCCCCACTGCCCCCACCACCACCCCTGCCCGAAGCTTTTAGCTTCAACCAGCTACCTCTTTCCTTCAGAAAAGAATGTGGTGGTGACTGCTTATTCCCAAATAGCTCTCCCAACTGCACCTTCTAGTCCCGCCCTCAGGAACTGAGGGGCCTCAGACAGCTTCTCAGCATGTGCTTAGGGAACAAAGCTCGCACATAAACACAGAAACGAGACATACATGCACGCATGTGTCCATCCGAATCCAACTCCTCCACAACACTGCAGATGTTCCCTTTTTTCTGCTTCTTAACCAGACTGTCAGAAACACAACAATTCCACCTCATAGAAGGTCTCTATACTACTCCATGTTCCCTCTGACATCCAAATTGATGGCCTCTATACTAATCCATGTTCCCTCTGGCATCCAAACTGATGCTATGGTACCCCCCTCCCCCCCACCCCCACTCTAAATCCCTGTTCCTTAAATGCAGTCTGCATCAGTGACAATGTGGGTTTTAATTAAAGGAACATCTTTACTTTAAATACAAGAGCATGGTCTCTCAATCCTTGAGGCCAGGGCGGTTCAAATAAAAACCCAGCTTACCCTGTTGACCTTATGGCAGCTGAAGCAAATGAGAGACAGAATCACCTCTAGACAGATCATTTTTGACCTGTGCACAGCTCAGAGAGAGGACAGTTCGTGTGTGAGAATTTCAAATGGCCTCCGTTGCCCCAAGTCAACATAACTTCTGACAGGCAGTGCACATGTCACCCTTGCCCTGATGCTGTGAGGCTGTGCGCCCAACTCCACATGATGATTTGCCAAGCATGAGCATCACTCCACTGACTTTTCACCCCCTAATTCCTTTTCATTCCCAGCTTTTGGGACTGTGCAGTCACTCAACCAACAGTACTTCCATGGGGGTGTAAAAGGAGACTGTATTAGGGATAGAGGGTCGTTGGCAGTTCCTTCGAGGTGTCCCAGCATCCTCCAGTTGAGGCAATGATGAATGGCTGAGTAACTGGCAGACTTGGAAGTTTGCCGATGCCGTGCTAATGATCTCCAAGTCAAGATCAGCTACTGAAACCACCAGACCTAACAAGAGGTAGGTGGATTGTTACGTAAGAGGGTTGGCTATCCCTGGACTGTCTAAAGACACAGCTTCTCCCTGAGAAAGTAGGACATCCACCAGGTTGGCTCAAACGATGGGCATGTAGACAGGAGAGGCTAGGGTTAGCCCAGAAAAGGAAGCAGACTGTTCGCATTGCATATTCCATGCTGAATGCTGGATGACTCACAGATCTGCCTGCATGGGTATTTTAGGTCACTTTTCCTTACTTGTTTATTGAGATAGGATCTCACCATGTCTACAAGGCAGGCCTCCAACACATCATTGTCCTGCCTCCATCTCCTGAGGACTGGGATTATAGTGTGTGCCACCATACTAGAATCCCAGTCTTTTAAAATATTAATAAGTTCAAAGACTGTTTCATTTACCGTGTGGCCGCTGGCAGGTATCCCAGGCTCCAGTGGATTCTGCCATATCCAAATACATATCATATACCCTATACCCTATACCCTATACTCTATATCCTACATCCTATACCCTATACTCCATACCATATACCATATACATACCAGCAGCACTAATTAGATTTACTTGGTTATTAGTTACTTAGAAAAGAGTTTATTTTGGTTTACCATTTCAGAGGGATAAAGTCTTTCATGGGAGAAAAGACAGGGCAACAGAAGGAGAAAGCTGGCTGATCACATTTCATGAACATATAGGGAGCAGATAGCAAGAACGGGAAGGGCACTAAAAAAGCCTCAGAGCCCACCCATGGCCACCTACTTCCTCCCGAAAGGCTTTAGCACACAAAAGGGTTCCATACTCTCTGGAAACAGCACCATCACCTGGGACCAAGTGTTCAAATCCACAAACTGTGGTGGTTTGAATAAAAATGGCCCCCACAAGCTCGTAAATTCAAATGCTTAGTCACCAGGAACTGGCTCTATTTGAAAGGATTAGGAGGCATAATCTTGTTAAAGGAAGTGTGTCACTGGGGGTGGGGTCTGAGGTTTTTCATCCTGCTGCTTGTGGATACACATATAGAACTCTCAGTTCCTGTCCAGCACCCATGTCTGCCGCCATGCACCCTCCTTAATGACTATGGGCTAAACTCTGAAACCATAAGCCAGCTCCAATTAAATGCTTTCTTTTATAAGAGTTGCCGTGGTCATGGTGTCTCTTCACAGTAATAGAACACTGACTAAGGCACAAACCTATAGGGAATAGTTCTCATTCAAGCCACCACAAAGGGTTATTTAAAAAAAGACAAGAAGTTGAGAAGGGACCATGTTAAGGAAAATTTGGAGGAAGTTGGAAGGAACGGGTATGATCATGTTTCATTTTATACATGTAAAAGAGTCTCAAAAATAGCAAAAAAAATAAACATTAAAAATGATTAACTCAGCCGGGCGGTGGTGGCGCATGCCTTTAATCCCAGCACTTGGGAGGCAGAGGCAGGTGGATCTTTGTGAGTTCGAGGCCAGCCTGGTCTATAAAGTGAGTCCAGGACAGCCAGGGCTACACAGAGAAACCTTGTCTCGAAAAACCAAAAAAAAAAAAAAAATGATTAACTCATTTAGCCCTTAACAGTAACTTTTGTAATGCCACCATCGTTAAATGCACGTAAGAATAAGATAGACTTGACTGATAAATCCTGGTGGGAGTTGAGGGGATGAGAAGAAAATAATTAAATGCCTAAAAACAAGCTATGCTGAGCTGCCAGCTCTTTTTGCAAGTAAATCTCCATCATTGTTGCCATTGCACTGCCAGTGACACAAGAGTGGTGAGATCGGGGAAAATATCCCAAGCTCTACTGAAGGCCAAAGTCCCACCCCCAGCAGAGGGAGTCTGCTTCCAGCCTGGCCTTTCTTCTCCCAAGGCCAAGGGTTATCAACCTGGGACTCATCTTGGGAAGAATCATAGAGCTGCTTTGAAAAGAGGTCATCCTTCTTACGAAAGAAGTCAGTCAAAATCAGAAATAGTACACAGACCTCAGCCTTCAGGCCAATACCAACTGGCCAGCATTTACTGTTCTGTCCTCTGGTTTACCCAGTTTATATAAACTGGGTTTACAGTTTTGGAGTAAGACCCAAGCCTGATCAAATGGGCCTATGTTTGATAAACAAAACATTGAGAGATTCAACCCAGGATTGACTATGATGTTCCTGGATCCCAGCTCTCCCAAGTAGCCCATCAGACATTAGGAACCAGTCTTTTCTCAGTAAGAAATAAGTTGGTAGGAGAGTTCTCCTCATGAAGCTGAACACAATGAGGTAAGACATCTCTTTGTTAACTCCTGCTGAAAATGTCCTATGAGGTCAATGAACCTGGGAAACAGCTGGTAGGCAAGCACGGGGCCCTGTTCATTCAGCTTCAACAGTGCTGGGCCCAGTGATCTTAAACATGGACAATGCTGGGCTAACAGTTGTGCTCTGACTCAAAAGAAAACTAAGTTTCAGAAGTCTCTGGGTTTAATACGTATATTCAGGAGCACTGAACCACTGTAAAAGGAGCCATTCCACCCTGGACTAAGCTTCCTCTCTGCTCCACACATAGAGTTTTGAAAACTCCAGATGGTCCAGAATGGGCCTAGCTACCTAGGACCCTCAATTAGGATTCACTTCATGACAACTTGTAGGTGGTATCTGCCAGTCTTAGAATTAACTACTGGATTCCAAGTTGGAAGGAACATGGCCTCCTACTGGCCCTGATGTGATCCTACCAGCAGAGAACCCTTAGATGGTACAGAGCTCCCTTTTCCTCTGTAAGAAACAGATGGGAGAGAAGTGCTGCCATCCTCAGTCAAAGGGCCAGCAGCCAAGCTTTCCCTCGTCACACACTGTACCAAGTACAGGGAGCCAGCGGAGCCTCAGAATCTCAGCTCATAGCCAGTTGCAGATGGGAGTGTTAATGGTCATTGGCCTCAGGAACCATTTACTTAAGCAATTGTTTGGGCAGCTGGTGAGGAATGCAGGAGGCATTTTAAGCTACTGATTATTTCTGTGACAGTTTACTGTGCGAGAAAGGGACTGGGGAGCCTTGTCAAAGCGCAGGACACGACCTGCATACAAGTACTGTCATCTCACATTCATCATTAGAGTTCCACTACAAAGCACTGTGAGAAAAAAAGAAAAGCATATATAGCCATATACAGATATAGACACACACACACACACACACACACACACACA
>CAJQZJ010000102.1:864210-878168 GCA_907164525.1 Lophiomys imhausi | reverse complement strand
ACACACACACACACACACACACACACACACAATGTGCTCACATAGTAAACTATTCAGAGCAAGCTGTATAAGAAAACAGACGCAGCCGGGCGGTGGTGGTGCACACCTTTAATCCCAGCACTTGGGAGGCAGAGGCAGGCGGATCTTTGTGAGTTCGAGGCCAGCCTGGTCTACAAAGTGAGTCCAGGACAGCCAAGGATACACAGAGAAACCCTGTCTCGAAAAACCAAAAAAAAGAAAACAGACGCATTAAAAAAATCTCCTTGGGCATGTCCTACAGAATGCACACAGGAGAAACAGATTCAAAACCATGGATCAAAACAGCCTGCAATGGGCTGGAGAGATGGCTCAGAGGTTGAGAGCACTGGCTGCTCTTCCAGAGGTCCTGAGTTCAATTCCCAGCAGCCACATGGTGGCTCACAACCATCTATAGTGAAATCTGGTGCCCTCTTCTGGCCTGCAGGTATACCTGCAGACAGAACATTGTATACATAATAAAAATCTTTAAAAAAAAAAAAAAAAACAGCCTGCAAATGTGAAAATTAGAAAGACTTTAAAATAAAACGACAACTAGAATCCAGGGTACACAACATTGGTACTAACAAGGTACACTGAAGTCACGCAGGAAACACAGGCCTGGGATTTTTAACTCCTCAAATTTTCCACCTCAAAATCAAACAAGGGACAAAGTTACCATTTACAGTTTGTAATTGTTGAGATCTTTGAAAGATGTTACCTCTACACAATAAGAAATGCAGTATTTAGGCCTTCGCTAACTCATCTTACCTCTGTGCATTACCAATCACTGGAGGAGCTGAGGAGATAGCACAGTTGGGAAAGTGCTAGGTTTAACCCCAGCCCAGCCCACACCCCCACTGTTTCTTAAAAAAAAAAAAAAAAAAAAAAGTGCATTTATAATTCCAGTGTTGCACAGGCAAGAACCTCCCTGAAGCTGGCCAGACCAGTCAGAGAATTTGTCTCAAAAATAAGGGGGGTGGGGGGAGATTGTGTGGATTGTGTTTGAAGAACACCACCTGAACTGTCTTCTGGCCTTCAGGAACACACACAGAGGAATCATTTAGGGACACAGTGAAACCTCAAGAAAACTGCCAGATCTTGTGATTCTCATAAATTGATCAACAGCCATGGGCTTTACCAAAGTTGGTAACTCAATCTAATGGATTCTAGAGGCCATTTTCTGTTGTTTGTTTTGTTTTTCAAAACAGCATCTCTCTGTGTAACCCTGGCTGTCCTGGAACCACTCTTGTATACCAGACTGGCCTCCAACTCACAGAGATCCACCTTCCTCTGCCTCCCAAGTACCTATTCTACATTTCACTTACATCTCTGATGACATCAGATCCACAAACTTGTTTTCTTTAAAGTTATTTCCAATCCCATGCACTCTATCTTCTAGAAGATATGAGGATTCCCACAGCCCTGGGAATGACCGGCTTCATTACTTGCCCAATTGAGATGCTTATGGATCTGACAACATCCAATACAGGTGATTTTCACTGGGTGGCCAGTTAGCAAAAACAAACATGGGGTTCTCAGTCAAATCCGAGTTTCAGACAAACAAGTCATTTTTGTCCTAGTTAGAGTCTGTATCCTATCCTTTACCTGGTAAAGATGCTACCGTCCACAATGCATCCCTGAACATGGTGTGCACAAAAAAGATATTTTTAACAGCCTGCAGAAGAGCTTGCAACTTGGAACAGGCACAGAGTTGATGAAGAACAGTGCCTACCTCTTTCTGTAACTGGTCCCCCAAGGCTTCCTGCTTCAAGACTTTCAAAGCAGCCATGCCTCTCAAGTCCAGAGAGAGAGGCTTCCTTTCTTTGAGTCTGTACTACATCAGAAGACAAGGGCACACATACCTGCAAATCTTCTAAGTATCAGTTTCTCTAGGAGCACACAGTTCTCATAACGTGTCGTGTCATCCTCCTCCTCTTCTGTATGATGCGATTTTTAAACAACTGTTTATTTCACAGAAACTGAAATAGGAAAGCATGTTTGGTTGTTTTCTATAAGCTGTGTATTTTGAAGGCTGGCTCAACAATCTAGCAAGATGGTTCAGGGCATAAAGGTGCTCACCCCACAACCCTAGCAACCTGAGATGAATTCCCAAGCTCCACATAAAGGGGAAAGAGGAGAACTGACTCTCCAAAGTTGTCCACTGCCCTATGATTGCACGATGTGGCACACACACACACACACACACACACACACACACACACACACACACTCACACACACACACACACACACGTAATAAATAATTTTCATTTGGAAATTCTTCTATAAAAACAACTAGAGTTTTCAAGATTTTTTTTTTTAAGTTTTCTCTTTGGGCTATATAAAAAAAAAAAAAAAGCTTAACTTTTTTTTTCATCTTCAGCTCTGAAACATTCCATTCATTCCCTCATTCAGTTGATGGGAGTTCTACCTGCCTCAACTAATAAACTCCCAGTCAGCAGCTTGCTTCTTTCTCCACCTGCAAAAGTTTAGAGGGAAAAGAAACACACATACATACACACATACACACACACACACACACACACACAAAGGAAAAAGAAAAGAAATATCAACCACCCAGGGTACTGAGAGGTTTAATTATTGCCTGGAGAGCAACACCCTTCCTAGGCTCTCTAAGACTGATTTTCATAATTACTTACTGATTGAAACTGGGGCTTGCAACCTGGCAACCACATTTCCATATTACTATTAAGCCTGCAGCACAGGACCCACAGTCAGGATAGGAAAGCCTGGCCTAGGCGGAGACTAAAGCCCGTTAACGCATGGGGTAAATCTGTTGCTTTCCTCTCCAGTAACTTTCCACTCACTAAGCATCATGCTATGACTGGATGCATGTTCCATGTCACTCACAAGGAGAGAATGCAGGTGGTTGTCACCAGGCCACAGTGTGGGCAAGAGTTCCTCAGACCTGTTTCCTGTCTGACTCCTTCCATGGCTCTCTGCCTCTTCTACTGCACCCCTTCTACCTCCCTTCGGTCTCTCCATTTCTGTATGTCTCCCTGTCTCACTGCTGTCTCTGTCTCTCTGCCTGTTTCTTTCTAGTGTGTGTGTGGCTCTTGTCCTTCTGTCTGTTTAAGCCCTTCAGACACCTCTTGCTGACACATTGTCCCTGCTTCACTAACTTGACATCTCTTGCTCAGTACTCTGTGATCATTGCTTTCTCCTTTCCCCCCCACACTGCCCCGCCCCCAAGAATCCAGCACTTCAATACCAAACATACATAATTAACCTACTAAGGGTAAGCATTTTTATTTTTCAAACCATGTGCATACAAAGCACTAAGCACTATTGTATATTGCACCAAGATCCTACCTGAAAGAGAAAAGTTAAGAGCAGGTAAGTTGACTCAGAGGGTAAGGTACTTGGCACGATGCCTAACAATCTTAGTTCAGGTCCTAGAACCCATGTGATAGAAGACAACCAACTCCCACAAGATACCATCAGCCCTAGACAGCATCACCGTGGCACTCATTTGAACAAGCAAGCACATGTGTCTGTACACACATATGCTTTCTAAAAAGTTAAACACATACAATAATTTTCATTGGGAGTCAAACAGCTTCTGCTACATTTTTCTGGAACACAATTCTATACTGACCACCACTTCCATGCCATAGTTTCCTCAAATTCTTAAACATTAAAGAACATCCAATAGAATAGTTATAGAACGATGCTTTCTTATCATCTTGGGAGCTACTTTGGAATTTTCCTTGATAAAAGACTCTTACTTTTACTGCTTAGAAAGCCTTTGAACATTGCACAACAATGCCAGGTAAACACAATGTACAGGGACTTAAAAGTTCGATCACCCAACCAAAAAACAAGTTGTTCACAATTAGAAATGAAGTTAGAGAATGCAAATGTGGTTTATAGTTATAGATGTCCTAATTACAATTTATGATTTTTATAAATGTTTGGTTTAAAATACTATAGAATAAGGTCTATTCTATCTTTTCTTCTTCGAAAAGATCCTGAGAGCTACTAAATGTGCTGAGGATGGCGAGCCTCATGGGAAATGAAGAATTATTCTGTGTCCAGAACCCAATCCCCAAGTGGCTCACCACAGGGCAGTGGGTCCTTTATAACTGCACAGGCCTGGGGACTCTGAGGGTTAGGCCTATCATGGCATTTTTCAGACAAGCCTTTAGATAATTTGTTTAGCAACTTTAATTAGAGTCTTTATGAGTAAAATGTTTTCACAAGACAAGTCCCTTGTTTTCTAGAAGTTGCAAGGTTTTATTCAATTTTTCCTTTGGGAGCTTAAATTCCATTATCAAAATTTCCTGGATATTTATTTGATAAAGTTGCAATGCTGACATGCAACTCATCTAAAAAGTGTTTTCCTCTATGTACCATTTATTATGCCTATTCATTCTCACACAGGGACTAAGAGTAATTAAATCAATACCAAACATTAAAGAGATAATTATTTTCTTATTTCATGGACAAAATTTTCTCAATCATTATACATGTTTATTTATCAGTTATCGCTCCATAATATCAAAAAGTAACATAATTAGAAAGATAAAGTTTTTGTAAAGGAATGTCAAAGTGATTGATAAGAATCACAGATGAAGAAACGGACACATTACTAAACCATCAGAAGAGATAACATATACAAAAAAAAAAATCAAAATGACCACCAGGAATTGAAAAACATCAATTTATTTGCAAATAAGAGATGGAAAAATAAATCAAAGTGTAGGTTCTTAGTATATGCAAGAGAAAAGTTACAATGGAAACAGAAAATTGCAAATTCTTGTGACAGCCATGAATAATGAAGGAAATGTGGTGGTAGAGTTTAAAAGGATCAAGAGGGCCGGGCGGTGGTGGCGCACGCCTTTAATCCCAGCACTTGGGAGGCAGAGGCAGGCGGATCTTTGTGAGTTCGAGGCCAGCCTGGTCTACAAAGCGAGTCCAGGACAGCCAGAGAGAGATATTCAGAGAAACCCTGTCTCGAAAAACCAAAAAAAAAGGATCAAGAGGGCCAGCCCTGCCCAGATCATAAACAATCAACCACGCATAGCTCAAAATGTCAAATCTAAAGGGAAAGGCCTGAATTTGACTTCTAAAGAGATAGCCCATGAGCACCCACAGAGAGCATGCAGATCATTAGAAAGCACCGCGCACTGGCCCAGCACAACTGAGCAATAGTCTACACTCCTTTCCTTTTTGAATAGTGTTCCCAGTCTTAATGGGAATATGGCAAAATATCTGACAGAGGTCCCTTTAAACCAGGATCTAACCCTGCCCTAAGCTTCAGCATTCACAGACTTTACTTCCACATGTGAACTAATACCAGTTAAATCTGCAGTGATCTGGAAGACAACAAACACTTGCCTGAAACTTTGAGGCCAGCCTCTACACCGTGCCCCGTATCCTGCACTTCTCTGTTCTCCATAAAAAACATAAATAGGAATTCATGTGTCCATGTGTCCCAAGGACTCCATCCCCAGCTTTGCTGTTGCTTTGTTTTTCCAATGCTTTCCTCTATTCGCTGCTTTCCAAACTCTTTTGACGCTGCCTCTGGTAACCTTACTCTAGGCAGCAAGGTTTGAGCATCCGTATGTCTTCTCAAAGAGCCCTTTCTAGCTTCAGGCTTCAGTTAAGATCTGACTCTCCAAGTTCCCTTGTGACATCTCTCAGCCTCTGTGGGCCTTCGAAGAGGTCAAAGGAGGGGTGCCTCCTGTGCCCAGTACAGCACCTGGCAGAGTACAACACATACCAAGTGTTCACCTTTGAAAGTAAAAAGAGGACACATATACACACACACACACATACATGTGCACGTGCATGCATGCAGGCATGCACCTTAGAGTAGTTGGAGGACATGGTGCCCCATGATTAGAAGAAAACTAAGCTCGTGGTGTGCCCTCTGCATACACGGTCCCAGCTGGCTGAGGTCAAGTGGCTCGGTACCTGTCCATGTGGGTCACAAGGTTCAGTGGACTCAAAAAACAGCACAGTTGTGAGTCCATGTGACTCATATTGTCCCAACGTCTCCATTTCAGCAAGGCTGTTTCTGTGACTCCTATGGACAATGATTCCAGGCTGCAGGCACCAAGGCATGTCTTAGGGAAGTTAAGCGCATGAAAGTCCCTGCTCCCAACTCTCTGCTTGTGCAGGGAGCCAGAGAGGCCACAATTGGCACTTACTGCAAGGGTGGGGTTCCCTGGGGTCAAAGTCAGAGAAAGGCAGAAATATGGGACACAGGACCGGGAGGATCCCACCAATGAGACTAAGCAAACATTTGTTTAGTGTCTCTAGTATGTGCCAGGCACTGAACCAGGTAATTTACATACATTAAACAATTTCTTTCCAGGACAACCCTGGGGCTGGGGGCATGCTGTTATCTTCATCACACAAGTTCTGATGGGCCTGACAACTTCCCTTTGTGCCCACCGAGCCAGTACAGGTCCGTTCATTGCTTAGGTCTTCCCTAAATCATCACTTCCTCAAACAGCTTCCTGGCTGCGGTTTCAAGGACAGCATTCCCCCTTGTCTTTTACTTTGCATGCTTCTAGGGTCCTCTAACCTTCACATATATACAGATTGAAAAACAAAAAAGCAAAATAAAAACATTCTCTCCTGTTGTCTACAAAAAAAAAAAAAAAAAAAAAAAAAAAAAACAGCTTCTTCCTCCCATCCTGGGATATGGAGGATTTGTTTGTCTGTAGAACCCCAAAGGTAGCAATGGCTTTAGAGGACAAGATGAACGGGGGTTAGTTTTACTCTTTGAGAAGAAAGGGTTCATGACAGCTGGATGAATCAAGTCTACTGACATCCTACTGGCCAGAACTCAGTCATGAGAGCACATGTAGATACAGGCAGTTTGCGAAATGCCTTACTCCGAATGGTCACATACATAAAAGTCATCTGCGTATTTCGAAGGAAGAACCCACACAGGCAGTCAGTGGATGATCTCGGCCTCAGACATGACTCTTGGACCTCACATGTCTAGTCACTTCTATTTACTTGCTGATATTCAGCCTATGGTCTCTGTGACGTCTCGAATCCTGTGTCATTTTCTTTTTCAATTTGTGCATACAGATATTTTTCTTTCATGTATGTCTGTGTGCCATAGCATGCCTGCTGCCCTTAGAGGCCAGAAGAGGGTGTTGGATCCCCTGGAACTGGCGTGATAGACCATTATTAACCACCATGTGGGTGCTAAGACTTGAACACGATCCCCTGGAAGAGCAGCCAGTGCTCGTAACCTCTGAGACGTCTCCCCAGCCCCCTGTTGTCACCTTAGACACCCCCCCCAGAGCACTGTAGTTGTTTCACTTCCTAAATCTCAAGGCTTTCTCCTCCATCCCAGATTCCCATTCCCCATCCACATGCCAAACCCAGGCACACAGAAGACTTCCAGTTCTGTGCTTGCTGCAGTTCTTCTTCCCAGCTTTGCTGTTCCCTTCTGCCTCTCTCCCTCCTGCCTTCACGGAATCTGGATACCACAACTCACATAAACTGTCCACAGCATCCCAAATTCCCGTGGAGCCACAACTCATCACGTCAGCAAACCTCTATACTAAACCAGTCATTTCCAAAGCATTAGCCCTCAAAAATGGCTTACATTTGTCAGTCTTAGTCCTTTCCTGCCATTTTCTCCTCTCTTAGCTTTCTCATAGCCAGCAATGTCCATGCATTTAATTTGCAAAAGTGGCACAGTATGTCATAAATGCTCATTGATTTATGAATGGAGTAATGGACAGGAACATAAATGAATTGGTGACAAGAAGAATATAAGCTTCACTCAGTATACTTCCATAGATTTGTGCATTTGTATCTTTGAAAAAACAAAGGGTGCCATTTATGATGAATAATATAAGCCCAGGAAAACCAAAGGCGCAGCTCAAGCTTTTACCATGGGGGCTGTCCTGGTCAGAAATGAAGAAGACATAGTTGGAATGATTAAAAATATTAAAGAACTGAAGCCAAGGGTAAATGTTTGGAACATTTCAGAATCAAGATCCAAAGTCCAATAGACCAGAATAATATCCAAATCTTTAACCTTTACATATATTAATACACATTCTATATAATGTTAATACATCATCATTTTAAAATATTTATGTATAACCTTTTAAATATTTTATATAATCTCTAGAAATATAAACACATTTATTTTGTATATATAATCATGGTATTAAATATTTAATATATTATGTATTATATTTCATATATATTCAATATGGGTATATTAATATATGTATTATTTAGATAAAGACAAAGGTTAAGTCCTTTATTTCATTTAGTTCCTTTACTTAGATTCTAAGCTACAACAGACACAACATAGAATAAACAAAGTAATTCACATGAAAATATGTATAAGGTTTTATTCTATTCCAAAGCTCAAATCAGGAGTCCCCTAAAAGGTAATGCACTTCAACCTTCATAAATATAAGACATCAAGAACAGAGACCTCCTTTATTGCATGCTTAACTACACTTTAGTGTATAAAATTTCAACACCTGGGAGCATCGGTGACTGAGTATGGGGAAAGATTCAATGGTGACTATAAGTTGCCCTTGTTTGAATTTGTTTTGGTCCATTCAAAATACTCTAAACATGTGTGGGTTCCCTGCCACAAGTTAGAATCACCTGAGCAGGGAGCCATACCTAAGACCTGATCGCCTTAACTGGTGTGGGAAGACCCACCAGAGTGTTGGCTGTACCTTCTGGCAGCAGCCCAGGCGAAAGGGGTGTGGGTGGTAGCAAGGGGTGTGGGTGGTAGCAAGGGGTGTGGGTGGTAGCAAGGGGTGTGGGTGGTAGTGAGTACTCTCCATTGAGAGAAGATTTGCACCATTCCCATTTGGCCTCCCCCCTTGCCATTGGGTTGATATAAATGCCTGCTGCTGATCCCTTCACTGATAGCAGGACCGGTTTTTCCAGGTTTCTATCACAGATTAGGGACCAGCAGGTCTTCAAGATTTTCAGTGCCAGGTGGGGACTGCTGAGGAACCCTACAGCGTGAACCAAACAACTACAGGGTTGTAGGCCTCCTCAGTGTGAGGTAGTCACCGCTGGGCTCTCCTCTCAGGTGGGAGACCAGAATGGTTACTGTTTTACCATAAGCTGAGTCAATAAAATTTTCACATAGATATAAATATAAAGCTAGATAGATATAGATATAGATACAGACACAGATATTTAACCTATTGGCTCTGTTCCTCTAGAGCGAAAAATTAACAAAGGTGTCTTCCACTCTTAACATTCTGTGACTATGTCCATTCTTAAGCCAAAAGAAGAAAATCTAAAATGGAAATGAAAGATGAAAAAGTGCGTTATTTCAGGGCAAACCAATTCATTTTGCCATTTAAGTTATTACAGCCCTCTTTGGCCAGTTAGAAATTATATATAAACAATTCTTGGAAAAATCAGTCCATGTGCCAAAATACAATATAATGTGTATAAGTCTACATGTGTGGGCTCGGTCTATGCCTCTTAGAGAGTGATTCACATATTTCTGAACTATAAGGTCCTTTAACAGACATCTCCTATTTTTACCATTAATTCAACGTCTTGTGATGACACAGCATTGTTACCACATGAGGACAATGGAACTCTACACAGAAGGAACTACCGAACTTCCTGACCCTGTATAGACAATTCATTCCAGAGCTGCAGATTATAGATTCTCCAAATAGATTCTCTCCATTCCCATCATACATTCATAAGTGAATTTTGAAAAAAAGAGAATAAATCTACAAGCACAAGTGGCCGATGGTTCCATCCGAGCTCTGAAGGACAGATGTTTTGAGTGCACTGGCTGTGTTGCAAACTTTCACACATGCAGGCTCTGTGCAGCTCAGCTGTGTTAGTGATCTTTCCATTGCTGGGAAGAAACACCTGAGAAAATCAGCTTGGAACAGGTGAAGGGTTAGTTTGACTCACCATTTCAAAGGTCACTTTAGGCCTGTGGTCGCATGGTACATCACACAGGAGTCTAGTATTTATCTCATAGTGCTGAGAAGCAAAAACAGAAGACGGGTCTGGGTCCCTAATGACCCCCTTAAAGGGATGCCCCAGTGACCTGACCTTCTTCCCCCAAGTCCCACCTTCTAAGGTCACACCACTTCCCAGTGGTAACAAAGACTGGTAACTAATTTTTTAACATATAGGCCTCTGGGGACCTTCAAGATTCAAATTACAATATAAGTGATTTTGTTTTTTAATAGATTTTGAATAATGTCTCTTACTGGACCAATTAATACTTTTAACTGAGTGGCTTTTGAAAATTGACAGGTATGGAACAAGCAAAAATGCATAGCAATTAAAATTAATCAACAACAACCAACTCCCCCCCCCAAAAACCCAGAAAGTTGCCAATAGATGAAAGAAGCCATCAGTAACTTTATTTATTCAAAGAAAACACCATCTATGCATTTACTACCATAAATACATAGATTACAAGCATCACTCAGGAAAACTATTAACACCAGATTGAACTCTTCTTTTTCAAGATCATGGATTCACATCAAGCATAAGAAGGGGAAAAGTATGGAAGAATGCAATACTAGATCAAAGAATTCAGCTATGAATTGGAGGGAGGACGGCAAATGCTTGTTATAGACATTCCCCTCATCCCTCCAGAACCCGTAGATACAATTTATTCCAGCTCTCTTCCCACTATGCCCAAATGCAAAAATGCAAGCTCACAGACCCCAATGAAGCATGCCAACCAGCCTCTTCCAATTTGAAAGAGAACCTATTAGCCAGGCCCAAGCCAGGCTTATAATACATTTCTACACAACAGAAGGTGAACTAATTGCCTGAAGTGTTCCCTTTCTTTTGTTTGTTACACGCCAAATGGATCTTGGTTTAGAAACAGCATTCATAGAATTTGGAGTGTGTAAACAAATGCACTTCTAAGACAACAATGAAATACTATACACTTTCCATGCATGCACATATCCTCTGGTCTTCACTCCACCAGATATTAAATATTATCACTGTTTTCAAGGAGAGAAAACTGAATAGCTCCTCAAAAGATGCCCTGGAAATATTTGGTAGCTCTGCCAAGTCTTTGTTCCAGAAGGTGTTCTTAGATGATAGAATAGATGCTCTCCCCCATACAATGATTTTCCTTCAGGTCTTTTGGCCTGATGTCTTGACTCTAACACATCTAATCACCATTTTGAAAATCCCTTAAATTTTCAATGACTTAACACTGAACTGCTAACCATTGTAACCACTGGTCCCAACACGAATCCTGTAATAGTCATTTAAAATTTGCATATAATTAAGAGAATTTCTTCCCCTAGTTCCTAGAAACCCTCAAGCCACTCCGGCCAGCAAAGCAAGCAGGTGTTCTGCCACAGAGCTGGGGGTGAGATTGGGGATTGGACCTGGAGGAATGGAGAGGTGATGATCTGTAGTTAGCCTGCTTGCTGAAGCCTCTTCTCACTCTCTGACCCCATTCCCAGGAGACTAAGCAAATCCTGGTGGCACACCCCACTTTCCTCCCTGAGGACACGCTTACCCTTCCCCAAGCCCATCATCATTCCTCTGTGTCAGCTCCCAATACCAAGAAATACATTTTACCTGGAAACCCCAGTGGCCACACCCAAAAGGATCCCAGAAGAATTTCCTACTAAGCAATACACAGCCACCACACCACACTTTCCTAAGAGTCGGAGAGAGCAACAGAAACCACAGAACAAAACACCCATCCAACAAAGACAAGACCAGATATTAGCACCTAGAATTAAAATCTTCCCAAACCCAGATGCCTATGCCAGTGTAAAAAAAGCACATTCAATAACACTCAGGACACGGGGCGTGGTGGCACACGCCTTTAATCACAGCACTCAGGAGGCAGAGGCAGGCGGATCTCTGTGAATTCAAGGCTAGCCCCATCTACAAAGGTGAGTCCAGGACAGTCAGGGATACACAGAGAAATCCTGTCTCAAAAAAAACAAAACAAAAAACAAACCAGGATTGCTGTCAATTCTCTAAGGGATGATACCGTATAATGGTGAACTAGAAAAATGTCCCCGCTCTTGAGGTGCTTTCTGAAGTATTTAGGAGTGGGATTCTATAAATGAACTGAGAGAGGAAAGGGCAGGTACAGCAGTGCACAACTGTTTGCCTGTGTAGCACCTACGGGTGAAACAGGCACCACTCGTTTACAGTAACTGTTCTGCACACTACCCTACTGTGCCTTCAATTCCCACCAAAGGTACTCTGCTCAACACTCCTAGAATCCAGCCTGGGGACCTGGTGTGGGCATTGGCTTTGTCATCTGACAGCAGGAGTATCTGCTTCATGTTCCAACACCCAGTCTCTCTACAGAGGCACAGCCAGTGCAGCCAGGCATTCAAGGAGCAGGCCGTTCCACACCCTGAATTCTTTATTTCCTGAGGGCAACGGCGTAGAAAGGGAGGCTTGAATTATGGCTGCTCTCAGCCAGGTTCAGCTCACAAGCCTTTCCGGCTACCTCACTACAGTGTGATTATTAACCACACAAAAGAGAAATCTGTCAAACCTGGGCCCTCCACTGGGGAAAAATAGTAATAATAATTTTAACAATAACAATCGCCACAGTTCTTGAGGTCTTACCATTTGCCAGACTCCAAGTCTCTTATGAATATCCTAATTCATGTGTTCCCATATGGGATTAGTTATCATTATTAAGCATCATATTAACCACTACTAACAGGATGTGAATGAAACATTCATAAAAGGCTAGTAACGTAGAATTCCTATTAAGAGGGCTAGGTCATCTCTGCTTTAAAAGGCAGGAATTAGGGGAAGGAGGAGTATGTTAACAATTTCTCTCCTAAAACCATTAATGCCACCCCCCTCCCCTACCCAAGTGCCTGGAAGTCTCAGCATTCAGTCATTTATCATGAGAAGGAATGTACCTCAATCAAAATCACAGCTTGCTCCCTGACACAGCTTCAGTCTGCACTGCCATCAAAGAAAGAATAGCGAAGATGTGTGACCTCATCCTGTCATGGCTCCCAGGGCATTTCTAAGTGGCCTTCTTGCTAGTAGCTTTCTTTTCACACATTACTGCTAGAAAATTCCAAAGACCCAACTAGGTGGTCCCCTCAATATCACTGCAAACACTTTTTAAGTAGAAAAAAATATATATATAAGCTTCAAACATCGCGAGGGCACAGAATAAAGTCCTTGGGACACCCTCAAACACCAAATCATAGAAAGAAGCAAATGAATTACAGGAACATGTTTGTTTGTTTGAAAAAAAAAAGGAAAGAAAGATATTCAGGTTGTGGCTCCAGTACACCAGGACAACTCAGAAAAAAAAAACCAAAACAACAACAACAACAAAACAGTATTTGTCATTAATAACACAGGAATGTTTCCTGGAATATCATACAAAAAGAACAAATGAACCATCACTATAAGCAACAACATGGGTGAAACTTCACATAATGTCAAATGAAAGAAGCCAGGCACTGGAAGTACATCCCAGGGCTATGGATGTAGCTCAACAGTGCACTGCTCAGCTAGCATGGCCACAGTTCTAGTTTCAATCATTAGCACTGGAGAAAAACAGACCATTGTAAAATATTTTTTCTAAATATGGGAGCTGGGACGATAGTCCAATTGGTAAAGTCCTCATTTTGCAAGTATGAGGGCCTGAATTTGATTGCCAGTACTTTTATTTAGTTTTGCTTAGCCATAGTGGCTTGTCTGGGTTTTCAGATTTTTTTTTTTTAATGAGTGTTTTAGCTACGTGTATGTGTGTACACCACTCACATACAATGCCAGGAATGTGGCCCACACTTGTAATCCTATCGCTGTCGCTGGCTAGACAATATAGCCTAATAAGTGAGCTTAGGTCAGTCATGGCTCCGTTCTCAAAGGAGGTAGATGTAATACACACACACATACACACATTCAAATACACACAGACACACACACACACATACACACATACAAATACAC
>CAJQZJ010000102.1:836662-864022 GCA_907164525.1 Lophiomys imhausi | reverse complement strand
TACATATACACACACATAAACACACACATGCATACATATACACACATAAACACACACATGCATACATATACACACATACACACATGCTTACACATACACACATACACACATGCATACACACACACATACACGCACACATACACACAGACACACACACACACACATGCATACTCTCACAAATAAATCTTTTCAAATATGCACCAGGACACTCAGGGCTAGAGAGGCCCTATCTATCTATCTGTCTGTCTGTCTGTCTGTCTATATATCTATATCTATGCACATAAAATTCCAATAGTGGAAAAGGATAGTGACCAGGAGGGAGCATGGCAGAAGAGTCATGGGTAAGGATTATTGGTCATTGGAAAGGGATGCCTTTCAAAAAGTTCTGTTCAGTGAACCATGTTCATACGGGTGTTCTGTAAGCATACTACACTTCAATAAAAGATTTATATAGAGTTCTGAATACAGAATAAAATCTTACACCAAGAGCTCTCTGTGTCAAGCTTCTGAAGCAGCCCCAGCAATGGTGGTGTTACATAAAATCATGGACTTAAAGACAGAGAAGGGGTCAAGGCAATTTGGAGGCAACATCTAAGACTGCATGTAAAGTGAAATTAAACACAGTTCCAGAAACAGCTGACAAATAACTCTGCAGGCATTAGCAAGAATTGCTGGGGGGAAGTAATTACAGAGGCCTTTGATCTTCTATTATGTCTTCTATCTGGGATCTCAAAAAAGCCAATAAACAAGGGAAGTCTCCACAAAGCCACCTGTGACTTCATCTGTTTACAGCCCAGGCCAGATCTAGTCACCTTTGTACACAGCAGCTCAAACTGGGAAAGAAACCATCATGCCATAAACCAAGACTTCATACATATATACTCTGTCTGCTCTTCTCTCAGGGCCGAATCTACCAGTTGGTATTTCCTAATTTATTAGATTTTTGTCTTGCTTTGTTTGTAAAAGCAGTTTGTTTGCTCTCAGACATTCTTATAAATATATATGAGTATTTTGCCCTTGTGTATACACTGTGCCTGGTGGCCGGGAGAGCAGAAGATGATCTTCCAGAACTGGAGTTACAAAGGGTTGTGAGCCACATGTGGGTACTGGGAAACCAGACCTGGGGGTGGAGGTAGGGGGCTATGATGGAGATGTAACTTGAATCAATAAATAAATGTTAAAAAAAAAAACAGACCTGGGACCTCTGCAAGAGCAGTAAACACTCTTAATTGCTCCCCCTGTATGAGATTGCTAAAAGTAAGACAGGAACCTGAGAGAGAGGCAGCAGAGCCTGTCTCCCCACACCGCCCGCCCAGTGCTATTTGACTTCCTCATTAACTGTTACATGCCCTGAATTGCATTGTCATGGTCACACTCACATACTCCACCCAAATCCAAATGCTCATTTCAAGCCTTAACTTTCAGAATTCGACCTTATTTGGAAAACAGATTCATCACAGATATATATAACTAGGTAAGATTAGCTCATTCTGGAGAAGGGTGGGTCTCATCCACCCGGCTGGTGTCCTCTTAAGAAGGGTACATTTGGGTACAGATATGCCCACAGGGAGAACATCAGATGAAATTGGTAGTTACGCTGTCACAAACCAAGGAAGTATCAGAAGCCAGAGAAAGGGGCACAGAGGGGACAGAGGTGCACAGTCCTGCCAACTCCCCCTCTTTCAGTTTCACATCACAAGTGAGTCAGAGCATTTCTGGTGTGCACCCGCTAACCCGTCCTCCATTGAATCCTTTGCCATTAATATTATGGTGGTTCTAGCACACAGTCCCTGCTGGCAGGTGGCCATCAGAGCAGTGTCATTCTTGCTTATGAGACTAAGAGCCAAGCACAGAAAAATAAACGAATCATCTGGAATCCCAAACCACAGCCGAGTATAGACTTCAGGAAGCGAGGGAGACCACACTGCAGGAACTTGTACAGAGTACAAAAGAAATGACAGAATGTGCTAGCCTGAGACTCCAATCTGAGTCCTCCATGTGGAATGGCCTCTCTTCTCATAGCAACCGGTGGGAACAAAAGCACCTTCCTAAAGATGCCTCCTAACCCCACAAATCTAAACAATGCCGTACAACTTCCCCTGTGGGCTGGTAATTCCCACTGTGGGAATGAATTAGTTTCCAAATACCCGAATCTGCTAAAAAAGAAAGTAGTTACTGAAAAAAGGGCACGAGGGGCTGGGGAGGGTGAATAGAAATGGCATTTTAATAAGTAATGAGACTTTGAGGGAGCCTGGCAGTTCACAACTGTTTCTGAACTTTAACACAGAGCGAATCTATGTTGTCTTCCAGAAATGTCAGTCCAGCAAAAACCATACCCTACATAGTGCGCTTCAAATGCAGCAACAGGAAAGAGAGAGAGAGAGAGAGACAGAGAGACAGAGAGACAGAGAGAGACAGAGACTCTGGAAGCAAGCTGCATTAGGGTGAGTTTTATTATTTGAATTCTGGTAGATGCCCACTATGGCTCAAGTCCAAATTGCATTAAGTGTCTGTAATATCTAAATTGGATTTAATCCTAGCTGGAAGTCTGTAGCTAGAGTTACATTCTACAAAATGCAAATACACCAATCTAAGACACTAATTGGATGTCCTTACATGCTGGATACTAAAAGGTTGGCCAGTGGGGTACAAGTACTAGCTGCTCTCATTGGCTTTACAGCTTAGCTCCCAGGCCGCAGTTCAAAGTGGTTACACCAGTTGTCATGGTGGCATATATCTGACATCCCAGAACTGGGGAGGCTAAGGCAGGAAGCTATGAGTTCAAGACCAGCCTGAACCACATAATAAGACCCTGGCACTAGAGTCAGACAGAGACAAAACAGGTTAAATTCTTTGTATTTACGGTAGTGTATTGACAGTAGTATTAGAAATTTCCATTTATTCTTCTAAGTTTTGAAATTAGCCATACCTCTGTGTCTAT
This sequence comes from Lophiomys imhausi, assembly GCA_907164525.1. Taxonomy (NCBI): domain Eukaryota; kingdom Metazoa; phylum Chordata; class Mammalia; order Rodentia; family Muridae; genus Lophiomys; species Lophiomys imhausi. Next base: position 861,081 of record CAJQZJ010000102.1, on the reverse strand, counting down.
CTTTGAAATCAGCACTCTTAAGTGGGCTTGGGCTCACCTTAATGAACTGTATAGAAAGGACAACCTCCCTGTGTGCTGTGTGGAAAACACAGAAGCTGAGCAAGATTCCTCTGGAGAAAGCCAAGGTTTAATCCTCAGAAGACCAGGTGACTGCTGGAGAGTACTCATTGTCACAGCTGACAGCCCACTTTTCAAGCCACTGGTTTACAGGAAGGGATTATGCCTTCCAAATCTTCACAGGTGATGTGAGCAAAGCATTTTATGAATATGGAAGGAAGCAAAAGTCAATCCAAACAACAATTCCACTGTGGCCAGACACGGGACCTCTGTCGGGGGCCCACGGCACCTACCTGGCTAGAGCAGGTAAGGATGTAAAGTAACAGTGGAAATCCCCCTCCCACGATAAATTGGATTCCCTCATCTAGAGACCTTCAGCTGGCCTGCAGTGAGGCACAGTGACCTGACATTGTTAGCCCGCTAGCCAAACTAGTAATATCGATTGTCACATTCCTCATGTGAATCCTGCTGAGAATACAACAGCAGAGAAACAGCCTCTTCCCAGGTCTGTCCCTCAGGAAGCAGCAGTAGGTCTCAGTCCAAAACCACACCATCAGGTCTTACTGTCATTCCAATACTTGGTGACACATTGTCACCTTCAGCCTACTGACAAATTGGAAGAAAAGGAGCCAGTGTGACTGGGCAATGTGAGCATTTCAACGTCTATGTTATTAAATTTGAAATCTGTCTATTAAAAAGATGCTGGCTGGGGCTGGAGAGATGGCTCAGCAGTTAAGAGCACTGACTGTTCTTCCAAAGGACCCGGGTTCAAATCCCAGCACCCACATGGCAGTTCACAGCTGTCTGTAATTGCCAGGTGTGGTGGTGCACGCCTTTAATCCCAGGACTTGGGAGACAGAGGCAGGTGGATCTCTGTGAGTTCAAGGCCAGCCTGGTCTACAAAGTGAGTCCAGGACACTCAGGGCTACACAGAGAAACCCTGTCTCGAAAAAAAAAAAAAAAAAAAAAAAGATGCTGGCCAACAAAGAGCTCAAACACTATGCTAATGGCATCCATTTTTCACTGCAGTTCACAATAGGACAATTAAGCCAGACATGAGGCGTGCACCAAAAGTCCTACTCTGCAAGAGGATTATTGAGTTTAGAAGTTCATGGCCACCCTGGGCAACATAGCAAGAGCCCATCTCAAAATAAATTGAGGAGTCAGTAATGATAGCATGTGTCCACGTGGTCATTTGCTTTTGTAATAACCTGCATTTTTAAAAGTAAGGATGCAATCCTTCAAAGACATTCCCATCAAATCGTTTTTAAAACAGGATAAAAATAAATACTGTCCTTTCTTCAAGCAACATTGTCTTATGACAAAGAAAATATAGTTGGAACACACACCCAGAGTCCCAGCATCTGAGAAGCTCTGGGCACAGGATAGTGATTTTGAAACACGTGGAGAGGAAAAGAAAGATCAGGGAGGTGTTAGATCAAAATGCAAAACAAATAAAATTTCTAAGTACAAGGAGAACATGTTTTCAGAGTAGACCTACTATGTGCAGGTAGTTATCTTAGCTTTCCCAGACACTGAAGGCTGGAAGTCTTGCTGTTTTGCAGAGCTTTGTGTAAAGACATGCAAAGGGTGGCTTATTCTATGGGCACACCCATACTTTGGTCTTTTGCAACTGACTTCCTAGAAAATCAAATGAGCCGCCACCTGCGGCATTTTCCTTCCTAGGCTGGTCACTAAGTGTCGATGGACAGCAGGCAATTGGTCATCACTGTAAATGACTAGTATGAGAGATATATTTGGGTAAGGTGGAGGCTCCAAGCTATCCACACACTGGGTTAGTAGTTCACACATCCAATTTGTTCTTCATCTTCACCACAGAATCAACTCTAGTAACAGCACATCATTGTCCAGACACTGTACAGCTGAAGAACTTACCAAAATGCCTTGAGCAACTAGTAATCATGATAGTACCCTCTACCCAATAAAGACAACGATGGTTTTAACCCATCCATGTCCTCATTAAATCTTACTATTAGATCTAGAGTGGGTTTTGTTAGCGGTGGTTTTGTTCATTTATTTGTTTGTTTGTTTAATCTTCTTACATGGGCTGGAAAGATGGCTCAGTGGTTAAGTGTGCTTTGATGACCCAAGTTCAATTTACAGCATCCCTTTCATCCAGCTACTGTCTGTAACTCCAGCTCCAAGGGAATCTGATGCCCTCTTCTGACCTCCATAGGCATCCTTGTTAGTATAATTACACAAAGACATATAAATACAAATAAAATCTTTTTTAGAATCTTCTTATATATTTTAACCATTGCTAATGTTTCCTTCCATAATGTGTCTTTTTTCCATACAATTTTTATTCTGCTTCACACCTAAGTATTATTTTAGCTATAAAACAGCCCATTGTGTGGCTGCACTAGAATTCTCATATCCATTTTCTCTGGCTAGATACTATCTCACTTTCAATTATTTATTATGTATTAAATATTTTTGTTTTGTTTTTAGAGATAGGGTTTCTCTGTGTAACAGCCCTGACTGTCCTGGGACTTTCTTTGTAGACTAAGCTGGCTGCGCTTGAACTCACACAGATCTGCTTGCTTTTGAGTGCTGTGATTAATATGTACTACATTTTAAAGAGCAGATTTATGTCAAATTGTCATCTGTATGTCAAACATTTCCTTAAAAACAGATTTGTAGAGTTAAAATTACTCTGAGTGTGATTGTCCAGGTAGACAAATCATTTTAAAGTTTAATAATGACTCTGTCAAAGGGTTTTGATGTTAAATCCTGACACTTCATCTGTCCTACTAAAAAACCATTCTGCGGTTCATCTTGGATTCTTCTCCAGAGCTCTGCTTATTCTAGACCACCCTTGCCTCAGTAGCAAAGCTGGGCTCACCTTCCGAGATTCCAAGCTCACTTTCTGTTGCTGTGATTAAAACACTGGCCAACGTGACTTGGGGAAGAAAGGGTTTATCGGCTACTTGATCCAATCACAGTCCATCACTGAGGGAAGCCAGGGCAGAAACTGAAGCAAAGATTACGGTTGGTGGATGTTCTCATGAACATGCTTCCCAAGTCTTTCCCTAGCTTGCGCTCTTATACAACCCAGGACCATATGCCTAGGTATGGGTGGTGCCACCCACAGTGGGCTGGGCCCTCCCACATCAATCATAAATCCAAACAATGCCCTACAGACTTACCTGCAGACCAGTGTGATGGAGGCACTTTCTCAGTGGAGGTTCCCCCTTCCCAGATGTCCCTGGCTCATATCAAGATGCCAGCACACTCAGCAGCACCTGTCTTACACAGTCTCACTGTCGGGAGTTTGATTTCTATTTTCTTTTGCTTCTGTTTGTTTTTATTCACCCACCAAACCTGTCCTGAGATCCTGACACACCAGGTTCTATTAACAGTGCTTTTCAAAATATGTCAGCCACGTTAATTTTCCTTGCTTGCTTTTTGGAATATGAGCATTTCAGTGACTTCAGACTCATTTAATTATCTGCCACCTGCTCCCTAAAATGTCTAAACAGTCCTGTGATAAACTTTATAACCTTTGTTTTTGTGGGAGGCATTTTGGTTTAGCTTTAGAATGACTTGCAAGTTCCTGGAAAAACTCAGATCATACAGAAGTTGTTGCCATGAAAATCCCTTCTATAGAGGAGTATCCAGTCCTGTCTGCTTTCTTCACCTTCGTTTGTACAAAACAGACAAGTTTCCTATTGTTCCCACAGTTTTAATGTGTGTGTGTGTGTGTGTGTGTGTGTGTGTGTGTGTGTAAGAGGGGGGTGTCTCAATGCATAGCTGAGGCTGTCCTCCATTTCTCAATCCTCCTGGCTTAGCTTCCCTTGGGAATGCTTGGATTGCATGTGTGCTCCACCACACCCAGTTCTAGAGGGTTTTTTTTTTTTTTAAAGGAGTTTAAAATCGTAGTTTGCTGGTTTCCATTTTTTCCCCCTGTATCTCCTTATTTAATTCTATCACATGAACAGTTTTGAGTAAACTGTACAAGTTTAGTTGCTTGTTCACTAATGCAAAGTTCAATAAAATATACACACTACAAAACATAATGTAAAAACATCATACATATAAACATATATATGGTAAAGGTAACCCAACTGGCTGCTTCCACATCTTTTCAACTAACATTTGTTTATTGTTCTCCATCAGAACCAGCACTAAACCCTAAGGAATCAAAAGGAACAGCCAAAGATTTAAGACAAATTTAGGAAGAGGAAGAGCCCAAATTGAAAACCCAGATCTGAACACGGTGGTGCACACCATAAACACAGCACACAGGACTCTGAGGTAAGAAAGCCTCCGGTTTGAGGCCAGCCTCAGCAGCTATATAAAGATGACCGTCTTTGGAGAAAAAAAATGACAAAGTCCAATTACATCCATCCTACTGCCTGAATAGTGATTCCAATCAAGAAAACAATCATCTTTATGGGAGGGACTTAGGCCCCAAAAGCCCTGAGATAAGGAATGTGGGCAGTGAAGATCTCCTTCCAAAGCAATCTCTTTCTCCCTTCACTCCAGATAGACATTTGACTGGCCAATTCCTACTCCTGAGCTTGGGTGAGACCTGATATCCTGAATCATTTCCTGTCTACGGGACACAGGTACTGTACTGCTCTCCAGGGGCCAGACTGAGTTGCAAGCATATGTTCTATGCCATCTAGGGACCTTATAACTTGGATTTATGATCAGAGTTTCAACAAATGGTTGTCCGACTCACTCTGATTTATAAAAACAAATTATTACACCTCAGAATCTGAGGGTTATTGGCTCCTAGACTCCCTCAGACATACACAAGTCCCTTATATGGATTAGTATCAGTTCTGCATGTAACCAGCATTTATCCTCATTCCCTTTTGCTCTTGCTGAACCAAGAGCCTTGCACATACGTGTGAGTGTTCTAATGTGGGACCTTTAATATAGCCTCAGCCCTTTCTCTTTAATTTTAGTACAGGATCCCACTAAATTGTTGAGGCTGGCCTTGGACTCACTCTGTAGCCCAAATAGGCCTTGAACTTGTAACCTTCTGCCTCAGCTTTCAAGCATGAGGCTACAGGCCTGAGCCCCCAAGTGCAGCTTCCCATGTTCTTGAAATCACCTCTAGATTATGTGCAATACTTAAAATCATATCAGTGCTATGTAAATAGACATTACGCTTCATTGTTCAGGGGATCAGGACAAGAGAAAAGGTCTGTCCGTGTTCTGTACAGGTGAAATTCTCTTCAAATATTTTCCAGTTAGGGGGAACTGTGGGTGTGGAGTCTGCAGAAAAGAAAAGAAGGCATCCTTTTCCCCTTAGTTGCTATTACTGCCTGAACACAGCACATCATGTGTTAACATGGGAACATGGTTTGCTTTGAAGAAGGAAACTCACCAAGTGGTGTAGGCAGAATGGGAGGACTGGTTTTTTTGTTTTGTTTTGTTTTGTTTTTTCACTCTACTCTCCTTTTTTACCTTTTCAATATTGAACCACATGAGTGAGTTACCTATTCAGGAAGTAAATTGTATTTTAGCAGTCTTAAGCAATTCCATAGAAGATTCTGGAAGCTCAGTAAATGTTAACTCAAATTCATCTATTTGTCAGGAAAATAAGCAAGCGGTAGGTACAGGGAGACATCTACCTTACATGAGCTAGCTAAGGGAACACACCTTCACATAGCTGCCTTCTAGGTTCGTATTATGTTTTTACTATAACATTTCCTCAGCCCTATGACTCATCTCTGGGGCTGAGGGCTCAGAGAGTTCACCCCAACTCATAGTTGAGTGGGAAAATCTCCATGTACACCCTCTAAGTCAAGTTGCTATGGCTGGAAGCATCGAGGAAAAACAGCAAGGGAACGTGCACCCAAACTCTGTTCTGTGACTCTGAGAATCCAGCCTGTGTGTGCTATAATTGCTCAGTCAACAACATGAAAGTTGGTGTTTTAGACCTACATAGAAAGAACAGCAACTAAAATCTGAAATCAAAAGAGAGGAGGAAGAGGGAGAGGGATGAGAGAGTGAGACCAGAGCGGTGACCTAACGGTTGACCCTACTAGTAAATATTAGCTCACTTCTAATCTGAACCTGTGCTAACTTAGCCCTACCTTCACTGTACACTCACAGGCCCCCGTGCCTCACATTCCTCTTCACATAGCTTGGCTATGACTTGGCTCAATGTCTCTCTGAAAGCACATTTTGCATTCACAACTTCTTGATTAATATTCTTCCTTAGACCTTTAAACCTTATGTAGTTTCTGATCATTTATCCAGCTATCATGGGACCAACAGAGCCCTATGTTGACGCTTTCTCTTCCAAGACCCTTGATTTTTGTTGTCTTTCTGTGTGTGCACTACTGAAATCCTGTCCCAATCCTCACCACCTCTGTTTACCTGGGCTCATCCTTAAGAGGACCAACAGCATGGGCTTACAGGACAGGATCAGAAACAGGCAAATCCCGGCTCCAAGGAACCTGGGAGCTGCCTCCTGCTGCCCAATGCATTTTGACAAAAGTCCAGCATGTGCATCTGTAAGAGCATAGCCCGTTGTGCTACTGCAGCTTCCAAATCCATTGTCCATAGAGTAGAGCAGTGGTAGGTATATGGTGGCCAGTATCAGAGCAGAGCAGTAGAGGCCTCAAAGTACACTGTGTGTCTCCCTAATTTGTGTCCATCACAGGGCCTAAACAGCTGTGGGAATGGCCCCAAAACCAACCATCGCTGGAACATGCAGCTGGGCTTAGACCATAGGGCAGCAGGAACAAGGCAGATCCAGCATCCAGCCAATGGGGGCTGCAGCTCCAGCTCCAGCAGGACTGTACACAGCACCATACAGAAAACTGAAGAAGAAACCAGGACTGCAGGCCAAGAAAAAAAAAAAAAAAACAAAAAACACAGAGGTTGGAGACAAGCCGACATGCCTCCACCTCCCCACAGGCTTGAGCTAGTTTGTCACCTCCCAGCTGATGGCTGCATAGCAGCCATTGCACCTGCGGCCACATCAACAGTGGGTCAAGAACTAAGACGCTAAGCTGGGCCTGCCAACGGAGGGCAGGAGGAGCTACAAAGCACATGGCTGGCAAGAACTTACAGCAAAGCTCCTCTGACGCCGCTGTCACCCCTAAAACCAACAGCAGCAAGTGTGCATTACCCCTGAGGATGTCCCTCAGTTTCACCATTCACTACTCTCCAGTCCTGAGGACAATTCTATGTCCCTTGAACTAGGTACAGTGCCATTCCAGGGCATTGGCACTTGCTGTCCTTTCTTCCTCGAAATGCCTTCCTCCAATGCACCTCTGCGAACCCCACCCCCTTCACCACCCCAGCACTTTCTCTTTTCCCGCTATTTTCATAGCACATTTGATCGTTCTGTATTTTCTACTTGTGTGTTTGCTTGCGGTCTCCTTCACCAGAAGACATGCGCCGACGGCCTAGAAAGGGCCAAAGAACTGCAGCAGGGAAAAGATGTTACGAGCAGAGCACACATTTGGTCACTTTCCTTCGTGCCTTTTCACCCCTGTTGCTTCCTGGCCAATATCAGACATTGAGACTTGACATTTTCCTTCTGGTTTCCTACTTCCTTGGTCTCCCCCAGTCTGCAGACTTCCATGTCATTTTCTAGTCCACATGAAACTATCAAACCAACTATCAAACCCACTTCACTGGGCTGCTGAAAGAATTAAATGAGATAATTCACCTTCAGAAAAGAACTAGGCCAATGATGCATGCGGTCCTTCTTACATGCCCATGCCCAACAAATTACACTCACTGTAATTTTTTGGGATATATAATGTATATTGCATATACTGACTCCAGTTGTGTTTCTGGAGATAGAATGCAAGCAAAGCCAGGGCAGATATCTTAGTCTGTATTTTGGAAATCCCCAGTGTTTTTACTACAGGAATTTTTTCTTGGTACATATTTATTTTATTTATCTGTTTTTTTTGGTGTTGATGGTGGGGGGTAGTAGAGATTGAACTTGGGTCCGTACTACAGATTTTTAGTAACTGATTGTGAATTACTTAAAACAAAACAAAAAGTTCACCTTTTAAGATCCAATTGAAAGCCCCCAGAACCTTTATTTAAACAGTGATTCCCAACTTTCCCCTGTTCCACAACTAACCTGGTGTGCAAACACAGCAAATCCTTGGAATAGCATTTATAATAGGAACTGTGCTACAGTACAAATACCAAAGCCAAAATACTATATAAAAGATCAAACAAATATTGACTCAAAGAATGTTCCCCAAGGCAACTGTTATAGTCTTATCTTGAATAGAATGTTTGCACAGTTAATTAAGTATTACTGTGGACTCAGCAAGATCCCAGGCAGACCCTGCCAAGCTGAGCTTCACACCCCACCATGTTATCACCATTTACAAAGCCACACAGGAATCCTTCTCCTCCTAGCCCCTCACCTCCCATGGGGCTAATGCTGGGTGTGGGACTCGGTGATAAGTCACACACCTTTTGTGCGTGGACACAAGATAATGGAACTTCAGTGCCAGAGATTCCATTTGCCTATCCCACGGCAAATACGCTCTGTCATTACCTCTCGGAAATCCACAGGCTGCATCTGTTAGCACCTGTTTACTTCCTGGAAACATTTGAAAGACTAGAAATGTATATACAGAGAGAGCTGCTTCTGGCTTCACTGAACATACTTCAAAACCCCCAAATTCAACTGAGAGCTTACTTCCTGTCACTGCTAACAGGGAAGACTGCCTGAAGACAGGAGCCTCAAAACTCACCTCAAACTCACACCTTGCTCTGCATAGTGTAGGCTATGTCTCCCAGTTAACTCTGGGTCTAGGATGTAGAGGCCAGATGATGGATGGAACCCAACAAGGGTCATTAGTACTTTTTATCCCCTTCTATTCAGTGAGTGTTTGTGATGCTAGAATTTGACTGAGAATAAAAATCTAAACTCTACCATGCCCCATATATTGGGTGTATTCAAGTGTGAGAGAGGAAGTAGTCACATGATGACGAATATAAGATGTTATTTGACATTGACAATTCCAAGGTAAAGAGAAAAAAGGCAAGAAGCAGGGTAAAGAATGTGGGAGGTCCAAAAGAAAGGGTCGATAACCCAGATGGCTAGCCACGGACATCCTCAGTAAGAAGCCACTATTTGGGCCTGAAGCAGAGGGAGCGATCTTACAGAGTAGTGGACAAGAGCATTCCAGGCAGAAGAATTGTTTGCACCAAGGTCCTGCAGCAGACAGTGGCCAGCAGGTTGGAACAAGAAGGAGGTGGAGCCTAGTGTTCAATAGCAGGGATGGAAGAGGAGAGAAGCAAGAAGAGTAGGCGTGAGATCATACAGAGCCTCTTGCTGCAAGACACACGCATTCCTATCAGTCATGGAAAAGCCACCCATTTACACATTTTCATTTATTCAAAACCCCAATGATTATTCTCCCAGGAATTTACACACCCACGCTTCAAAAGAGCAATTTGGGTTGGGGGAAACCTTCAGGAATAAAAAGTTACACATCAAGTTAACATGTTTGCCTGGGGGTGAATCCTAAATTTCTTTGACTACAAATGCAAAACTGTTCCTGGTTTGACTACAAATCTCCAGAGAGCGGGGGGGCAGGTGTGACCAGAGCAAAGCAGCTACGCTCCACAAGCAACCCCACACTTGGCCACGCTGTACAAAGATGGCAGCTTGGCCAAAAAGAATAACCTTGTAGCCACAGGACCCTGGACTATTGAAATTCACCAAATGGACATTTTTAAAAGCATAACAAGGCCTCAAAATCTTTGGTAAACTTTAGAGCTAATCCGGCTCACGCAATACACAGACCATACATCCTCCCTGCCCAGACAGACACTTTTTGATGGAAGACTCTACCAGCCAAGATCTGCAGCACAGCCTGAATTGGGATGGTGCCTTAAGACCTGTTATCTTCCATCAATTCTACCTAGTCCTGATTAACCCAGTTTCATATTTGGTGTAAACACTTTTCCATTAACAAATGTTCCTAAACAACTCTAAGGCAGTGACTCCACTTATAGCCACTGAGTGTGTCACCAAGATGACAGGTGTGGACTACAGGGCATGGCCTGGAGCTTAGGTAACAAAAAGATTATATTATTAATGACTCATTAGCCACAGTCCTTCCCACTGAGCTGGCCCAAGGCCACTCCCACTATCTACCCACAAAATGGACAACTCTTTTTTGCTGGGTCACTCCCTCACTCTCCTGGGAAGGCATCAAAAAGTTTAAAAGAAGTCATGGAGGCTAAACGGATCTATATAATAACCCACTTGGGGAGAAGTTCCAGAAACTTCAGAAAAGTAAGGGATGAACCATGTGGATGGGTTTTGAGAAGAAATTATGAACACTGTTTGAACCAAGACAGAGTGGAGAAAATTATCATAGATATTGCTTGGGTTTTTTTGAAAATACTTTGAATCTCTTTTAACATTCTCTGAAAGACACGATTAGAGGGAATATTTGGAAATACTTGCCGGTTACCTGAGTTTCTGAGCAGCATGCCCAAGCATTACTCTCGAAACACCTAGAATCTGGCCTACTGGCAGGAGAGTACCCCTGATTCTTCACTAGTCATGACACATTCTGTATTGTCTATGGTGGTGATGTGTTCTACAACAAAACGCAGAGAAGAAACTGCAGGGAAAATCAGAACAGACCTTTCTTCCCCGTCTCAAACATAAAAACCAGTTATTCTGAAGAGGTTAAGAGTGACCAGTCAATTTCCTCTCAAACTGCCTTAAAAAGGTAGAGACACGGGCAAAAAAAATTTTTTCTACCTTGCATCTTCCCAGTATAATGAAAGAGGTACAAATAGGAAAATCTGCTTCTTCACAGTGAGATTCCATGATCATCTAGAATTTTCTGAGCAGCTGACCTGAGACTGGCTGAGCTTGTACTCCTTCGTGTCCTCCAGCAGTCAGCCCAACAGCGAGTTTGAGAGAAGAATGGTCAGACCATGTTTCCTCCAAAAGCAAAAGTCATCTACAGTCCAGGAAGTTTCTGGCCAAAACTGATTTATCTAAACACAAGATAGGCCACACTGGTGAGGAGCCAATTAAAATTTTCAGTTGCACAAAGATGAAAAGGAGATCATAAATCTAACCATAAAATAGCTATTTCAGACATCAGTGATTATAATGATTATACCAGAATTCTTTTTATACAAAATAAAAGAAAAGTGATGGTCTTTCAAGATAAAGAGTATCTGAAGACATTTTCTGAAACCAAAGGAAAGCAAGAAGGCCTGTGAAAAGCTACTTGGTAACATAAAACCCTAACGCCCAAATTAGTGAATCTCTGTAAGTCTCCAACATCCTTACATTTTTTTCCTATGGCTTTATTTTTCTATAGTAACCGCCCAGAATGCCTACAATCAGAAAAAACACAATTTTCCAAAATTATGCACAGGAAAGAGGATGTACTTTTAGAATACAACTGAGGGGGGAATTGCTTTTACTTTTCACTTTTATGTGCTCTTGAGGTTTTTAAAATGAAAATGTCTTAGTTTATCATTAAAAAGCAAATTTGAAATATATTTTAATTATTGAAATGTGATGGAACTAAGATAATTATTAAGGGTATGGTATATAAATAAAAAGAAGGATCAGTATAAAGCTTTTGCTGATGACCAGCTATTTTGACCAAAGCAGCAATTATACTGAAGTAATTCCCAAGCTTAAATATGCTTATGAACCACCTGGAAAGTGCATCTACAGACTGTATCCCCTAGACAGGTTCGATTCAGTAGGAAGTAGAGTCTTCTAGAATGCACACAAGCACACACCACATAGAAACAAAAGCATTCTCAAGAGCCCATTTTTGCTCAAACTCCTAAAGCAGGAGCCCATGTCGTCTCTCTGCAGCCTCCCACTGGTGATTAAACACTTAGTCCTAACCTGGGGGGTCACTGGAATTGAGATGAGCATGATTCTAGGATTGATGGGCTTTTAGACCCATCAATCCTAAGTAGTGAGAAGCTGCCTTACCGCCTAGGATGGAACGAGTCTTTGGCTCTAACTTGGCAGAGAGCCTCTGCCCTCCCTGGGACTCTCCATAAGGACACCCCAGTCCCTGGCAGTACTTGTCAAGCGCCACACTGTTCCCTGCAGGATTTTGTCAGATGCCTCCGGACAGATGTCCACAAATTCGGTACCTACATAAGAAGGCAAAGACAAGCATGCACGCCACAGGTTGATCACATGCTGACCAACAGTTCTTGCACTCCTGCAAGGGCCTCTGACAACACAGGAATGGCAGAAGCAGGGAGAAGTGTAGAGTCAGGGCTCCCCAGCCCTTCACTCCCAGCCTCACCCTTCTTCCCAGGCACACTGAGATCCTTTAGGAGAAAGCAACAAAAATCACAGTGATAAACTGCCTTAACGGCTCCGAAAGCAAGCGACTGAAATGCTTTTTAAAATTACTCAGGCCCACACCCAGTATCATCAACCAGAAAACCCGCCAAATCCCTTGGGGTGAGCACGGTGTTTTCCTTTACCCTAAGGAAGAAGTACAGGGCTGAGGGGTTTCCACATTCTATACAGTGAGCCCTTCAAAGAGATACTAAGTTAATTACCCATTCAGAAGAGTACAGAGAATTCCCACCAGCCAGCAGGTCCCCAAACACCACACCTGCCATTTATTCCCAGTGCCGCCATTTCCTGCCTGTGGTGAACTAATTACACACAGTGGGAATTCAGGAGCTGCCAGTTCTAGTGTTTACCTGCTGCTAACTTGTTGTGTGACCTCAAAGACAGGTCTCTAGTGCCTTTATTTCCTCTGCTGTAAAAAAGCATGATGAGGGACTAGCAGGCTTGACAATGAGCCCCAGCATAATATTACAGTCACGCTAGCCTGGAGATGCTCGGGGATGGTAATTAATGTGTCTCTTTTAGTAAGGCATTTAAGATAATGATGACATGTTGTGAAAAGCGTGGGACCTCAAATGATATTTCCTCTTTTGCTAAAACAAGTTTAGGTGGCAAATGCCTCCTCTAGAGCCGTGGGTAAAAGCAACCTCCCAGGCTTCTTGGTAAATCAACCTCCCAGGCTTCTTGGTAAATCACTCCGTGTTGTTAAACATCTGCCCATGGCCATAATTCTAACAATAAGCTCTGGCTGTATAAACAGATGAAGTACTGGAAAAAAAAAATTGTCTTTAACTTCCCTAAACCTGGCATCCAGCATTGAAAACTTAGTTTGACGTTTAAAACATAGGGCTGTACTCTCTCACCAAAAAGCACTGAAGCCTCGTAAAGCTGTGCCATAGAAGGAACTTTCGGAGACATAGGTGATGCTAATAAGTGAGAAAACCCAGTTACAATATATTCTGAATACAAAACGATCAGTATAATCAGATTCTGTAAATCCACATGGGTTGTAGAAAAATAAGCACTAAGTGGTAGCTATTATATTTTACACCCAGCCTTATTAGGACTCCAGCCCCTTTCTTACACATTTCAGTAGGAAATACATCAAAATTGTGTGTGTTACAAACTTAATGCAAATCTCCCCAGTCTCTTGCTTCTTCATGTGTACAAGGTTTAGATTTGAAATATTCAAGTGTTCTCTTTTTTTTGTGAATGACTTCTTCAGCTTTAAACCATAAACACAGTCATCCCTGCTGAATTCTGCTCATTCTTCTACAATTTCCTTCGGAATGGTCTAATATCTGCAGGTTTATTTTTTTGGGTAACACATGTTTGCTGGGTCTAAACTGACAACTTATTGTGTCTGAATCATTAATTAAATAGTAAGGCTTACTTATTATCTTACTTGGAAAACTTTAGCATATTTTAATATAAAATTTAAAAAACTATATTGAAACAGATATATACAATATTTTTAAAGAAATCTCTGAGAAATTATGAACAAATACAATTATTACCGAGTCACTTCAGCAGGAAGTCAGTCACCTGATAATAATACTGGTTTGAAATCAGTTCACCCATTCACAGAGGGTGGTGAGAATGTAATTGCAGGGTTGCTAAGTACCTGGTAGCTGAGTCACTGCCTACCATTTGAATTTTCTGCTTATTTCATGGGCAGGGTTATTACTTCTTGGGTGGTAATGTTATTCTTAGCCTGAAACATCTGGAAATAACACCCCTTGATTTGAAAATATATATATAAACAAAAGCAGAAGAGTAGATGACTTCATTGTTTAAATGGTCAAGATCTAGAACCTTTGTTTCCCTCCATTGATTTTCCCTACAGATATATCAGAAAGGAGCTCTAGGATATATCCTATATAGATTTGTACTTGTTTTCAATTCTCTATTAACTTTAAAAATAAAAATTCTTGAAGGAAAGGATATGCCCATTGGAAGAAGGAGGAGAGAGGGACGGAGAAGGGCAGACGAGAGGAAAAGTGAATTCACAGCTACCTCTGCACAGAGGTGGACACGTGGGTAAGCTGACTGCAGACCAACCATTCTAGTGTTTCAGCTGCAAATGATGCTTCAGAGGGGAGCACACATAGCCCTGGAAACTTCCATCTGAAATCCACCTCCTCCACCCAGTGACATGGTCCAATTCTTGCTATCAGTTCACACCCAGAAGCCTAAACATGATGATCTTTCCTTTCATTTGCATAGCTATGATTCGTCATTATCCAACCCTATTTTTTGCTCAACAAAACAGCATTGCACCATTAAGATTTTAGCATGACTATTCTTGCAGCAACTATTTTGAATTGTGCCTTTTAGAAGCAACCACTTTAAGGAGAAAAAAAATGTCATCACTTCTGAAGTACACCCTTGGTATTAGAAACAACACTTTCTGAGTTCATTTTCCCTTTGCTTTTTGTGTGGAAAAGGGGAACTTGATGTTGCCTCGGTCCTGTGGTCTATGTCTTTGGTTTCCTCCCCAAGAGACAAACCTCATCAGTGCTGCACTTCTCTCTCCCAAAACAACCACATCACCCATTCATTCTTATATACATGCTGTACTTGTTACCAAATTCTAGAATGCACTCCCTTTCCTTCCTTGAAAAAAATGCTGTTTGTATATATTATTATACTTAATTAGTAAGAGTAATCTACAGATGTTGCTTAGCTTTTAATATAGTAAGTGACTAGAAATCTGGTGTATAGTTGCTTAAATTCTCAGTCCATACAATAGGGAAGAACACCTACAAGAGCGTCTTCCTTCTCAGTGCTTCTATCTTTTCCCTAGGGAAGAGATATATTTGTTAGGCAATACAAGGAGGCCAGAGAAGAAGAGAGCTTGCCTGCAAAAGAAGCCCCTTTAACAGCTCCCATCACTATTCCACCCCTCTTCCAGTCCCTGAGGAGTCCAAGAGGTAGAGTTGCACAGCAGTAAATGTTACCCAACCATACTGCCCTGTCCTCAACCCCAGCATTTGCCTAGGGGTGTCAGACCAACTTCATAGGAGGCTACCAGTAAGCTGAAAGCAAATGCAAAAAAAAGTCCAGAACAAGGCAATTCCTTCAACTGCCCTGGGAAAGAAGCATATATTCTAAAAGAATATATGTAATTCTGTATATTTGTGTTGCTGTTGCAAAAATACTTGAAGCTGAGAAACACAAATAATAGGTTAATTTTGCTTACAATTCTGGTGGCTGGATAGTCCAGACTACATGGTACCAGCATCTTGCAAGCGACTCCTGGCTATGCTACAACATAGCAGAAAAAGGAAGGAAGGAAGGAAGGAAGGAAGGAAGGAAGGAAGGAAGGAAGGAAGGAAGGAAGGAAGGAAGGAAGGAAGAGATGTCCAGATGCAGAAGAGACCAGGCACAACAAGTCTTCTCTTATGAAAACTACCTAGTCCTACATTCTTTCCTTCCAAAGGCAATGCCAAGTGACCTACTCACCCTCCACTGAGCTCTCTACTCCTTAAAGGTGCCACCACTTCTCAATACATTGGGAACAAATCTTCCAGCATGAACCATTGGGAAACAAACCACACGCAAGCCGTAGGGACATATAAACATATACTTTACTATTAAATTTAAACCTAGTCTGACTCTAGCGGTCCACACTCACTGCAGTCATGATCAAGAATCTACTGCATTCCAAAAAGCCTGGAAGAGTAAAAGGGATTCTACTGCAGAAACACCCCTGTTCTTCATCTACTTTGACTGTCGGCTGCCATCTAGCCAACTCCGTAGGACCTAGAACCAATCACACCATCACCATTCTCCTAAAACATGCACTTTCTCCTGAAAACTGACCAACACATCCGGGATACTTTTCCTGATGCTGTGGTATAACACCATGACAAACAACCTAAGGGAGAAACTGTTTATTTTGTCTCGTAGTTCATCAGGGCAGGGAAGCCCTGGCAGCAGGTGCTAAGACAGCTGGCTACATCTCGTCTGAGGTTAGAAAACACAGCACTGATAGTGCACATTCAGTGAGATTTCTCCTTTAAAAGAAGTCCAGGTCCCAAGCCCAGGAAATGGTGGTTACCCACTGTCATGGTGTGTCTTCCCACCTCAGTTTGAGGGATCAAGATAATTCCTCACAGCCATAGTCAGAGGCTTACCAAATCTAGATGGTCCCTTACAAGCATGCCCAGAGACTGGTCTGCTAGCTTACGCTGGATCCTGTGAAGTAGATAATCAATATGAACCAAAACAATGAGGCTTGTAATGCAACTGTATGAGCCCACCCAATACCTCACCTTCTTTCTCGTGTTAGAAAACAACTAGGAAAAAGAAACTCCACAAGAAACACACATGAACTCCATAAAAAACACAAAGTCTGAAACCATACTATATAAGCAAAAGACTAGTAAACAAAAATGGCCAGAGTGCCAAAGAAAACAGCATGAGAAAAAAAGTCTACAAAAATCCAATTGAGTTCATTTTGAGTTGACCACACACTGCTGGGCATGAAGCCTACCCATAAGTTTGGCTAATATTCCCAGTGAGACTCCATTGGAGAAAACTAAACTTTCCTTTGCAAGGGGATGTCAATTGGAGACAGCATCTTAGGTAAGGATAGATGCTCATCTCCACTTCCCCCCTCAGTGCTGGGAGCCTGTCTGGCTAGAAGTTCTATGAAGGGCCTGTGCATGTTGCCATGGTCTCTGTGAGTTTGTGTGTCAGTTCTGTTGTGTCTGGAGGTGGGGAAGATCTGAGAGGACTTGGGAGAGGGGAAACTGTGATCAGAAAATATTGTATGAAAAAAATAAATAAATAAAACCTCCAAATGAAGCCAGGCTTGGTTCTGGCTCACCTTAACAGGCAGTGATTTTGCCCCTTGGAGAAGTTCCTTCTTAAAATCTACAAAGCAGCAGATGGAAGAGTCAATGAGCACTGCCTGTGGCCCTCATTAGTGACCTTAAAGTGCCCCATTCCTTTCCTGAGCCTTTTGTCAAATGGAATCAGCCACTAATCTACTACAAGGAGCAGTATTAAGCCCCTTGGTTCTAGGTTTTCACTAGCAGAAGGCTAGGCTATAATAATAAGCCTTTGCAGGTGAGGGCATTTGTGAATGCATTTAGTTACTCCTCTTAACAATGGGATTTTTATCTCTGTTTTAAAGGTGGGACCACTGAGTCACAGCAGAATAATCTACCACTAGTGGAAGGCTGTCAAGACAGGATTCAAACACCAGTCACCTAAACGTCACCTAAACTTCTGCCAAACAGCCTCAGAAGCCTCGAAGGCCACCCTGCTTACAATTTTTTCTGTAGCTTATCTTGGGATAAAATCCAAAGAGGCCAGCATATTAGTAATTAGTACGATATTCAAGACTCTGGAAGGCTCCTGCTCATTCCATCCTGTCACCTTGCCTTTCTGCCAACACTGCCTCTCATAGCCTGCACCTTTCCCTTCTCCCCAGCCTAGTCCAAAGCATCTGAGCATACACCTTCCCAAACCCTCTGGTTCCCTCACAGCTTTGCTCCTGCCTATGCCCAGATTCCCTGGTCACTGTTCTAGTGCCATGTATGCCTGGCACAGGATCCTTCAAGAATTTCTGTGCAGGGCTCCAGCTTGCTACTATTCCCATCCACTCAGCTCTCTCCTGAACCCAACTGCCATCCCCCAGAGGTAAGATCTGCATCCTTGCCTGTCCAGACCAGTGGTTCGCAGACTGCCTACTATCACCAAGGGCACTCAATAAAAACTGGCAAAAATTAAGATACAGGCACAAAGGAAAAGAGCATGATGGAGAGACAGCCAGAGAGACAGAATTTCCATTTGTAAATCATCAGCTCTTCGTTCCCAATAAGCATTAATTAAACTGCTCAACACCCCTGGGTCTGTAGCTCTGTACTCCTCAATTAAATGGTTCTTTTATGACAGTTTCCTCTGCCAAGCCTTCTTTCAAGGGTCTCTGTCTTCACCAGGGCATCTAGAGACAGGAACAAAAGGGCCCTGCATTTTCTTAAAACACCAGGGAAAGCGAAGGCTCCCCAGAGCATTCACTCCCTGAGACGCAGAAGTACACGCTCTGTGCCCAAAACACAGGGAAGAAGTCTGTGGCAGAGGAAGGCACATTATTAAGGAAAAGAGTCCCAGGGCAAGGAGCAGACAGATGAAAGCCTGACATAGACAAGCACAGACCCACTTAACAGGAGCTAGCAAGGAGCTCACAGAGAGGCCGAGCTCAGAAGCCCATGGGTGGCTGACAGGTGCTCATCATCGCCTTAACCTCAGAGGTTGCCATTGAAGGGTCAGAGCTCAGGCCCTGACAGCTGCCGTGAGGAGCTGCTGAGGGCAGGAAGCATACACTGAGGCTGCTTTCAAAACCCTGTGGCTCCCAGGGTGCTTCCAAGCTTATATATAGTAAAGGAGAAAGGTAGCCAAATGAGAGTGTGGTGGGGCACTTCTAAGACCCACACTCCTGCGTTACCTGAGAAAGCCAGATGGCCCCCGGTATAGTGAGTGCTCCCACATCCCCAAGCAGGTGGACAAGATGTTGGAGTCACAGACAAGTGGGTTATAAGATACAAGAAAGCTTAGGCTTCAGGCACCCTGATATTCAAACACTGTGTTCAGACCAAACCTTGCAGAAGCATAAATGAAGGAGAGGAAACTGTGGCTTCTCCCACTTGGAAGTAGCTGCCAGGAACTCCAGGGGCAGGGGCAGGCCAATCTCAGAGACGGCCTAATGAACTTTTGTAAAGAGTTTCAGTTTGGGAGTCACACATTTAGTACAAATCTGTGTTTTGCAGATATGGCAAATATGATTCAGAGGAGCCAGGTAACTTGCCAAAGTCACACAGAGAAGGCAAGAGAATCAAGAGCAAGACTCAGTTATCTGCTAGTTCAAAGTCCCTCCCCTCAGTAGCAGCCCTCCACACCCTGCTCTACCTTCCTCCCCATGAGCAAATCCTAGAAGAGAGCAGGACCGCCCCCCCCTCCGGACTGAGATAACCAGTAACCAAGTGTCGCTGTGCCCTATCAGGCATTTTCACACACAAGCACGCAGCGATACCTCTGCTAAAATCACACTAAAATAACACGCTGCCCTTCTCACTACAACTGACCCCAACTGGGTCAGGTCAGCAGAGGTTCCCATTCCCTGCAACTTTGTTGAATTCCTCTGCAGTTCCTTTCCTATTTTCCCCCATATCTAAGCACTGGGTTGCCCACAATCCTGACATTATTCAGTTTGCTCAGTTTGTCACTATACAGTATTGGTGTCTGAGGCTTACTTAAAGTGTTGTTTGCTCCTCTTTTCAATTTTATTTTAGAAGTCTGCAAGGAGAGGGACCAGTGCTCCATTACAGAGACTGGACAGGACTTCACAAAACATGTACATGGTACAAATAGAGTTGTGGTTTTCCTGGTCCCCTTGGCCAGAACTGGCATGCAGTAAACAATGTGAAGCAGAGAGCATTCTGCAGCCTTATCACACTCCCTCGTGTAATCAAAAGAAAAAAAATAGGTTGCAATAAAAAAAGAAAGGAAACTAGAATTTCGGATTTGTTTAAAAGTTAATTAAACCTGAAAGGTTTGTGGAGCTCATTAATTTCTTTTGTAGACCAGGACCTCAAGGTTTTCATTCTGTTGCACCACTGAGACAATAAAAACCTGATGCTGTTTTCATCACTATAATAAACAGTATATAATGAAGTTAGAACAAAGCATTTCTTTTAAATAGAAAAGTAAAAATGGAAACACATGTGCCATAAAATTCAGAATAAGTATTAAAAACTGAGTAAAAATATTTGAGGTGTGACCTATTTAATCGCTTCTGCTAATACTACTTTCATTCTTGTCTGGAAAGATGACTGAACAGTAAGCACACAGATATGACTTTATATGTATCCCGGTTAATCCTCTGGATTGACAAGTTTAAAAGAGATGGAGTGTCCTCTTTACAATGAAAGTTGAACGTGCAATTAAACTGAACAGGAAGCCTCCCCAAGGCTTTCTCGGTAGCTCAGCATGGCAGTTAGATAGCACCCCCTCCTTGTCATTTCCATGTCATAAGCATCTAATGGAAGGACAATGCCTTGCACTCTGCACAGGTTGGCAACCCTAGACGAGTCATATTAAAGATGGTCGTGGGGACTGGTGTTAGATTACCCACACCAGACACAACAAATGGAGCCAGGAGTGGGCTGCACATGGATTGCTGGCTGCTGAGAATGAGAGTGTGAGTGGGTAAGCATTTCAGAGGAAAGGACAGCAACTGCTGAGTAAGGTAAGAGGGTCTTTCTGCTGAAAGGTAGAGGGCTGGCTAAAAGAACTTTCAAGACTCTAGTTCTAAACAGCTTTATTCTGTGCTGCAGAGATAAACATTCCAACCAGTGCCAAGCCGAACCCCACATCTGTTTCTTTCCCACAAGTTATTTCAATGGGAATAGCAGAACATTTAAATAATAGCTGTGTGTCTCCACCACAAAGTCTCCATTATCCCCTTGAGGTGCTGAACCTAATTCATCTTGGTGACCCCAGCAAAGTACCTACTACACAATATAGGCCCCCAAAATATAGAAGGGCATGATGGAAAGTGAGTATCTCATTTGATTTTTAAATAAGACATTGGTATATGTTTGATAATATCAGTCAAGCTCCTTGGCATCTAGATATCACGTGAATAGATAAAAGCTTCACCTACAATACTTCTTTTCTTCTAGCCACAACACTAAACCTCCTGGCGGACAGGACAGAGGAGGTTTTATTCCTAGTCTGGACCCAGTAACTTCTACTCACTTACTGGGAATCTTACAATATAAAAACAGTCATAGGAAACCAGCATGTGTAAGAATGGTTACCTCAAACTTAGGACCATCACACATTTGGGACGGGATGCCTCTCCTCATCATTTCTATTTAACATGGCATTGTGAATTCTAGTAAGATCAGTTATCCTGTGCATCCCCCCTCCATGTCTCTTCGAATTCCTAGAAGTGCTTCATCTAATTCATCTCAGTGATGAGATGAAGTAAGAGAGGGGAAGAAAAAGGAAGAAAAGATGAAAGGAAGAAGGAAGGAGGGAAAGAAGGAGGGAAGGAAGGAAGAAAGAAAGGCAGGAAGGAAGGCAGGCAGCAGGCAAGCAGCATACAGACCTATGAGATGGTAAAGTACTCCCATTTGTAGATGGCATGGTGTTGTGTCTACTCACCAAATCACAAGGAAGTTTCTTCATCTGTGTTCATAGCAGCCTTATTTGTAATAGCTAGAAACTGCAAACAACCCAGATGTCTTTCAACTGAATAATGGATTTAAAAACTGTGGTACATCTACACCATGGAATACTTATCAGCTATCAGAAATCATGCAATTTGCAGCCAAATGGATGGAACTAGAGAAGCTCATCCTGAGTGAGCTAACCCAGACTCAGAAGGATGCACATGGCATCTATTCACTTATAGTTGGATTTTAGCCATATAGTACAGGATATCTATACTACAACCAATGCACCAAAGGGAGCATGAACATAGACTTAGTTTCCTGTCAATGAGACACTTTGCCCTAGTGGTGCTGACTTGTAGGCCCCCAGTGTATGAGGAGGCTCCTGGCCCTCATATGACTGCTGAACTGGGGCGGGGGACTGTTATGTAGGGACACTCTACTCCAGAGGAGTGGGATGGAAGGGATAGGGGGTAGAGGGTGGGAGGGCAGGACTGGAAGGGGTGGAAAGAGGACACTGTGATGGAGATGTAACCTGAAGTAATAAACAAATATTAAAAAAAACATTTCTAGAGCTAATGAATAAGACCAGCAAGGTTTCGGAATGTAAGATCAAAACACAAAAATCAACTGTATTTCTATGATTTAACAACTTCAAATAAAAGTGGCATGTTCACACACACACACTGCACTAATGCATAGATAGGTGGGTAGATAGATAGATGACAGGTAGATAGATGATAAATAAATAAGATGCTGAAGAACTTAACAATAGAGCTTCAAGGTTTGTACAACCTTAAAGAATGGCAGGTGAGGTAAGTCTGATGACAGAGCTTGATCCTAGAGCCCATGTGTTGGAAGGAGAGAAGTTACTCCACAAGTTGACCTCTGACCTCCATATGTGTGCCTTGGCATTCCCATTTGCACACACAGGTATACATGATAAGTAAAATTTTTTAAATTGTAAAGAACATAAAGAAGATGTACATAGTAACTGTCAGCTTTTTTGACTATGCCAAACTCCTCGGATTAAAGTTAAAGGAAGGTGGGACAATGAGGCTCATGATTTTGGAGGCTTCTGTCGAAGGCTTTTGGACCTGAGGTCACAAGGAGGGTTACCACAGAGAGGGTCACATGGTAAAGCAAAGCTGCTCAGCTCTGGAGCCAGGAAGGGGATAGGAGGAGTGTGGGGTGATGGAGGGGGAGAGAAAGGTAGTGTGATGTGTGTGTGTGTGTGTGTGTGTGTGTGTGTGTGTGTGCATACAATTCTACAGTGAAAATGCCAGTAATCCAGTTATTTTTAAATGGCAGCAGATTTAAGCAGGCATTTATCTAAAGAAGATTCATCACTTCTACATGAAAAGACCCTCAGTCTCATTAGCCGCAAATGCCAGTTAAAGTCTCAAAGAGATGCCACTGAGAGTTATGAGAAGGACAGTTAACAAGTACAGCCAGGTTAAGGAGACCCAGGGACCCTTGTGCACAGCTGGTGAGAATGGATGTGGGACAGCCACTTTGGAAACACAGTGACAGTTCCTCAAAAAGCTAACCATAAAAGTACCTACCATATAATGCAGAATTGTAATCTTCACTATGGATATATGCAACACAAAGTAACTCCACACAAAAATTTGTTCATGTATATTCAGAGAATCATTAATCATAATAGTTAAAAAGTGGAAGGAACCCAACTGTGTACACACTGATGAATGGATAAACAAAATGTAACAGAATATTCCATATAATGAAATATTACTCAGACATTAAAAGGAATAATAAACTGACTTGCCAAATCTTAAAGCCATTACAAATCTTAAACTTTGAAAACACTTGAGTGAAAGAAATTATACATAAATGGTTACATATTGGAGGGTTTCAAGGGTTTCAAGGATATGAACAGCCCAGTAGAGGCAAATACAATTAGTAAAAGAAGCATATTAGTTCGAACAAGGGCTGAAGAAGGTAAAGACACGAAGTGACTGTTAAGGGTACAGGTTTCCTTATGAAGTCTCAAAATGTTCTAGAATTAGATATAATGGTTGTCCAACTCTGTGAACATATTATAAAGGCTAACTGATTTGCACACTTTAAAGGGGTAAACTTATGCTGTGTGTATCACATCTTGATTACCCATGATTCTCACATGTTTGCACATACTGCTGATAACACCCAGTGTAGAGTTCTTGAGAGATGGAGAGGCGGGTACCAATTTTGGGGGGACTATGTTGATATGGTGTCTTATTTTGACACAGTGCTTGCCATGTACTTCTGACTGGCCTAATATTCAGTATATAGTGCAAACTGACCTCGAACTCACAGTAATACCTCTGTCTCAGCCTTCGGAGTGATACAGCTACTAGGCGAGCACCACCAGGCCAAGGTTCTGGGTCCTCAGTTACACTGGCACCATGTCAAGTGCTCAGTCACCACATTAGGATGGTAGCCATGTACAAGGAACAAGCAGTGTCTCCATCAATCCGGAGAGTCCTATGGGGATGAGCCGACACCAAGCAGGCTTATGTATGCTTTGTGTTATCTCCTCTTTACATTCATTTTCAACTTTTCAATAATAAACAAATTTTTACAACACAAGAGCTATTTTAAGTGAAGATTTTTTTTTAATTGAAGGTGGGGCTAGGGAAGATGGCTCAGAGGTTAAGAGCATTTGCAGCTCTTGCAAAGAACCCTAGTTCAGCTGTCAGCACCCATCCACACCAGACAGCTTACAACTGTCTACAATTCCATCTCTGGGGGAATCCAGTGCCTTTTTCTGGCCTCCAGAAGCATGTGCACACACACACACACACACACACACACACACACACACACACACACAC
>CAJQZJ010000102.1:821023-836652 GCA_907164525.1 Lophiomys imhausi | reverse complement strand
CACACACACACACACACACACACACACACACACACACACACACACACACACACACAAACACACATGCACACACACACAAATAAACAATAAAATACATCTTTAAAATAAATAAACTAAAACTGAAGGTGTACTGAAATAAAGAAATGGGAAAAAGCCCACTCATGACTCAAGAGTCACCACTCACTCAAATTGAGGGTCCCTATGGTTGTAGCATCAGTAGGAGTGGGGCCCACAATCGCCCTCACCCAGACTACCCATCTGCACCCCAGGATATGATGGTGGGGAGAGAAGGGCATCCCAGCCAGGCAAGAACCCCAGTATTCTTGCTCAGAGTTCAGCAGTTTCTGTCACAAAGCCCTCTCCAGTTATTGCACACTTTGACGGATTACCAGAGTGATAACAGGGTGGTATCTGTTCACTGTGTTCAGATTTATAGCAGCTTTCGAGAAAAGAGGATTTGCCTATCTCCTCACTGGCCCGTGGACAGAAGTCCTTGCTCTTAATACAGACTTAAAAAATAATCGCCCCGTTACAGGGGAGGCTTGTGAAAGATTCTTCTCTCATTCTAGGCAATAAAACAGAACAGTTCATGCTTTCTGAAAGCAATGTGGAAATACACATCCAAAGCCTTAAAAACATTCTAGCTTTTTGCTCAATTATGACACTTCCAGCAACAGATTCCAAGAGAATGATGGTGGGTGCACTCAGAGGTTTAGCTATAAGAATGTGCCTGGCAGAGCTGTTTGTAACAGCAAAAAGCTGAATTCAGGCTTCGAGAGCAACTTGATACATCCTCAGATGACACGCACCATCAGCCAAGGACAATGCAGGAGGGAAGACTTCATGGCATTAGAAATGACCATTAAGTATTAAACTTAAAAATGAGTTTTAATACAGTATGAAAGGTAGCATTTCATTTTTGTGATATATATGTAGACATATACATATAGAATATATATATGTAAACATATACAGTTAGAATAATTACAATGACTGTGATGAAGTCAAGACTATTTCTGTATGACAGGAAAATACCTAGCTGGAATTAGAAACTGTTGTATCATGTTTTTAATAATGTGTGTGTGTGTATATATATACATACAAAATATATACAATAAAATATATATTACCACGATAATAAAAATAAAAATTGTTTTTTAAAAAAAGCCAAAATCATAGTAAGGCAAGAAATATTTATACCTATAACTTGAAATAAAATTATCACTATAATTATTTTTACATTCAGTTCCCAAAATTCCTAGCTGCCAAGGCAAAAGAATACAAAGAAATCTATAGATCGCCACTGTTTTATCAACTAATATTCTGGCACTAGATTCTAGGGGGAGTTTACTCTGTCTGTTCCTATGTTACACTGTCACCCTATGTGGGCCCAGCAGTGCATCTCTCATAAGCTTCACCTTGGAAATTTTTTCGGCGCTACTTCATAAAATTATTTTATTGCTACTTCATAACTGTATTTTTGCTACTATTAAGAATTTCAATGTAAATATTGGATATGCAGGCTATCTGACCCCAAAGAGGTCACGACCCATAGGTTGAGAAACTGCTGGTCTAGAGGAATAGTGCAAATTGGGTTTCTCCTTCCAACTTAGCCGTCAGCTTCACTCAGATCCTTCACTCCAAGTCCTAGGATGACAGAACTTGAAGACTACTAGAACAGCTTTCTTCTCTGTCATATCCGCTCTACTCCAAGGACCCTCCTCTCCACATATCTCCTACTTACCTTCAGTCTCCCATTGAGCTGTCTCCTTACCAGCAGCATGAACCTTCTTATATCTGTCACCTCTAAGAGAACTCACCCACTGAGTGACTCGTTGATACTCATGTATATCATGAGTCCTCACATGGGCCAAGCCATGACGTGTCCCTGGCCAGCTCTCTCAGCACTTCCCATGGTGCCTGGTACATAAAACTGGCCCAGGACGTGAGAAAAGTCAGACAAACACTGTTGGAAGAGCCGCGTCTACCAAACTCAAGACTGTTCTGAGGCGGCCAGGGGCCTGTTGTGAATGTATCAAAAGCTTCTTTGGTGAGAGATGGGCTGGACAGGGATTCTTCATTCTGCAAGAAGCAATGAATTTGTGCAGCATAAAGTGAATTTAAGAGTATAGGAGTACATAAAATGAGAATATGTGCTGTTTCATAAAATGCTTGCCATGGGTGCTCGTGAGTGTGTGCGTGTGTGTGTGTGTGTGTGTGTGTGTGTGTGTGTGTGTGTATACCTAAATAAGCACTAGACCATGGATTTCTTTCACATAGTTTGCAAGGCAGATAATGGTACAGGCCCTAAAAAATTTCATGTAGCAACCAAACTACTAATTGTCCTGATGGGTATTTCTACAACTATTGGAAAGTTTAAGGAGAACTCTTAAGTTTCCTCCGCATTCTGTAAAAGTGTCAGTCTAGATCACAGGCAACTCATTACCGCCGAGGCACAATGAGAGGAGAAAAACAATCCCACAGGGTGGCTATATCCAACCTGAATTTTCATTTGGCCATTTTTACTGGAACACCACCCCCACAAGAGGGGAAACGATATGTGATATTTAGAGCAGGCCTAGATGAATGTGGGAACCACCCAAGGAACATGCAAAATGCACCTGTGACCAGATCACAAAGAATACCATCTGAGACACTGGGACCCGACACTTACATGATGACTTAACACCTCCCTAGTAAGGGTTGATACCCACTGAGATATGTAAGACTATAGAGTTCTCGGAATGCAAAGAGAGGGGGAACAATGCGAAGATTTTACATGAAGATCATAAAAAGAACATTAAAAGGCTTAAATCATAAAGTTGGGGCTTTTGATTTCTGCTCAAACTGTACAGAACTGAAAGGAGCATAATTCCATGCTTATGCCAAATAAAAGGTCACGCAAACTTCAAGTTCATAGATTTTTTTTTAAATCCACTGAACATCCGACACAGACCAGACTAGCCCAATTAAGGAACAATATTACCTGCAGGGCAGTAAGATACCTTATTCACCTGAGCAGATACATCTGCAAGTATCAAGAAACAGATCACAAAGGAACACCGAGGGAAGAGTGACGCTGTGATCTGTTATACATCTAAGTCTTTGATAGAGTTGAAGACATAATGCATATACATTTTCAACTGAACTTGAGTTGCTTAGGGTTTAAAAGGATATTTTCGAATCTAAATAAATACTTAGGTTTATAAATATAGGATATGATAGAAAATATTTAGGCTCAGAACTTTAGACACACCAATACAGATGGATGATTGCCTGATACAAATAGGCTAAACATTATGTATATAACTTTTATATATTCTTTTCCTGATTATTTCATATTGGTTCTTACTGTATATAGTTTTAAAATATAGCCTTTTTATTAAACAAAAAGAGAAAATTGATGCAGTGATCTATTATGTATTCTAAATGTTAATTAATTGCTCCCAGAGGTCTGCTTGCTGTCTGTTACTTTGCTTGCTAACCATTGTCTCTGATTGGTTGGATAAATGCTGAGGTCTGAGATTGGGCAAAGAGAGAGGCAGGTGGGGCTAAGGTGTAGGTGCGTGGGCTTTTGAAGCAGGGAGATAGGTGGAAGAAGTGAGGAGGAGGAGGGTGATAGGGTAAATGGAAAAAGATCATTCCATGTGGCCTGGAACATCAGCATAGCGTGGAGAATAACAGTCCAAGGGGACGTATGTATATATGGGGTTTTATTTATACAATAGAATTATAAGCTAGAGTAGATGAGCCAAGATTGCGCAATCCAGACTAAGGCTTGTTAAAATCCATCAGGTGTCTGTGTGACTATTTATAATGGCAGGTTAAGGATTCACACCACCTACCAATTAAATATATCATAAATATTGGTAAATAATTTAAATACTTACTTCTACAGAAGAGCTGGGAGAACATGGAGACAGATCACTCTGAGGCACAAAACCAAAAGGAGACCTGAGGTCAACAGTAGAACCACCACTGAGAAAAACCTAACTCTAACCATATCCCTAGGGGAATTTGAAGACTGGCACACGGAAGTGTGTCAGATCCTAATGGACTGCAGGCTAGACTGCTACGTCCTCACACTGAAGACAAAGCAGCAGTAGGAAGGCATGCCCATGTCCAGGTAGGACATTTATCTCCTTCTCTTATGTCATATCAAAATGTCTAGTTACCAACAACAACAACAAAATTGTAGGGTATATGAGCAGCAAGGAAAAATATACACTGAAAACTGTAAGGCAATAAATACAAGTGAAACAGATGTTATATAAACATTGAAGCTATCAGGGAATTAAAAACAATCATATTAATTTATTTAAAAAAAAAACTCTAGCCAAAAAAGTAGACAGCAGGGTCATTTATCCATTTGGTGGGAAATAGGTTATCTTAACAGAAGGTAAAGAAAATTAAAAAAAAAAAGACTCTAATGAACTCTGAGGGCCAAACTCAGAAACAAGTGAAAAGTGGCCTCAACAAGGATTCTCTCAGAGGTCACATAACCAAGTTAAAAAAACAAACAAACAAACAAACTTGAAAGTAGTGAATAAAAATTACCCAAACTGAAACAGGACAGTAAAGAACAAACAAAGAAAATAGACCACAGTGCCCAAGATGGAAAGCTATGCCAAAAACTGTGAGTTAACTATAATTGAAATTTCAGAAGGGGGAAAAAGAGACAGAGAATCAAACAAGTTACAAAAATAACTGCTATGAATTTTCCAAAATGAATGATAAGCTACAAACCACAAATCCAAGAAGTTTAAGAAAGCCCGGCTAGATAACTAGCAAGGGTGTGCCTGTACAGCAGGATTGAGCACCTCCACACCAGAGTCAAGAACCTGAAAGCCAAAACCAAAAAGAAAATCTTAGGTGAAAGGAGAGAAAAATTAAATGCTAAATACAAAGGAACAGAGAAGGAAATGGTCTTGTCAAAAAGCATGCAAACAAAAAAGCAACGAAAACACCTCTTTAAACCGATTCAGTGATAAACAGGACACCGACTGGGAAGTCTGTATCTATTTTTAAATGCTATCAGAGATAAGTGGATGTCTGAAACAAGAATCAGAAAGCTTAACCTGTAAGTCCAACCCCTGGCCTGTTTTAGTTTGAGAGATTAACAGTGGACAACAGGTTATTTCTTCCCTAAGAAAGAAACAAAGCTAGGGACCGCTCTCTCACCATGCCCAAACACAGAATTCTTGGCCAGCACAGTAAACCAAGAGAGATATAAAAGAAATCTGGATTGGAACAGGAAACTATTTCTATTCACAGAGCATGTGATTGTCTTTGTAAAAAAAAAAAAATCTGAATCAATCTACCAACAAGTCTGTTACAATATACAAAAAATATAAATTCAGTATATCAAAATAAACCACATTTCTATATAGTGACGGAAGACCCCAAAACTAAATACTTCAGGTAGAAGCATAGCAAAGCCTTATGTACAAAAACAATTTTCCTAGTATTTATAAAACATTATGATGATAGAAACCAGAGACAAATTACTGGTTATATACACCATATTTGTAGATTGCAAGAGTCAAATATAAAATGTCAATCAACTTACGACTCCAGGGGAAATTTTGTAGATATTGACAAGTTGATTCTACTATTCACATAAAAAGTCAAAGGAACTAAAAAGAACAACAGTGGTGATCTAGACTACCCACTTTCAAATGATACTAACAGAAAGTAATCCAGGTAAGACAGGGTAATATTTACACATAGTAGGCTGTCAAATCAGTAGAACAGAACTGATAGTTCCAGAAACAACGTTACATTTATGGCATATTTTATTTAATGCATTTAATATTTAAAACTAAATTAAAATATATTTTAGTATTCATTCATTCGTTCGTTCGTTCGTTCATTCTTTGTTTGTTTGTTTGGAGGCCTAAGAAAAACATGCTGAAGTCATGAAGTACCATGAGGGTATGAAGAATCAAACTCAGGCTATAAGGCTTGGGAGTAAGAGTACCCTAACACACTGAGCCATCTTGCTGGTCCCTGGTCGATTTCCTCTTAAATAACTAAGGAAATTCAGTTGGGAAATGTTAGTCTTTTTAAAAACTTGTGCTAAAATAATTGGGCTTATACATGTCCAAAAAGCCTTTGACCCATTTTCACACCTTATTCAAAACTTAACTCAAGTTGAATCATAGACCTAAATGTAAAACATAAATATATGAAATTTGTGAAACAAAACATGGACATTATTAAAACTTTGAACCCATGAGATAAATTTCATGTAAGTTCCTAAAGTAAAGGTACTACTTTTCCTTACAATTGTCTAAGGCATCAAAACTTATTTTCTCACTGTTCAAATAATGAGCCCTGACCGTGAATGAGCACATTTGTAATGTAACCATACTTCCTCTTTATCTACCACCCAAACTAAACAATTTGGGAGCAAACAATGAAAGGAATGGGCCTGATTTCCCGTTGCTCATATTTCTTCACTCGTTTCTCATCACCTGGTGCTATGTTTTTCAAGTCACTATAGGAACAAGGTAAGATGTAACAAAGAAAGAAATTCTGTTAAAAAAGAAAAAAAAAAGGCTAGGGGTGGTAGAGATGACTCAGTCAGGAAAGTGCTTGCCCAAGTTCAACTCCCAGAAGCCGCAGAAAAAGCCACATGCAGTGGTGTGCACTTGCAATCCCAGTATTGCAGTATTGGGGAGGTGGAGACTGGCAGATCCCTAGGGTCTACTGCCTAGCCAAACCAACTAGCTCCAGGCCAGCAAGAGACCCTGTCTCAAACAAACAAGATAGAACTGTGTCTCACAAACCACAAACACAGTGTGGTTTCTGAGGCTGTCTGCTAACACACGCACACACACACACACACACACACACACACACACATAAAAAACACATACACACATTAAAAGAAAAAGAAAATTCTCTAATTTGATATTCAACCCACGTCTAGGCAAACATTTGTCCTTTTTTGCTAAACCTACTCAGGCCACAATTCTTTGCAGGAAATAAACCTCACTGCTCATCATCCAAAATGTTGTCTGAAACACATGTGTATCTCCTTCTGTGGAATGGTAAGCTCCATGAGAACGATGACTTCCTCATTTTTAGGGATTTTGGGTTTCCCACCCTTGAAACAGTGCCTGGCGCGCACAGCAGGTGCTTAGTGGTCCCTTATGGAGTGAATAGTGGCCCAAGACTTGAATCATCATTACTTCCCTCTACTTCTGCACAATGATCCCGACAAAAACACCTAGGTGAGCTGGCCCTTCCCCACCCACTTTCTCCAGGATCAGTGACCATTCATTCTTCCAGCTTCTGGACTAACTAGGTACTGAGGAGAGAGGATTATGAGAAGTTGCATGCCAGGTTCTGCAAGAGAACACCAAATGTCCACTGATGTCCAGTGAAAACAAAGAGCATCGGTCACCTAGCACTTCCGGTGAAAATGGACTAAACAAATACTTCAAAGCAGCACTTAACACTGTCACTAAAGGTCACCCACTGAGTTCAGTATCGGAGAAACCTGCTTTCTTGACCAGATCTACCTCTAGCTGCATGCTCACCAAGCCCTGGCCTGTTAGTTTGAACAGCAGGTAACAATGCTGAAACTGAGCCATAGCTTTGAGCAAGGGAGTGCTCTTAGGAGGACTAAGGAGGCCCTGGGCTAGGGTGGATCGCTAGGGGAAGATGGTCTTCTGTGAGATTTCAACTACACATGCCCTGCCCCCCAAACTCCTCCAACAGAGTGAGCTATTACCACACACTAAATGACAATCACACATAGAAAACTGTCACTCACCCTGGGGGTATTTGGACAGCTTAGAAAGCCATTTCCAGGTTTCAGGTGTGAGTTGTCTGACAAATTGGATCATGACTTTTGATGACACCACAGTGGTGTCCAACACAGGGTGCCCCTGCCTTTCCTGCTATGCCATGCTCAGTTCTTTTCCTTCCCCTCAGCCACGCCCTATACTTTTCCTACTGCCCTGAACTCTGGATTTGCAGGAGGCATCACGAGTGCCCACCCTTGCCTTGGTCCATGCTTGGGGACCTCACATCGTGTTAGACACAGAGCTCAGGGAAGATGAACCCCAGTCTCAGCTCAGATGACTAGCTGGCGAAAAGCAATCAGAGCCCCAGCTCTGTCCCTAATGGTTAGTCTAGGGGTAGGCTGTCCATTCTGCTCAATGGCACAGGGCCAATGACAAGAACTGTAGGGAAATTATCATTTTTTTTTTTTTTTTTATCTAAAGGAAGACTGAGAAGTAAGTCCTGTCCTTTTCTCTGCTGTGAATGCTATTATGTCAAGGAAGACAATCAGATCGCTGGTTCCTGGTTCCTGTGGAGGTGAGGGAAAACTTAGAGAAATTTCTAGAAGACAACCTAGAGCTGTAAATGGCCCCTTCCCCTCCTCCAGACATCCCCGGAAAAGGTAGCTGAACCTAACTAAAAATAC
This sequence comes from Lophiomys imhausi, assembly GCA_907164525.1. NCBI lineage: Eukaryota > Metazoa > Chordata > Mammalia > Rodentia > Muridae > Lophiomys > Lophiomys imhausi. The sequence goes on along the minus strand of CAJQZJ010000102.1, from coordinate 828,212 downwards.
ATGCATTAAAGTGTGGCCTTTCAGACACCCTACCCTGTGACCCGGACAGTACCTCACTGCTTCTGCTCCACAGCCAGTTTGTCTCTAACTTAGAGCTGAGCTACACTTTCCTTGGGAGGACTTCACAGTGTCCCCAGTGAGAAAACCTCCAACACTGTTATCTGCGCATACCTCTCTCCTCAAAGCGTCCGCCCTCACCCTTGGCAGAGGCTCTGGCGTATGCTGGGCCTTGACCGGACGTGAAATGATTGAATGAAGTAAGCAAGCGGTGAATGAAAGCTGGCAACACAAGCCACAGCCCTGACAGCCTGGCACCCAGGCTGTCCACACTCTGAGCAAGGCCTCCTTGAGGTGTCCCCAAGGCAAACACACACGGTGCAACACACAGTCCTATTTTTGTCTAAACTGCTTCTTGAGAGATGGCCTCCAAATTGCCTAGGCTTGAGTAAGGACAGGGCCATCTATCCCAGGAATTGGGCTAATCCTCCATGACGCTGGTGGCACCTGGAGAATACAGACCGACTCCTGTTGTGGAAACCCACTCCCGATCTGCAGAGATGGTATATAGACTTACAGTGGTCCAGAACACCAGGAAGGTCTGCTGAAGGATAGAATGATGGAAGAGATCTCGAAATCTACCTTTCTCTTTCCCTCCTTCTCTGTCTTCTTCTTCCCTCCCTCCCTTGTCCTTTACTCCTTCCTTTATTTCCTTCAAAGCTAAGCCTGAAGGTAAGGTGCCAGCTCTAATAACCATTGCATACAAAAGAACATGTCAACCTAGTGGGCAAAGAACTAAGATGCCTCTGAGGAGAGACATTGTCCTAGGAGCTCAAAGGTGTGACAAGCTGGATAAAACTTGTCACTCTCTAACTACAATGGAAGCTGAACTGGAAGACTTTTCCTTTGGAGGACCCAGCCAATTCCTACATTGCATAAGGCAACGTTCAAGTCACCAAACCCTAACCCTAAGAAAAGAATCCGGGCTGGAGAGATGGCTCAGCGGTTAAGAGCACTGGCTGCTCTTCCAGAGGTCATGAGTTCAATTCCCAGCAACCACATGGTGGCTCACAGCCATCCATAATGAAATCTGGTGCCCTCTTCTGGCCTGCAGATATACCTGCAGACAGGACACTGTATACATAATAAAAATAAATCTTTAAAAAAAAAAAGAAAAAAAGAAAAGAATCCTGACAGTTCATAATGGCAGGAGAAGGCTAATTACATTCTTCTACCAGAACCTCTTGATCCTATTAGCTAGGAACAGCACCTCCCACCCCCCACCCACCTCGACACCTCCATCAACTTGTCAGAACGGTGCACACAGCCCTCCCAAGCAGACAGACACTATCACTTTCCCCTGGCCCCCCATGTCTTCTACTCAGAAAGATGCAGGGTCCTCTGGAGACTCGAAGTGTAGAATACGTTAACACTTGGGGGATAAACACGGAGAAAATCCCTCGAGCATCATGCTAGGTACCTCATGGGCATCAAACAATTTAAGGCCATCTGATTATTATGATACCTATTTTATCTTTGAGGAAACAGCATCAGAGAAGTTAAGGGACTTACTCAAGGTCACAGAGCTAGTAAGTGAGCTGAGATTTAAACACCATTCTGGACTACACTTCCCACTTCATCACTCCCGATTGCCAGGCACCGGGAGATGGGCAGCACCTCTTCACCCCACAATACCCTAGGGCAAACACACCCACGCGGATTTACTACGTATGCCCCACAGAGTAAGAGCAGCCCTGCCGACCCAGCTTTACCGAAGCCTGGGTAACTAACTGATGTGTTGGTTAGTGATTTAACAACAAAAGTAAAGCGCCCTGAGAAGGGAGCCGGTCGGGCTGTAGCGCCGCAGAGGGAAGGGAGGGAGCTGGCTCGCACTTGGCCGTGCGGCTCGGGCCTCCGCCTCAGCGGTGGCCTCCTACCGCGGAGTCACCGGGAGACCCGCGCGGCTCTGCCCGGCGCCCGCTCGGCTCCCGCCCGCCCGTGCAGATGTGGGCAGCTGCGCTCCCGCGCGGCACGGAGAGTCCCGGGCTCCGCCGGGCGTTTCGCAGTGCCCGCCGCAACCGCGCGCCCCTCCCAGCCCCGGCTCTGCGGGCTCCACGCGTGGCCTCCCGCAGCGGCCGCCCGGCTCACCTGCGCTGTGGCGGCCCGCGGACTCCCGGCGCCTCGCTCGGCTCCCGGCCTGGGTTCCCGGCACTCGCTGGCGGTGGCTGTGACCGCGCGGGGCGGGGCGCGGCTCCTCCCCGCCCCGAGCCACCTGGGGCGCCCGGGAGGGGCGGGCCGACAGGTGAGCGCCGCACTCCGGGGAGCGGCCCGGGTGGCCGCCTGGGGACGCCGCCCGTGTCCGGCGCCCAGAGGCACGAAGCCCAGTGAACGCGAAGGTCGCTGAATGCACCCGAGCGGAGGAGCTGTTCCCACCTAGTCTGGCGGGCTGGGAAAAGAGCGCAGACCCCGCGCACAGCAGCTAGAGGGGTACTGCAGCCCCCCCCCAGAGTGCGGTGCAAGAGTCCCTCGGGAGAAAACGGTTAGGCCAAGAGTACAACTCACTTCAGAAACAGAACTCAGGCCTTTTAGACCGTTGTCATACCCCTTCCAAGCCTCATCCACTCCTCAACTGTATTACATTTTGCTATAAATAAGATGATTCCTTGTTGTCATCTCCTCTCCAACTCTGGATTGTAAGTCCAATACTGCTTCTCTGCAGTTGAATCCCCAAAGCCTTCTACAAACCCGGGACAGTCCAGGGCTCTGTGGATAGCAGAAGAATGCCAAGGTATGGTTCACTGCCCAGGCTGGCTCCAGTGTTACTCTGTTAGCACTTGAAAGCAAGCTCCTTGACTTTTAGGCCACTCTTTATATCACTTTCCTTCCTGACACTTCCAACCAGAGGACTGGTTTGTGGGAGGCCTACACTGTGTAAGTGGTCAGGCAAATCCCCAACTTAGGAAGAGGCCACACACAGAGGAATTCACAGAATACGGTGACCTGTCTGGCTTGCACTAGTGGGAACCAAGCCAGAGTTTAGACAACTGACCTAGGAGGTGGCAGAGTTGAGTGTGAGATCCAGGCCTATCCATCTGCAGAGAGAGCAGAGTGGTGTGGAGCCCTGAGAAGCTTGGCTGGATGCAAATCTTCTCTAAAAACTAGGCATAGATATAGCCACTATAAAGAATTCTCTAAAAACTAGGCATGGATATAGCCACTATAAAGAATTCTCTAAAAACTAGACATGGATATAGCCACTATAAAGAATTCTACCCATGGGCTCTGCAGGTCAAGGGGCACCTAAGCCATTGACATTACTCGAAGTCCCTGACAGATTCTAAGAGTGGAGCTTTTTTTTTTTTTTTTTTTGTAAGTTTTCCATTTAACAGACAGATGACCTTAACGTTAAGGGGTATGTGGTACAGCTGGTTCCATACCGGTTTCATTTGTGGACTCTCAGAGAAAACTTCTCCGATTTTGCTACAGGAAGCACTGTTCAGCTTTAAAGACGCACAGAGTCCACCCTTTCTGTAAATATTTCAGGGCCCTGCTGTGACTGCTGTGTATTAAACCTCCAAGGCAAAAGTTGAAGGGGCTCAGCCAATGGTGATTGATGGTCAGAGGCAGGTGGACTGCTTCGTTCCTCCCCCCTGACTACAGACCCAACACTGTCAAGGCCTGGGCCCCTCTTTCACCACTGGGTCCTACACAAGGGAGTGTTTAAGGTCTGGTGTTACCTGGCTGGCCTGGTCACACTAGACAGGCCCTCCTGGAAGAAAATTGCAGAGGATGCCCCACCTAGGTGTGCCTAACCATAGCAGCTACTCCCCCACGGCAGGTCTGGAGGCTGGTGTCACAGGGTGGAGAGGTGGCAGGGCCTGCCTGCCTGCCCTATGGGTCAGCCACTTGTCCCAGCAGGTGGGGCTGAACAAAGGAGCCGCTCCAGGTCCCACCCAGGCGCAGCCCTTTTTTATGTTTTGGTTTCAGTCCATGTGGAGCATGTGATTTAAGATCCTCTGTTGTGTGTGTGTGATCGTGGATAGGCCAGCCTGTGAGAGATGCCACCTGGAAAGGCTGAAAACCTTCCAGAAAACACAAGTTCCACTCTAGAGCCCTGTTCCCCTTACCTCCCTTCTACTCCTCTCCCTACTTTTTTGTTTGGCTAGGGCTATATATAAACACACACATACACACACTAATTTTTCTTTATTATTGAGGCTTTTATACATGTATACAATAAAATGTGATCATATTCGCCCAACTCCCCCAAGTTCTCCCCTAATGCACTCCAATAATATCATGGTTTTTTTTTCTTTTTTCCTTTTTCTTTCTTTTCTTTTCTTTCTTTTTTTTTTTATAACCCACCAAGTCCAATTAGTGTTGCCCATATGTGTATAGTTACAGAGTTACTCAGTGGAGCATGGGAAATCTACCAGTGGCCACACATTTTAAAACAAAAGAATAATTCTCCCTCCTCAGCTGCTATCAGCTGCCAAGAGCTTCTCAGTAAGGAATGGGGTTGGGAGAGCACCTCCCTTCCCTATTTTGGCTGGATTAACCTTGTGCAGGTAACCACAGCAGGTATGAGTTCACAAGTGCAATAGCTGTGTCAAGGCCAGAAGTTTGCCTTTCACTGCATCTGGCTCTGTAACTCTAACATTCCCAGAGCTGGGGAGGAGGGAGCTGAGCGAGGAGGAGGGAGCTGAGCAAGACATCCCACTGAGGCTCTGTCTCTTATTTTTAGAGCTTTAACCAGTTAAGTATTTTTTTTTAATTTATCTAGGTAAAGCTTAAACATTCAATGTGAAGTTTTGGCCTTTTGATAGCAACTGTCACAAACTGTATAGGAAAATTAACAAATACAAACTAATAGTCAGTCAAACATGTCATTTTGTTAGGTACTAGCACAGTTTATCACAGATATTTTTCTACGTTAATCAGAAATGAAGTTGCTAAGAGACAAGCAACATTTGCTTAGCCAAATATATGGAGATAGATAGGGGGTCTTCAAAAGACTCAAGAGACCTGTCGAATACCTCAAAGTAGTTGTCTTAGCTTAGAACTTTCTGATATTGAGACATGTCAGCTCCTGACAGCACCCCTATTCTATTCTAAGTAGAGGATGAGTATCAAAGATTTTCTATTTGGAAATGGCTGCATTCGTGGCAAGCTTGTCAGTGAGCAAGAAAAATCCCTTGCTTCAACTGTAGACAGAATGCTGTCCAAAAAGGACAAAACTTGGAAGCAGGTAAGTGGACAGCCTAGCTCTGCCAAGACAGAGTAGACAAGTCCTTCATAATTCCTGCTTTACAATTAATGTCTGTCAGAGAAACAGGGCCAAGAGGCTGAAGATTGATGCTCTAATGTATGGAGAGAAATTGGGGACTGTCCAGGCAGCTAGTTGTCTGTCATTTCTTAGTTTTGGAAGCTGCTCGCTCTGCACTTCCCGTTAAATCAGACATATTTATCCTTCTCAGGTCTCATATGTGGTTGAAGACTAGATAGTTATAGTCTCACAGTTAAATTTCAAATTGTTTAGGAATTAAAAGGATGTTCGAGGTCTAAGATGTTTTTAAGTTGGCAGTGCAAGTTAGGATGGAAATTGAGATAGGTATAGAACTGTAAACTCATGGAGATAGATGGATAAAAGAGTATTGATGTCGGTTGCTGGGTATGTGTGGACTGGACATGGGAAATGTATGTTGTGCCTTGTAATTGTCATAATTGTGGCCTAATTATTAAAAAAAAAAAGAATTAGGAGTTCTGGGAGAAAGGGCAGGGGGAGAGGGTGGAACTGGGAGGGGTGAAGGGAGGACACTGTGATGGAGATGTATCTTGAAGTAATAAATAAACATTAAAAATTATTTATTTTATGTATGATTGCCTTGTCTGCATATATGCCTGCATGTCAAGAAAGGACATCAGACCCATTATAAAATGATGTGAGCTGCCATGTGGGTGCTGGGAATTGAACTCAGATCCTCTGGAAGAGCAGCCATCTCTCTCTCTTAACTGCTCACCCATCTCTTCTGCCCACGTGGTTCTTTATTGGATATTTCTTCTGCTTGGAAAATATGAAGCCCCCAAACTTGACAAGATTTCTGCCGGAAACTCTCTGCTGAAAAGTGGTTTGTGAGATCTGGAGGTCTAATGCTTAGTGCTGCTGTGAGGGTGGGTGAAATAAAGTTTGTGCCGTCCATTTGCATAAGGCTCAGTAAATGGGGCCCTAGCGCATTGCTCAGTGGATGGGGCCCTAGCTGCATTGCCAAGGCTCTGGCTGACAGTACAGAGAACCCCCTCTTGTCTACTAAATATTAAAGATCTGGAGAAAGGGAAAAAAAGACTGAAGGATTTCTGAAGATTCTAAGAACAACCAGGTAATTCTTGTAAATTGCTCTATTTGCTATTATTCTTTCTGGTGCCTAGAAAAATTAGGTTTGAACACCCCCCCCTTTTTCCCCAATGTCTAGTTCTCTGATGGAATAATAAAAGAGAAACCAAGGCTGGGGGGGGGGTGTCCCAATCTGTAAAGTGTTTGCTGTATCAGCTTGAGGACTTGAATTCAGATCCCCTACCCCCAGGTAGAAGCCAGGCATGGGTCTATAACTCCAGGGCTGAGGTGGTGGTTAGAGGGACAGAAACGGGAAGATTCTGGCTAAATCACTGAGCTCCAGGTTCAGTGAGAGACTCTATAACAAAAAGACGAGGTGGATAGTAACTGAAGACACCCAACAGGGACTAATTGGCCTCGGCACATAGCACACATGTACATGAACTCCCTTCAACATGAATGTGTACACACACATATACCACACACAAAGAATAATAATGAAGTATGGATAAAAAGAGAAAATATCTAAAGAGGGACAGAATCTTTAACAAATGAGCCCCAAGATATATTTAACGTTTTAATTTATGTATACATGAATATTTTATTCATTTTCTGTGTACTTTTTGTTTGTTTGGTTTGGTTTGGTTTAAGACAATGTCCCTCTGTATTGCTCTAGCTACTCTGGAACTGTCTATGTAGACCAGGCTGGCCTTGAACTCACAGAGATCCACCTGCCTCTGCCTCCCAAGTGCTGGGATTAAAGGTATGAGCCAATCATACTCTTCTCTTGGTACACCTATCTATCTAATCTATCTATCTATCTATCTATCTATCTATCTATCTATCTATCTATCTATCTAT